>OU696698.1:49386295-49443795 GCA_916050605.2 Platycheirus albimanus | reverse complement strand
CCTCAACCAACAATCCTCGCCAGCTAGGCCGGTCCCTAGCCAGTGGCCTCCAGTTGCGCACACCAAGTTGGTTGAGGTCGTTTACCACTTGACCGTGCCACCTTAGATGGGGTCTTCCAGAACTGCGTCGGCCCTCCGGGTTGGAATTGAAGACTCGTCGGGCAGGAGCGTTTTCGTCCATAAGCTCCACATGACCCAGCCATCTAAGCCGCTGAATTTTCAGCTTCTTAACCAAGTCAATGTCGCTGTATAGCCCGTACAGTTCGTCATTGAATCTTCTCCTCGATACTCCATTGATACATACAGGCCCGAATATCACCCGAAGAATCTTTCTCTCAAAGCACCCCAGCCTGTATTCATTCGATTGTGTCAGTGTCCACGCTTCTGCCCCATACAGCAGGACTGGGATGATAAGGGTCTTGTATAGTGTCTCCTTGGTCCTTTGAGAGAGGGCTTTACTACTAAGATGCCTTCTTATCCCGAAGAAACAGCGATTGGCAAGAGTGATTCTTCGACTGATCTCTTCACTGATGTTGTTCTGAGAGGTTATAGTGGAACCCAAATAGACAAAGTCCTTGACAACCTCAAAGTTATATCTGTCCATTGTGACGTTTTGTCCGAGCCTACGATGATGATCGACTTCACCCGAGGACAGCATATACTTTGTTTTATCTTCATTTACAGCCAGACCAATTCGAGCCGCTTCCACTTCAATACTTGCGAATGCTCCACTGACAGCGCGCTTCGTTCTTCCAATAATGTCAATATCATCAGCATAGCCAAGTTATTGAACGGATCTAAAAAAAATCGTACCGCTGGTGTTGACATGCGAGTTGCGTACGATTGCCTCAAGAATGATGTTGAATGAATCATTCTGCCTGACAGCGATTAGTTGGTTGTCTTCGCTGTTTAACAGTGTGCAGAAGTGTTCTTTCCAAATTCTCAGCACCGAGTGTGTATCTACTACGACATTGCCACCTTCGTCTCTACATGCATCCGCTCGGGCTTTGTAACCCTTGGACGAATGTTTTACCCTTTGGTAGAACAATAGATTGTAGTACCCCGTGGCATAGTATTTAGTGTGTCGGACTGCTACGCCGAAGGTTCAGGGTTCGATCCCTGAGGTTGCCACCTTAAGTTTTTTTCCGGGGTACTGCCTCTTGCGAGGAAGTGACAAATCCTCCAAGAGTAATTAATGTCATGGAAAGTGCTTCTCTGTTAGCCGTTCGGATTTGGCGGTAAATTGTAGGTCCCTTCCATTCCTGCAGAATATCAACGCACACACAAGAGTGGTTGAGAGTGTAAGTCACAGGCTCCGGCCCCGCTTGGAGCTGTTGTGCCAACAATTTATTTTTATTTCTTAGAACAATAGATTTGTTGGAGTGGTTTCTAGTCTAATATATACGAGATGATACGCGCACTTAATTGGTAATAATTGGAGCGCTTAGTAGAAGTGTCTACTAAGCGCTCCCTGAAGATGAGCACACAATTATGTGCTTGAAATGCATACCATAATTAATTTTTAATAAATACACACTTTAAATATAAAATGTGCCTTACTTACTTACTTATTGGCCTTACGACGCTTTGCAAAGTAACATAAGGCCAACTCTTAAAAGTTGGCCTTTATGTCACTTGCCCTTAAGTCACGGCACCTAAATATCCAAGTGCAGAATTTCTACTACATACGTGGGAATTGGTGTTTCACCGATTGGATGTTGTGTTAATCTGCGCTAGTATTTATTTTCTTTACAAATTTTACACTTAGAAGCATATGTATTACATAGTTTCCTAAGATTTGGGAAATAATATTCAGCGATAATTTGTTTAAAATTTTCCTGTGGCCCCCTATGTGATCTGTTATGCTCATTTACGACCAGTTTTTCTTGGTCATTTATGTTAAACACACCTTGAACAAGTTTTTTTGCATATTTCATTTTTACATTGGCAAATGCAATCATTAGATCGTTTTGGACTTTTCCTAAAGTTTCAAGGGTGCAATGGATTCCATTAACTACTTCAGTATGAAGAATATCACGCATTAATTCAATAAGTTCTGCAATAGATGTAAATTTTATAATATGTCTAACCTGCTTTTTGAAAAGAATCTTTACTTTTTTGCTTTTTTCAGAAGTTTGACTAATAAATATTTGATTCTTGAAGCAATTGATAGGATTTTCTACTGAGGGTATAACTTCGATTAAGGATTCCTCGCTGTGAACAGTTTGTCCTGAGGTAGAGAGCGTGTTTATATGCTGTCGAGATAGTGCGTCTGCTACCTTGTTTTCCTTACCTGGTTTATGGTGAAAGGTTGGAGAATATTCTTCTATGAATGCTCTCCATCTTTTCAGTTTGGTATTATGATTTTTTTCGGATATCGCAAAAGTGAGTGGTTGATGGTCTGTATAGATATGAACTTCGGGCGCACCGTAAAAGTAGTTCCTCAAGTTTTGCTATGTCCAAACAAGTTCAGGTTCATTGGTTGCAAACGCCTCTTCGGATTTGCTCAAAGTTCGAGATATCATTGTAATGGGTCTTCCTCCTTGAGAGAGAACTGCTCCAATCGTCTGCGATGACGCGTCTGTAGTCAAATCCAAAGGCTTTCGGAAATCAGGGTAAAATAGTAATACATCTTCTGATGCTAAAGTGTTCTTTATTCTGTTAAAAGCACATATAGCTTCTGAATTCAAGTGAATTTTTATGTTTTAGACTTATTTTCCCTATGTGTCCGTTTTCTCCTCTAAGGTATTTGGTCAAAGGTTTTGTTATCTGGGCATAGTCTTTCACAAATCGGCGGTAATAGCCGGAAAGTCCTAGGAAAGATCTGTGTTTTAGGCACTTCGAAACCAACAATGTCCTTTACCTTATTAGGGCAAGTCTTAATACCTTCTCCAGAAACAAGAAATCCTAGAAATTCGACTTCATGTTTGAAAAATTTACATTTTTCGGGAGATAAAGAGTTTAGAAAATTTTAAATGCTCATTTTCGGTTTGCGAAAATATTATTACGTCGTCTATATAGACGTGACAACGCTTTCCAATGTCGTTTCTGAGAATGGTATTGATTGCTCGTTGAAAGATGCTGGTAGCGTTCTTCAAGCCAAAAGGCAATCTGCAAAACTCATACTTTCCGTTATTAACGGAAAAAGCTGTTTTTTCACGGTCCTTTACTTCTAAAAGAATTTGATGGAAATCGGATTTTAGATCTATTGTTGAATAAAATTTAACTTGTCCCAAATTCGATAAGATGACAGAACTCTCGGGAACACTAGCCTAGATTTGGGAGTACCGTCTTCGTTCTTACCTTTTTTTCCAATATGGGAGTGTTGTATGGGGAGTTTGATGGTCGTATTATTCCACCATGAAGTATTCTTTATAATTCTTAGTTAACAAAGGGGACAGCCACCATGTTGTATGGTCTTGGTTTTGAATAAATAGGTTCTAAATCTAGCGTTCAAGCTTTTACGTTTGTGTTGAAAGGCAATTTTCATCGGGCTGAGCGAAATCTTCCTTAAAGTCTTCAATTAATTTTTTAAACTCATCCCTGATGGTTTCAGGAACTGTTCTCGAATCGATTTCTAAATTATTTACCTGCTAGCATTCAAAATATCTAATTTGCATTTCGCCATTTTCGTTAATTAGCAAAGACCGTTCGGTATCAATGTGTGCTTTAATTTGCACGAGAAAATCATACCCTATTATTGCATCAAAAGTTTGTAATTGGGGATGCAGGAAAGAATCTGTAGTTTCACCACAAAAATGTATTCTACATTTTTCGGTTATTGTGTTGTCACCGTTAAGGGACTTAATCTTAAATGGTTTGTTATTAAGGATAGCTTTTAAAAAGGGTATATTTTTGATATAGTTTTTGGCTGTACCAGTGTCCATTGTGTTGTCACCGTTAAGGGACTTAATCTTAAATGGTTTGTTATTAAGGATAGCTTTTAAAAAGGGTATATTTTTGATATAGTTTTTGGCTGTACCAGTGTCTATTAGAAGCCTCATAACGATTTTATCGTCGAGTTTCTTTTCAACATATGGTAGAGCCGACTTTATCCTAAAAAATGTAGCTGATCGTCGTAATCCCCATTGAAGGTTTAATATTTGTCTTCAAATTCATATTCTGTATCGTAGTCAGGACCAGGACTACTCTTTGGTTCTTCGTTGTCATTTTTTGACTTTATGAAATTTATTCGTTGCGTTTTTGCCAACGGTACCTTATCGGAATCACGTGGGCGCTTAAAAGTCGTACTGAATTCATAGTTTTGCGGCTGTTGCCTGACGGTCTGCTTACTACTGCCCGCAGGTCCCGCTTGTTGAATCTGTGATTTTTGACTGTGTCGGACTCTAGACGAGTTGTCGACACTCATATGATCACTGGGTGCTGCTGGTTGGTAATTTTGATTGTTCTGATAGATATTCGGGGGGTGCGTTTGAGTAACTTGCCTATAGTTAGGGTTGTTCCGTGGAGGAACGTTTACTAATCTGGGATCAGCATAAAGGCTGTTATCAAAGGCTCTAGCGAAGTTATACCTATATTGGTTTGCTTCAAGCTCTTGGGCCTTGGCTAATGCAGAGGGCAAGTCTTCGCAACCAGCAGAGATTATAATATTGCAAATGGGCTCATTAAGCCCTGAAATAAACACATGCAGTGCATCACCTCGGTATTTTGTTGCTAAAGAATTAATTAATTGGTTATTACCTGAATAATCCATAGAAATTTTATTAGTGATTGAAGTTAGATGCTTCTCTACTCTATCGAAGTACTCCGATATGGACAAAGTTCCTTGGCATAAAATGCTCAATTAGTTACTCTAAAACGTGGAGTGAAAAATCTGGTATGGATTTAACTACATCCAGTGAAATTTCACATTTTACCGTTGGAAGAACGACAGAAAAGGGCTCATAGGCCACGACTGAAGAGGGTTGTAAATGTACTGAGTTTACTTTGTCTGTTAATTCTTCAAAATTATCTAAGACACCTTCGTTAACTTGCTTATTTTCTTCAGTTAACTTGTTTATTCGCGAAACTATAGACGCACATGCTGTTTCTACGGCTGCTTGAACGGCTGATGAAATGATTTGGGCAATTTCAGCCATTGTGTTTTAATAAAAAAAATTATTCATTCAAATTATATATTATTTTTAAATAATAAAAAAATAACACTAAAAAAATATCTATTAGTTTCTTACAAAATAAAAACCAGCATCGCTTCCGTATGTAAGTATTTCTCGATTAACACACCGCTTTTATTAAGAAAAAAATGTTCCGCAGAAGAAAATAAAGAGTGTTTTTATTTATTTATACGCGTTTTTGTGTAAATTAATTGCTCTATTCTTTTTTATGAAGATTTTCGAAAAAAAAATAGTTGGGCGCCAGTAAATAAAAGATGCTTTGTTTTTCTTTTTGAGTTTACAGCTGCGTCGTTGCGTTTATTTATTTCAACTTAATGCTATATTTGCTTACAAATCAATTTTACTGTTTGTTATTATTGGAATTATTTTTGATTATTAATTACAAATTAAAGTAAATATAGTCCGGTCAAAATAGACAAAAAAATAGTGCTAGGTTTGCAAAAATTCGCATAAAGCTGAAAATTGGTACAGACGTTGGGAACACCATTTCAAATAAACTAAGCAACATCCCCATCGATCCGAATGGTGCGTTAGAAGTTATTCAAGGTCAAAAGGTCAAATAAACGGTTTTTACAATTTTTCTTGTAAACGGTAGGTTTAATCATAAAAATACATGAGACAATGTTGTAGACCATGAAATTAGCTACAAAACTTGTTAATATCATTTTTTTGTTAGAATAACCATTTCGGAGATATCGTGATTTTAAAACTTGAAGGAGTCACGTTCTATATGATATGCACATAAATGCCAAATGCATACATTTAGTCCAGTCGACAGGTTGGAAAAGTGGGTGAAAGGTGGAAAAAGGACGGAAGCTAATGAAACTATTAGATACTGTTGAAGGATAGTTAATAAATATTTTACGAAGTTTTGGACCTCGAGGGCCCTATGGAAAAAGAGAAGGGGGAGGTTGAAGGGGTAACTGCAAAATTTTCGACCTTGCAACGGTTTTTCCTCAGTAACTTATTTTCCTTACGTTCTATAGCAAAAGCATTTCCATTTTATAGTAGAACGTCAAATTTCCTACAATTTTGTTGGTACCAAAGTTGTTGTATGTTAGATCTTTACCGAGATTTAGCTCTTTGAAAAACAGGTAATTTTTCAGAATTTGCTAAAAAAAACTCCAAAAAATTCAGCTTATTTCTTCTAATAGACGAAAACTAGTGCGAGGTTTTTGTATGACGAGATTTTCAAACGACATTTTTTAGAAACTATTAAACAGCACAAATCGTAGTAAGAAAATCTCGTCATACAAAAACTAAGATAATAAAGGGAAGTGTGCAGGAAATGAAGCGTTGGGTGCTGAGGGTAATGCGCTTCGTTAAAGGAATGCGCTTAGTTAGGAATATGGAATATGGGAATCTTTTTGGAGAGGTATATGAAAATTAATATGGGTATTTTTTTTTGCACTATCAGATCTCGAAAGTAAGAAGCTTAAGACAAGCATTAACTTACAATCAGAGATTTAGCCAAGACATATTATGTGCTCACTGGCTACATCATTTAGTGCAGGTGTTAGTTGTTAGTAAGCAAAATATACATATAGCATAACACAAGCACAAAAAAAAAAAAAAAAAATAAATTAATAAATACATACATAAAAACATAATAATAACATGCAAAAACATAAACTACGAGCGTGGTGCACTGGTTTTAAATGTTTTTTTAATGGAAGTTTTACTAGTATTAAAATCAACAATACTTGCGTTATAATTAAAAAGCTTGCACATGCGGGTCAGAGGTTCATTCATGCCATAGTTAGTACGATGTTGGGGACAATGCAATAGCTCTAAACTACGAAGATAATGAGCCCCTCCGCGATAGTTAAAACCGTTAAGAGTTGGTGAATAAAAATTATACCATTGTTGATACGTCTTTGTGACAAAGTTTGAATCTGTAGAAGTTGAATCCGGTGTTTGTAAGGTGGGAGGTTGTATGGATCTGCCCAGGAGAGACCTTTCAAAGCAAATCGAATGAAATTACGCTGAACTGCCTCTATCCTAAACTTATGAACATCGTAGAAAGGAGACCATACCTGTGATGTGTATTCTAGATGGGGGCGGACAAGACAGTTATATAAAGCTAGGGTTACATAAGGATTCTGAAATTCCTTCGACCATCTTTTAACAAATCCCAACATGGAATTAGCTTTTTTAACAATAAAGTTGATGTGTTCCGTAAAACTCAAGTCTGGGCTAAAGTTAACTCCCAAGTCCTTAAAACTAAAAACGCGATGCAAAACTTGGTGTGAAATGTAATAGTCATGTGAACTTGGTACCCGTTTCCTTGAAAATGTCATTGTCTGACATTTCACCGGATTCAGGTTAAGCCATTCTTGCTGCACCAGACAATGTCAAAGTCGGCTTGCAAATCAACACGATCATCAGCTGTCTTAATAATTTTGAAAATTTTCATATCATCAGCGAACACGAGAATCTCACTAGAATGAATGCACGAAGTAAAGTCATTGATTGCGAGTATAAAAAGTAACGGACCAAGATGGCTGCCTTGTGGGACTCCTGATTTTGCTGTAAAAGGATTAGAAACCGAATTTCTGAACTTGACTATATAATGATCTATTTTGGACATTAGAATATATCCAGTTAACAAAACCAACTGGGAAACCTAAAACTTTTAATTTGAAAATTATTATTTCGTGTGAGAGTTGGTCGAAAGCTTTCGAGAAGTCCGTGTAGATACAATCCAGCTCATGTCCACTCTCTAATGCCCTTGAGCGCTTGTGCATAAAGGTTAGTAAGTTAGACACAGTAGATCGCTTCTGCATGAAGCCATGTTGCTGATGGCAGATTAAATTTTTGCAGAAAAACGTTAAACTATCACAAACAACTTGTTCAAAAAGCTTTGGAATGGATGAAAGTTTGGAACATGGTCTATAGTTGGCGATGTCAGATTTAATACCCTTTTTGAAGATAGGAGTAATAAATGATTCTTTCCATACCCGAGGAAATTTACCGCACGTAAGGGACAGCTTGAAAAGAAATTGAAGCGGAGAAGCTAAAATGGATGAAATTTTTTTTAATATAATGGGAGGAATACCATCAGGTCCAGGAGAGTAGTTATCTTTCAGTAACGAAAGATAATGCGAAATTTTATCCTTATCGATAGGAATGTTGTTAAAAGTGGCTTGGGGGAAATCACGGCAGTATTGAAAGTAATTTTCGTCTATATTAACTAGAATTTCAATAAAAGACTTGCTGAAATGTTTTGCGAACGCATAACATATCTCAGGTGAGCTGGTTAAAGGGGCATCTTTGTAAACGAAGTTGACTGGATACCCATCAGGCTTCTTTTTTGAATTAACAAACTTCCAGAATCTCTTCGAATCAAGCTTCAACGATATTTCCATTTCCCTCACATATGCTGCGTAAAGGTTTTTGGAAAGTAAGTTTAATTCTTCAAATAGTGCACGAAACACATTAAGATTAGAAATTGAGAGATTTTTAATATAAGACTTCCAAGCCTTATTTCGTTTATTACGTAAAGATTTGAGTTCATTTGTGTACCATGGATGACCAGAGTTAAAATTTTTAGATAGCTTAATAGGAATTGAATTAATCAATCAGCTATTGAAAATTTCGTAAAATTGAGTAACTGCATCGTCAATGTTAGAGGCAACATGTATATTAGAAATATTAGAAGCACTTAATTCTTCGTGAGGTAATTGAAAGTCTGCTTTTCGAAAATCAAGTGAATAGGAACAGTCTTCAGCATTACTGTTATTGAGTAAATGGCTGCAAATATCAAAAAATATATCAAGTGGAGGATGGTAGGAGTCTAAGTTAGAAATGGCATAGGTAGATTCTACCACTACCGTACTAAAGACGTCAGAGGAAAAGACTAAATCGAGAGCTCAATTTTTAAAATTTTTAATACAGCTTATTTGCTGTAAGTCAGTAGAAGTTATATTGTCCAAAAGAAGAAGCTCCTGTTGAGGCGAATTAAAGGATACTTCAAAATAGGACTCGTCTTCTGGAGGGGTCCAGATGATGTTGGGCAAATTGAAGTCGCCCTACAGTAAAATATTGCTATTTGAACCAGCAATATCGATCATATAATCAAGGATAAAGGATAGCTCGGTAAAAACTGATGCAGAACTTTTCGGGGGAATGTAAACATTAATAACAAAGAGAGCATTTGATTGAAAAGAGACTTCAACACAAATGAGTTCAATTGAAACATTGAAGGGAAAAGAGACAAGGGAAGATGAGAGACAATTACGAACAGCTATCAACACACCACCCCCCATTTCATTCGGCTTATCCACATGACGGTCCTTTCTAAAAACAGAAAACTCATCGTCGAAAATTTCTGTGTCCAAATATGAACTATTGAGCCATGTTTCTGTGAAAGCAAAGACATCATGTGGAAAAGCTTGAGAGTTTTTGAAGACCTCAGCACTTTTGCTGCGTATCCCTCTTACATTTTGATAGAAGAGGGTAATCCTTTTTAGTTTTTTGGAGCCGGAACTTTAGCGATTCGATTACTAAGATTCTTAGATCGAACTACAAATTCTTTCACAAGTGTTCCGGGAGGCCAAAATTTACTGTCGCAGCCAGAACCGAATAATGAAGGAGGAGTAGTTATCCTAAAAAATGACACAAAACTGTGGGGCTTGCTGATTTTAGCGCATTTTATAGATGACGCACTTGAAATGCAGTTACTGACAACAAGATGTTGAATTATGTCATTGGATTGCAGTTCATTTCAAGGCGGGATACAAAAACCAATTTGGGCTTTGGAACGGACTCTATTTTTTTGGATTGTTCAGAAGCACTGTTGTTATCGGTATTTGAACTACTCGATACAGTTTTCGGTTCAGAACAGGGCGGGGATGTGCTTGGTGATACACTGGGTGGATTTATATCGGAAAGTGCACTGATTTCAGTGGTTAAATTTTCTTCCTGAAGAGAAGCAAGTGGCATTTTGTTTGTGGTTGCACTATCATTTCGTGAGTTTGGGCGCTTCGGGGCAGAGAAAGATGTTGTCGAAGATTATTTTCCTTATCGTCGCCTTTTGTTACCCTTTTTAAGATTTGATGCTGCTTTGGTGAGCTTAGAAGTAGAAGAAGAGGCGTTGTTCGGGGATAGGGGTGAAGGATGTGCAGAATCGGAATCAAAAGGCTCTATCGACGTTGATTTATTCGCAGTTTCAATTGGGGGAGATATAGAAGACACATTAGTTGCAATTAAATTAAAAATTTTGGACAAAACATCAAAGTTCTTAGCGATTTTAAGAATTTCATCCTTAAGAGCCGCCATTTTAAAAGTTACTTGGGAAAGAGATACTTTAGTACAGATTGTACAATACCAAAAAGCAATTTTTGAAGAATTGATCTTTTCGATAAAATGATTCGTTGAGCCTAAACATTTCGCATGGAATAATTTCCCACAAGGACCAAAACAAGCAAAAAGAGGAGCTGAATTCGAATGCTCTGAACATTTCTCTGCTGAACAGTCCATTACAACAGAAAAACACAAAAATAATATCGTAGATTCAAAAAGTACAACCGCAAATAAAAAAACAGATTTGAAATCAGATCTCATAAAAAATGAGAAAGAAAAGAGAAAATTGTGGACCCGGCCAGGATTCGAACCAGGGGCAACACAATAATTTTGAGGGATCACGTTCAGACAGCACCGACTGTCTGGCTAATATTTAAGGCGGTAGCTATTACTTGCTTAATTAAAATACAAAACCTGACAAATGTTACGATTAATAGAAGAAAGAGCTTATTGCAGGATTAAAAGCTTTAATGAACACTAGAAAAAAAAGTCAAATGGAGGGGAAGTAAATAACTTTCACAAAAGCTAGGCAACTGCGATAAATAAAAAAAAATGCTAATGACACTTACCACAGCACATAACAAAACTAATCAATGAAGTTATGATATAATTGACTAATATCACACAAAACTAAAACACTACACTGATCACTAATGCTTTTTAATTTAACTATGAGATAATAAATTGTTACAAAATGATGGATTTACATGCAAAATAAATAAAAATATAGGAGCTTGAACAAAACACAACTACTGAGTTTACAACCAGTGGGTATGAATTGTTGTTAACTTACATTGCACACTTTTGGGAACCACATAAAACTTTGAAGTGTTATAACTTCTAAATGGTAAATAGTATGCGAAAACTTTTTTTTTTTTTTTTTTTTTTTTTTTTTATAATTTTAACTATATGCCTGTAAGACCCAAGGTCTTTTTGTTGGTACAGCGGATTGAGAAATAGGTGATATGTATCTCATGAAAATCCCACGGGTGGCGCCCAGTTGAAGCTGGGGGAATATTGAAAAGTTGCTGCCCAGGCTGGGGCTCGAACCCACACCTCTTAGGTTAGCAACCAAGCACTTCATCCACTGTACCATTGCCACCCGCAATGGTGGCAATGGTACAGTCAGCAATTTTATTTGAAATTTACTATAAGTTTGTGAAACATGTTTTTGTATAAAGCAAGCTCAGTTTTCGAAAAATAAGTCGATACAAGCAAAAACCCCATTTGTTTAACCTTTGTTGGCCTACCACTCTCACACTCACCGACAGGTGCCAGGTGACCGTATCAATGATTAACGATAGTATGGCCGACTAACTACAGAGATTTCGTCGCTCTATATTTTGTATACTGTTTTCCGTAGCTAGCTCTCTGGCTAAATGATGCCACATGCAAAATCCCTCATGTATAGAGAATCAATTAATGAAATTTTTACATTTAATCCTTTTAAAACATTTATGTACTATATTTTTTTACACTAACAGTGAGTATGTCCGTCATTTTTCGATATGGCCTCTACAAGACGACTTTAAAAGAATCATTTTGTCTTTACTACATTTTCAAGACAGGCATCACAGAAAGCTGCTACTTAGGTGCCCTTAAATTTATATTCTCTCCCTTCTTCACAAACTTTACGAGATAGCCATACCAAAACGTTTTCGATTATGTTCATGTTCAAGCCCGGTGGAAACCACGGCAATGGCAAAAATTCCACGTCTTCAGATTCAATCCAATATCTTACAACTCTGGAAGTATGGATAGGAGGCAAGACAACGTGTTGCCATTGGGCCCGATCGTGAATAAAATTCTCAAATGCTCGAAAGTTCCTTGCGGAATTCAAAGCGATCGTGAATTATTATTAAAAAATTGCTCTGCACCCATTCGAACTTTTAATTACCTACTTCCTTTCTTTAAACCTTCACAAAATTCAAAGCTGTAAATTAAATCAGTCGCACTTCCCATTTTACCACGCGTTGTACTTGACTTGTTATTCACTTATGAGAAGAAGATTACGTGTAATGAATGTAACATAGTTTAAAAAAAAATAATGATAAGAATTCTACCGCCACAAACCGGTATTTTTGGCAAAAAAAAATAAAGTATTACATTTGCCCTTATGTCTTAAAAAAAATGGCCTTAAGACGCTTTGCAAAGTGACATAAGGCGAACTCTTAAAAGTTGGCCTTATGTCACTTGCCCTTAAGGCACGGCACCGGATATTTACAATACTAGTAAAAAATATTTTATAACTTTTATGGACAAAGGAGATGACCCATTTTTGGGCCATGGGTGTACACTGTACACTAATGAGACTAGTACCAAATGAAAGCCAACGTCAAGCTTAATCTATTTGCCAAATATTTTCGAATTTGGTTTTAGAAATTTCGAGATAATTGAGCTTGAAGTTGACCATTGGAAATTGAAAAAATTCTGACTATCCCAACAATTACGTTTAAATCACAAAGTATTGCACGCAGAATAATTATTTTAATATCAAATGAAAGAACATAAAAATATCTTTTAAATTATATCAAACACGTTTTCATAAACTAACATATATTATATTTTAAAAAAACCGAGCCAACAACTTTTTTAAAAAATTTTTTTTACTTACTTTCGAAAGCCAATATCTCCAAAATTTGCGATTACTTTAATTTTTTTACACCATTATAATCCCTAGTTGATAGTCTATAATTTGATTTCTATATTAATTATATATAAGTTATCATACACTAAGGCGGTCTAAAACACGATAGGGGTAGGGGAATTTATTTAATTAAAATTATTATCGATCTATTTATTCGCGATCAATTTATTTATTAAGAAAACAAAAAAAGAATTCAACGTGAACCGACGGCGACACACGACACGAATTTACTGGTACATACTATCAATAGGTCACACACGAATAACGCGAAGAGAGGATGCAAAAAAAAGGGCAATATACAGCTTGATTAAAGAAGCTGTCACCACGGCTGCTCAGCTGGGGTGGGTTCGGTGGAAGAATTTTGTATTTCTTTTGATATGCTTGATTGATTTCGTAATCAAAACAGTTTATCAAAAGAAGAAAGTATAGGTATGATTGCACAGTAGGGTGCAAAAAAAGCGGGCGCCAGGAATTTTTTTCCTAAAACCGAATTAGAAAATTCCAAAACTAATTATAGAAGATAACGAACCGATGTTTGAAATAAGAAGAAAGAATTATGTTTAAATATAGTTATTTTTATTGCTTTGGGAAACCGTGGGACAGAAGATCCCTGGACTAAAACCCAAAAGTCTTTTCAAATAAAAAAGTTAAACAATTTGAATATGGCCGTTTGGCTCAAGGCAAAATTAACAGGGTAGAGATTTAAATTAAATAAAAGTAAAAGCAAATAATAAAAAAAAAATACAGAATGAAAATGGGTCTTTAATAAAAAAAAAACTAAGCGCGTCCCGGAAATCTCGTATACAAATAAGTTGAACATAAATATATATATTTGGAATTACACAATCTATATATTTACATCTAAAATCGCACACAAACTACTTATCTCTGTTTAATGTCTCCTTCCTCCTATCTCCTTTTTTTTTCTTCTCAATCTTTCACGTCTCGAATCTTGTTTCTTTTTTTCTTTTCAAAAATCCTCGATCAGTCTCAAAAAAAGTCTCCTCAACTTTTTTCACCAAAATTCCTCGAAAAATCTTTCTTTCTAAAATTTTTGTATTCGCGCTTGTAAGTCTCTCACCAGAGTGCCTTCCAAGCTAATTTGTATCAACAACTTTCTTCCCTCGTCCATTCCAATCATTCACTCATACATACAACGATACAACACAACCATTCGTTTCGAGATCGTCGGTCACGGCTTTCTGGAAGCATGACGCTCTCCTAGAAAACTACCGTGGTGGGATCTAACGAAACATACTCACACGCACACAAACACGGTTTCAACAAGTTGTTGGATGTGTTTCCAAAACTTGCCAAAACTTACTGTCACGCACACAAACAACGTTTCGACAAGTTGTTGGATGTGTTTCCAAAACTTGTCGAAACATTATGGACGAGTTCAGACATTTCCAACTAAAACTATTTCCGAGAAAAATTGAAAAGAAATAAAATTGAAGAGGAGTCTGAACTAGGCTTTTTCCTACTACTCTACAACTATCGCGCGGGATTCGAAGCGTGAATTATTTAATGAACAATTTTTTAAGATACAGAAAGGAGCGTTACTTTAAATTCATTTTGAACATTTTACAAAACTATAATCTAACACGCGTTAAAAACCCATTTTGTACATTAAACAAATTTACGTTATTTTAAGTTAATGTTAAAATTACTTTAAGTTAAAATGAAAAGATATTAAAATGAAAAGATAATTATAAGAAGGTGTATAGTTGTTGTTGCTCATTTTATGTAGGTAAGTAAGAGTCCACCTGACTCGTTACTTCTTCGGCTCATCCGCCGGCTCTCTTCTCGTTTTAGAACGGCGTACTCGAACACCTGCTTGGGTTGCTTTTGCAAAATAAGGCTAGGTACACCACTGGTTGATGAGACCATGGTTGCTCTCAACATCGCCAATATTTTGCAGCCAAAACGAGAAAAAGGAAAGGGAAGAAGAACGACCGAAGGGAAGTTTTTGTTGCGGTAAAATTTACCGTAACAATTTCCACCCTAACCTCCCAAGAAATGTGTTTACTTTTCAGGAAAAATAAACCAGTAAAAGAACAGGGTGTACAACAGAAAAAGAAAAAAAAACATAATTAGTGGCACGAATTGAAAATATATAAATAGGGCAATTTACCAAAAAAAAAAACAAACAAAGTACAAAACAAAATTACGACTTAAAATAAAGATTAAGGGACTTTTGACTAAGTGTCAATAAATGGCTTTAAATACTTTACGTGCCACGTCCCTCGATCCTTCCCTTTATCGTCTATCAGGAGGTATGTCCAAGGTGACACCCTCCTACTGACCCTAAATGGACCAACAAACTTGGTCGCTAATTTGGCCGCAAAATAATTTGCCGCATCGGACAAGGAATAATTCGTACGCCAAACGAGATACAAGCTAATTTGTATCAACAACTTTCTTCCCTCGTCCATTCCAATCATTCACTCATACATACAACGATACAACACAACCATTCGTTTCGAGATCGTCGGTCACGGCTTTCTGGAAGCATGACGCTCTCCTAGAAAACTACCGTGGTGGGATCTAACGAAACATACTCACACGCACACAAACACGGTTTCAACAAGTTGTTGGATGTGTTTCCAAAACTTGCCAAAACTTACTGTCACGCACACAAACAACGTTTCGACAAGTTGTTGGATGTGTTTCCAAAACTTGTCGAAACATTATGGACGAGTTCAGACATTTCCAACTAAAACTATTTCCGAGAAAAATTGAAAAGAAATAAAATTGAAGAGGAGTCTGAACTAGGCTTTTTCCTACTACTCTACAACTATCGCGCGGGATTCGAAGCGTGAATTATTTAATGAACAATTTTTTAAGATACAGAAAGGAGCGTTACTTTAAATTCATTTTGAACATTTTACAAAACTATAATCTAACACGCGTTAAAAACCCATTTTGTACATTAAACAAATTTACGTTATTTTAAGTTAATGTTAAAATTACTTTAAGTTAAAATGAAAAGATATTAAAATGAAAAGATAATTATAAGAAGGTGTATAGTTGTTGTTGCTCATTTTATGTAGGTAAGTAAGAGTCCACCTGACTCGTTACTTCTTCGGCTCATCCGCCGGCTCTCTTCTCGTTTTAGAACGGCGTACTCGAACACCTGCTTGGGTTGCTTTTGCAAAATAAGGCTAGGTACACCACTGGTTGATGAGACCATGGTTGCTCTCAACATCGCCAATATTTTGCAGCCAAAACGAGAAAAAGGAAAGGGAAGAAGAACGACCGAAGGGAAGTTTTTGTTGCGGTAAAATTTACCGTAACAATTTCCACCCTAACCTCCCAAGAAATGTGTTTACTTTTCAGGAAAAATAAACCAGTAAAAGAACAGGGTGTACAACAGAAAAAGAAAAAAAAACATAATTAGTGGCACGAATTGAAAATATATAAATAGGGCAATTTACCAAAAAAAAAAAACAAACAAAGTACAAAACAAAATTACGACTTAAAATAAAGATTAAGGGACTTTTGACTAAGTGTCAATAAATGGCTTTAAATACTTTACGTGCCACGTCCCTCGATCCTTCCCTTTATCGTCTATCAGGAGGTATGTCCAAGGTGACACCCTCCTACTGACCCTAAATGGACCAACAAACTTGGTCGCTAATTTGGCCGCAAAATAATTTGCCGCATCGGACAAGGAATAATTCGTACGCCAAACGAGATACAAGCTAATTTGTATCAACAACTTTCTTCCCTCGTCCATTCCAATCATTCACTCATACATACAACGATACAACACAACCATTCGTTTCGAGATCGTCGGTCACGGCTTTCTGGAAGCATGACGCACTCCTAGAAAACTACCGTGGTGGGATCTAACGAAACATACTCACACGCACACAAACACGGTTTCAACAAGTTGTTGGATGTGTTTCCAAAACTTGCCAAAACTTACTGTCACGCACACAAACAACGTTTCGACAAGTTGTTGGATGTGTTTCCAAAACTTGTCGAAACATTATGGACGAGTTCAGACATTTCCAACTAAAACTATTTCCGAGAAAAATTGAAAAGAAATAAAATTGAAGAGGAGTCTGAACTAGGCTTTTTCCTACTACTCTACAACTATCGCGCGGGATTCGAAGCGTGAATTATTTAATGAACAATTTTTTAAGATACAGAAAGGAGCGTTACTTTAAATTCATTTTGAACATTTTACAAAACTATAATCTAACACGCGTTAAAAACCCATTTTGTACATTAAACAAATTTACGTTATTTTAAGTTAATGTTAAAATTACTTTAAGTTAAAATGAAAAGATATTAAAATGAAAAGATAATTATAAGAAGGTGTATAGTTGTTGTTGCTCATTTTATGTAGGTAAGTAAGAGTCCACCTGACTCGTTACTTCTTCGGCTCATCCGCCGGCTCTCTTCTCGTTTTAGAACGGCGTACTCGAACACCTGCTTGGGTTGCTTTTGCAAAATAAGGCTAGGTACACCACTGGTTGATGAGACCATGGTTGCTCTCAACATCGCCAATATTTTGCAGCCAAAACGAGAAAAAGGAAAGGGAAGAAGAACGACCGAAGGGAAGTTTTTGTTGCGGTAAAATTTACCGTAACAATTTCCACCCTAACCTCCCAAGAAATGTGTTTACTTTTCAGGAAAAATAAACCAGTAAAAGAACAGGGTGTACAACAGAAAAAGAAAAAAAACATAATTAGTGGCACGAATTGAAAATATATAAATAGGGCAATTTACCAAAAAAAAAAAACAAACAAAGTACAAAACAAAATTACGACTTAAAATAAAGATTAAGGGACTTTTGACTAAGTGTCAATAAATGGCTTTAAATACTTTACGTGCCACGTCCCTCGATCCTTCCCTTTATCGTCTATCAGGAGGTATGTCCAAGGTGACACCCTCCTACTGACCCTAAATGGACCAACAAACTTGGTCGCTAATTTGGCCGCAAAATAATTTGCCGCATCGGACAAGGAATAATTCGTACGCCAAACGAGATCACCAGGTTGAAACTGTATGTCACTTCTCCTCAAATTATAAGTTTAAGCGGTCTTATTTCCCGCCGCTTCCAACTTCCTAGCTATCTCCTGTCTCAGTTTCTGAAACTGCCTAACAGTATCCCCTCTATCTTGGTCCCTATCACTATCTTTAAGCCCTACATCGTGGCAACTAGTTACCATGTTCCTACCAAAATTCACAAAGTAAGGCGAAACACCTAACACCTCATGTTGCGAAGTTCGGATAGCACAGCCGTATACCGAAGTTGTGACCCGTCGGCTTCACTAAGCGTCTTCAGTTCCTTGCTACGGAACTGGGGACCGTTGTCACAGACGATCCACTTTGGAACACCGAAGAGAAGAAACACGTTTTCTTCTAATTCTCGACAAACCGCTTTCGCCGTTGCGGACCGTAACGCGAACAACGGGAAATTTACTAAAGTAATCGACGACCGTTAAAATATATATTAAACCGAGCGACGACTTCGGAAGTGGGCCAACTAAGTCCACACAAATCATATCCCACGGTTGGGAATTTCCCACCCTCTCAGTCATAAGACCAGCTGGCCTCTAATTCACCGGTTTCACTTTTTGGCAAGTCTTACAAACCCTAACATATCTCGTAATATCACTCCTCATTTTGGGCCAGTAATATTTTTCTGCTACCCTAGCAAAAGTCTTTTTAACGCCCATGTGTCCTGAAAGCGGAGCATCATGGCAATCGTTTAGAATCTTTGCCCTATCACCTTTCCCTACAACTAACTTCCACTCCTCATTCTCGTTGTGAACAACAATATGGTTCACCCTAACATGTTTATAGAGCCGCCCATCCTCAACTCGCCAGGATGGGTATTCTAACGGGCTCTTTTCTACCTGTGATTTCATTTTGATCACCCAAGGGTCCGAATCCGCTTCAGAGACACCGGCTACTTCGGGGACTCCTCGCGACAACATATCAGGAACGACATGTTCTTTGCCCTTTCGATGGATGATCTTGAAATCAAACTGTTGGAGCCGAATGACCCAACGAGCTAACCTACCCTGCGGATCCTTAAGATTGCTAAGCCAGATCAGTGAGTGATGATCAGTCACGACTGTAAATCGAACACCTTCGAGATACGGCCGTAACTTTTCGATCGCCCAAAGAACCGCTAAACGTTCCTTTTCGGTCGTAGAGTAGTTCCTTTCATTCCTATTCAATGACCGACTCAAATAACAAATGGCTTTTTCGCCATCCTCAAACTCCTGCGAAAGTACGGCCCCGATACCAAAATCTGACGCGTCTGTTTGGACAACAAACGGCCGAGAAAAATCCGGACATGTCAGAATCGGTGCCCCAAACACTCTTTGGCTTTCCTAAAACTCTCCTCACATTCTTGGGTCCACTCAAATTTCTTACCTTTCTTTAAGAGATCGGTAAGAGGCCTAACTAAAATTGCAAAATTTGGCACGAATCTTCGATACCAAGAAATAGTCCCTACAAGACTCCTAATTTCTTTCAAATTTTTCGGTGGAGGAATCCTCATCATGCTTTCCACTTTTTCCGGGTCTACATGAAGCCCGTTCCTATCAACTACATAACCTAGAAATTTCAAAGAAGGCCTACAGAAATTACACTTTTCCCTAACTTCTTTTAAACCCGCTTCTCCTAACCTTTTAAAAACTTCTTTGAGAATTTCTAAGTGCTTCTCAAAAGAATCGGTGACAATGATAATGTCATCTAAGTACACAAAGACGAACGGTTCAAAGACGGGACCTAGAACGTCGTCAAGAAACCTTTGCCATGTCGCTGGTGAATTATGAAGCCCGAATGGCATCCTACAAAATTGAAAAAGACCCCTCCCTGGCACGGTAAAGGCTGTGTACTTTCGCGATTCTTCCTCCATTGGAATCTGCAAATAAGCAGATTTAATGTCTAATGAGGACAAATACTTCGCGTTTCGAAGCTTGTCCAAAATTGCCGAAATAAATGGAAGTGGATAAGCATCCCTATCAGTAACCTCATTTAATTTCCTGTAGTCAACGCAGAACCGATAACTGCCGTCTTTCTTCTTAACGAGAAGAATCGGCCAAGGACTCTTCGACTTCTCGATCACTCCAGCTTCCAACATCTCTTGGAGTTCTTGATCGGTATGTTTCTGAATCGCGGGCGAAACAGGGTAATATCGTTGTTTGATTGGTTCTGCGGACGTCCTAATCTTGTGCTCAACTAAGTTGGTGCACCCTAATCCCTCGGTCATCGATTTAAAAAGTTCTCCTAACACGTCTTCTAACTTCTTACTTTCAAAATCGTCCAAATCCGATTTTTCTCTAATCGCTACCATGTCTGTTACCGAAGCCACCATTTCCTGGCTTGAAAAACTCCACATACCAGATCTCAAATCCGGGACTATGCCCGATAGTGCCCAAAAGTCGGCACCCAAGATCAATTGGTGTGGGAGATTCGGTATAACCAGACATTCTATCAAAATGGATCTATTCTCAACCTCCACTGGTAGAGAAATAGACCCAGCTACTCCTACACCTGCCCCATCTGCTAACGCTACTGACCCAAAACTACTCTTTTCTAATCTAAGTCCTAACTCTTTTAAAATTTTCCACCCGTCACCACCCAGTATGGTACGAGAGGCTCCTGAATCAAGTAGACCCAAAAACTTGATCCCATAAATCCTAACTCCTAAATATGGCCTACTGTCTCCACCGCTTGCCGCTAAAGTGAAACTCAGATAAACTTGTGGTACCAGTTGATCGCCAGCAGACGACCTAACTAACGCCGACGGATCTCCTGCTGACACAAGAGCCCGTTCCCCATTTCCCGAACACCGCCTAGAGTCCCAACGATACACATCTACAGCCCCGCAACCGAAATACTTTCTTTGCACAGAACAGTTTTGCGCCAAATGCCCATCCCTGTTACAATTGTAACACCTAACTACCTGTCTAAAAGGGTTCTCTGGGACTGGAGCAACAGCTGCAACTCGGTGTTGTCCAGACGAATTTGGTTGGTAACCACATTCTGGTTCCAACAAATGCCTACCTCTACTTGGTGGAGTAAAACTATCCACATTTACTTTAAGGGAATCTAGCTCCCTACCTAAGATAGCAAGTTCCTTAACCGTCTTTGGTTTGGCACTCGCTATCTGAACCTGATAAAAGGGGTCTACGTTTTTCCTCAATATCGAAATCATTCTTCCCTCTGGCAAAGGTTCCGACAATCTTCGGAACAATGTCCTCATAGTGGCAAGATACGCGCCGAAAGTTTCATCCTTCCCCTGCGAACGCCGATTTATTTCTTCTAGTAGAAGATCATCGTAATTCGCAGGAAGGAACTCCGCTTTGAGTTCCTTCCTGCCAATCCCCCAAATCTTCCCTAACCGTCCTATACCACATAAGGGCCCTACCCGACAAAAGCTCCGAAGCGGATTTGAAAAGGTGGGAGTCCGGAACATCGTTAGCCAGACGAAGTTCCTACACTCTTTCCAGGAATGAATTCACTGATGCTCAATTAGAGTCACCAGTAAATTTCACCCCCCCACTTCCCTACACGTTCGGTGCATTTCTGTTGAACGACCATTTGTTCAGGAAAAGTGTCACCCCTATCAACCCTATGTCCTAATGGGACCCTAACATTAATACCACTGACTGAAGGACTACTGCCAAAACGACTTGGTTCAAGCAATGACCCTCCAGCCAGTCCTAACGCAGACCGCACACTACTTGGGGTCTGACCAACTTGTACCTGAAGTTGGGTTTGTGCTTTAATCAGATTCTTTTCCTTCCCAACTTCTTCTTCCCTATCACTATTCTCACTATCACCAGTGACATCTCCTAACAGACGCAAAACCTTGTTACGAAGTGAGCTAATCGCATCTTCTTCGTCGTCTGCCTCATAAGGTGTCCTAGCTAACCTACCTATACACCACTCAATCTTTGTTACAATCTTAATGTACTCCGAAGAATTTGGATTCCTCGGAGGTACTTTAAGAAGGCCCTTTATCTCCTCAATTTTCGCTTCTATAGCATCCTTATCCTCCTCGTAGGTGAACGGGTACACCATACTAACCTCCATCGAGTTTCTCTTAACGAGCAACCTCGATGACCTCAATGCTTTTCGCATCTCATCTACCGAACCTACTTTCAAACCCCTGACCTTCATCTCATAGGCCAGTTCGTCCTGAGCTAGTCTTCCTATATTCATTTTTATTCAAAAAAAAACTAATTAATAACACACGAGAAACTCAAAAAAATAAAATGCACGACTGGGTCGCACGAACTTGCTCTTATGATAAGCAATTGCGTAGTGGCTGCATATATGGATATTAAAAAAAAATTTAATAATTTCGAAAATTCTTTTATTTTTTAAATTAGTTTAAGAGTTTTCTCAGAAAAACTTAGTATGCAATAAAATTTCAAAGCTGTACGTCAATCTAGGGAAAAAAAATATTGAAAATCGTTGGACCAGTTTTTTTTTTAAAAGGTTATTTTTGAAAAACTTTTTCAAAAAATATTTTGAAATTTATTTGAGTATGCAAATATATGGCAATCTGTAGTTTACATTTGAAAAATAATTTTTTAAAAAATCAATGTACCCGTTTCCAACATATTTCGAAAACCAAAATTTTTTTTGAAAAAAATTATAAAAAATCAAAAAAAAAAGTTTTTGAAAATTTTGAAATGCCATATTAATAAAATTATGAATGACTTCTTGTGGTCAAAATTTTATATAAATCGAATGTATAGTTTACGAGAAAATTTGATTTGGAAATATTGGTTCTATGAGAGGTACCGTTATTAGACAAATTTTGAAAAAAAATTTCAAACCAAAAGATAGATTTTCTTGCAAAAATAGCATTCTGAAAGTTTTATCAAAATCGTTAGAGCCGTTTTTGAGAAAATCAATTTTTGTCTTCAAGATTGTATGGCAGGTGCCGTTATTTTTGGACCTAGAGCAAAAATAAAAAATACGTTCCGAGCGACGGCCAAATAAATCCTAAATACCAAATTTGAAGCAAATCGGCCCACCCGTTCAGCCTCCAGAGGCGCGAACAGACAGACAGACGGACGGAATTCCCAGACCCACTTTTTTCGACTTCTCCATCATCGTAATGTCATGTGTGATTGTTATCTCAAATTTTTATTTCTGCACGAATCCATAACTTGCCTTATAGTACCTATAATCGCAAGTAAAAATTACTGAAACAAAAATAAAAAATTTGGCAATCTTTAAAAATTTTTTATTTTTATATACATACATAAAAAATAAAATGCACGACTGGGTCGCACGAACTTGCTCTTATGATAAGCAATTGCGTAGTGGCTGCATATATGGATATTAAAAAAAAATTAAATTAAATTGGGTTGGCAACACTGCTGTGAAAGTGATTGGTTCAATTTTTAAATCGCTCCGTGTTTTAATCTTTTATTTAAATATAAATATCGCGGAAAAATAAAATTCGCATTACTAAAGTTTTCTGCACCACTAAGTTTATCTAAAAATACAACTGTTCAATCAGGTAACAAAACAATAGTTGTTAAGAAAAATTAAAACTGAAATTGTGATTGTTACCGGTATCACATGACCGACAACAAAAGAAAAGTAGCTCAAACTTCGCCCGACGATATAACGACACCGACACCAAAGTTTGCAAACAGATCGTTAAGAAACCAAGCTTCGTGTGCAAAAATGACAATTTCCGTTGTAGATCTTCAAAAAATTAAACAAATTATCGATACATCCCTTCATAAAGAGCTTTCAATAGCAACCGCCCAACTTGCAACGAAAGATGACCTTCAAAGGTTGAATGTTGAGATTAACACTTTGCGTCTACAAAATGAAGATTTAACCAGGAAAGTGTCACATTTTGAAGCAAGGTGCGAGGTTTTGGAGGATGAACTTGAGATGCAGAGCCGGATACTGCGAGGAAAAAACATTATTCTCACTATCCCGAACGACAATGTTGATCCAAAAGTGAAGATACAAAGCATCAGTCAACTTTTACTTGGTGACCCACATAAATTCACAGAGACCACAAAAATAAGCGAAAATAGCACTATTATTAAATTAAAAATCAACGCCGGGTCCACTGAGAATGCAACGAAAATGCTAAAAAACTCGTCAAAGCTTAAAGGGACGGGTGCTTTCCTCCAGCGCGACTTGTCGAAGCGAATGCAATTAAAACGCAGAATTCTTCTTGGTTACCGGAAAATAATAAAAACAAAAAATTCAAAAGAAACAATACAAATAAGAAATAACACGTTGATTGTTGCTGAAAAAACATTTTATTTAAACAATTACAACAATCTTAAATACAAAAATGAGGATGGAGAACAACAACTACAAATTTTGTTTGGTGAATTGGACTTTGAATCTGTCAAACTTATTTCGCTGTCAAATAGACGTCATGATGAATGGTCTAGTTCTAGACCAGTTCCTACTAATACACCAGGGATGCCAATTTCTCAAAATTATGCGAGTAGTAGTATGGTAGTACAAAATTGAAATTGTGATGCCGCCAGCTCAATATATTTAAGTCGTAATAATGTTTTGTCTTATAATGTTTCCGGTCTTAATAACAAACTTTTATTTGTAGATTTTTTTGAGTATATAAAGAGTTTTGACATATTTTTTTTGTATGAAACTCATGTAACTATGGAAAATTTTAATAAGTTTACTAAATATTTCAATGGATACAAATTAGTTTGGAACTCAGCTGTAAAAATATATAGGAAAGGACGTGCAAGTGGCGGAAGTCTTTATGGAATTAAAACATCGATGCTCAAAACCTACGATTTTGAAGAACATGAAGGAGTGACAGTAGTTAAGCTTTTACGTAAAAATAACCTGTTTATTATTCCTTTCTATATTAACTGCAATAGTTGGAATAATGATTTTGAACGGCTTAACAACATCATGATGTACCTGGCAAATAAAAGTATTCTGTTAATTGGAGATTTGAACGCTAGAATCAGCAATTTGCAAGTTACAACAATTCGAAACACAAACAACAACCTAATAAACCCCAGCCAGAGAACATCAATGGATGAAGTATGTAATAAAAACGGCACAAACCTAATGGAACTTCTACAAATGTTTGACTGCACTGTTTTGAATGGGTGTACCAATGGGGACTTGGATGGCCAATTAACTTTTCTCGGGGGACAAGGCAAATCTGTCATTGACTACTGTGCGGTAAACAACGATTGGAGTGACTTAGTACAGAAGTTTGAAGTTGTTTCTAAAAACTATTCCGATCATATGCCAATTACTGTAGAATGGTTTGTTGATACTATTCCGGAACAAACAAATCTAAAACTTCTACCGCGTTTAAAATGGAAAGAAAATAGTGTTACTAGATATAAACGAAGTTTGGATGAAAATCTAGTATGTTTAAATGTGTCAAATCAGCCAACGGAAGTCAATGCTAACCAGCTTATTTCTTGCATCAGGAACGCTACGAACAATACGTTTGCAAAAAAATACAAAAATTTCAAACAAAAATGGTTTGACACTGAATGCTTCATGGCCAGAAGAAAATCATTCGCTTTACTAAATGCACTGCGGAACTCAAATTGCAGAAATCTAAGCAAGTGGTACTATGAATCGAACACAAATTACAAGAAATTATGCCTTAAAAAGAAAACCGAATTCGAAAACATGTAAGCTTGTACACTTAGCGAAATAAAAAACACTAAAGAATTTTGGAAAACTGTCAGAGACATCAACGGTTCAAATTTCACAATTGGAATAGGGCTGTCCGCAAATGATCTTTCGGCACACTTCAAAAACCTTCTTTATGGAAACTCCAGCGTCAAATTCTCTTTTGCCGAACCGTTGATTCTCGATGAGATTTTGGATACAGAAATCACCTTTTCGGAACTGAGCTATGTAATTAGCAAAGGCAAAAATGGAAAAGCTCCGGGGGAAGATGGGATTCCATATGAATTCTTCAAGTCTGCAACTGATACTTTTCACACCCAGCTTCAAGCATTTTATAACAAAGTGCTCTCGACAAGCGAAGTCCCAGTGTCTTTCAAAAAGTCGGTTATTTTCCCAATCCACAAAAAAGGAGACATGAATAACGCCGAAAACTATCGAGGCATCTCTTTTATGAATGTTCTTGCAAAAATATTCTGTGGTATCCTCGCCAATAGATTAGAAACTTGGGTAGACGTAA
Organism: Platycheirus albimanus; assembly: GCA_916050605.2. NCBI lineage: Eukaryota > Metazoa > Arthropoda > Insecta > Diptera > Syrphidae > Platycheirus > Platycheirus albimanus. Next base: position 49,417,535 of record OU696698.1, on the reverse strand, counting down.
ACAATATCGTTTCAGAATACCAAGCAGGCTTCCGGAAAAACTATTCAACAGTCGATCATATATTCACACTTACTTCGATTGTGAAAGCGCTCCAAGCAAGAAACAAAAAAGTTTACGCCTTTTTTGTCGACTTTAAGGCAGCCTTTGACCTTATCAACTGCAATGCTCTTTTCTACAAGCTCTCGCAAATTGGCCTGTCTACTAAGTTTATAAGTACGATTAAAGAGATGTACTCAGAGTCGAAAGCAGCCGTATGGGATGGGTCCATCTACTCAGAATGGTTTGAGACGGATTGCGGTGTAAAACAAGGATGTCCTCTAAGCGCCCTTTTGTTTGCACTTTTTATAAACGATGTGGTAGATTATCTTCCAGGAGGAATTCGCATCGCTGGTACAAATATCAATGTCCTGTTATATGCTGATGATCTGGTGTTACTCTCTGAATCACCAGAAAACCTTCAACTTATGATAAATCGTCTTGCAGAATACTGCCTTAAATGGAGTCTTGTCATTAACCCAGACAAATCGAAAGTCATGGTTTTTTCTAGGTCAGCAAGGAGCCGCAACGCTTACAATTGGTCCTTCAATGGCACTATCTTGGAAACTGCTAATGAATATAAGTATTTGGGGGTGAAGCTCAACAGAACACTTGATTTCAGCACTCATCTTACAGAGAAGTCAAACACCTCGCAAAGCTTGGTCAACATGTCATGGAGAAACATATTCGCAAATAACCGCATCAACCTGTCAGTGAAATATAAAATCTTTGATGCTGTTGTAAAATCTACCTTGTGTTACGGTGCTCAGGTATGGGGAAGCAACGAATACGAAGTCATCGAAAAATTTCATAGAAATTTTTTAAAAAAACTTTTCAACTTACCACTTAAAACTCCAAACTACGCACTACATCTTGAAACTGGCCTTCCAAAACTTTTTACTTATACTCTCAAGTTACAAGCAGATTATATCGTGAAGGTACTCTCTTATCAAGATGACCGTATATCTAAAAAAATGGTCTTATACGAGCTGAGGAACGAGGACTGGTGGATGGAAACTTGGAAAAGTATAGGTAATGCATGTGGAGAATCTGTTTTGTTGGACTTAGACAACTTAAACTCTGTAAAAGAACAGCTTTACCGAATCATCCAACACTATGAAAATTCAATGCGTGATGTTTTCATAGCAGAAGCTCGAGAATCAGAAAGTAGAATTCTATATTCAAAACTAAATGCTAACTTAATGGAAAAAAACTACTTCAATGATCTGCTAAGCTACAAGGAAATATCTTTGATATTTAAAACAAGGTGCGAACTCCTCCCGCTAAACGGAAGCCCCTATAATGGAAGTTTCAACCAATTTTGCACGTTGTGTAATCTGAAATCCAAAGAAGACTGCTTTCACTTTGTTAGCATATGCCCGATTTTCAAAACACAGCGTCTTACATTCTTCGGAAAGAAAACTTTGTCTATGCAGGAAACAATCAAAATTTTGAACGAGTGTAACTGGAAAACCCTCTGCGTCTTTTTGAAAGAGATCTTAAAATACAGAATGTTATTAACAACAGAATTTGAGTAATGAATTTTCTACTATTTAATTAAATATAAACACATTGTTTTGTATACTAATTTTATTTGCTAACCGAGCTGACGGCAAAGCCATAGCTTCTTAATTCATATTATTGTGATACATTGTACTAAAGGAAGTAGAAATAAAATGAATGAATTACTTACTTACTTACTTACTTACTTAAAAAAAAATTAAATAATTTCGAAAATTCTTTTATTTTTTAAATTAGTTTAAGAGTTTTCTCGGAAAAACTTAGTATGCAATAAAATTTCAAAGTTATACGGCAATCTAGGAAAAAGAAATATTTAAAATCGTTGGACCAGTTTTTTTTTAAAAGGTAATTTTTGAAAAACTTTTTCAAAAAATATTTTGAAATTTATTTGAGTATGCAAATATATGGCAATCTGTAATTTACATTTGAAAAATAATTAAAAAAAAATCAATGTACCCGTTTCCAACATATTTCGAAAACCAAAAATTTTTTTGAAAAAATTATAAAAAATCAAAAAAAAAAGTTTTTTTAAATTTTGAAATGCCATATTAATAAAATTATGAATGACTTCCTGTGGTCAAAATTTTATTGCAATCGAATCTATAGTTTACGAGAAAATTTGATTTGAAAATATTGGTTCTATGAGAGGTACCGTTATTAGACAAATTTTGAAAAAAAATTTCAAACCAAAAGATAGATTTTCTTGCAAAAATAGCATTCTGAAAGTTTTATCAAAATCGTTAGAGCCGTTTTTGAGAAAATCAATTTTTGTCTTCAAGATTGTATGGCAGGTGCCGTTATTTTTGGACCTAGAGCAAAAATAAATAAAATGCACGACTGGGTCGCACGAACTTGCTCTTAAGATAAGCAATTGCGTAGTGGCTGCATATATGGATATTAAAAAAAAATTAAATAATTTCGAAAATTCTTTTATTTTTTAAATTAGTTTAAGAGTTTTCTCGGAAAAACTAAGTATGCAATACAATTTCAAAGCTATACGGCAATCTAGGAAAAAAAAAATATTGAAAATCGTTGGACCAGTTTTTTTTTTAAATGTTATTTTTGAAAAACTTTTTCAAAAAATATTTTGAAATTTATTTGAGTATGCAAATATATGGCAATCTGTAGTTTACATTTGAAAAATAATTTAAAAAAAAAATCAATGTACCCGTTTCCAACATATTTCGAAAGCCAAAAATTTTTTTGAAAAAATTATAAAAAATCAAAAAAAAAAAGTTTTTGAAAATTTTGAAATGCCATATTAATAAAATTATGAATGACTTCCTGTAGCCAAAATTTTATTGAAATCGAATGTATAGTTTACGAGAAAATTTGATTTGAAAATATTGGTTCTATGAGAGGTACCATTATTAGACAAATTTTGAAAAAAAATTTCACACCAAAAGATAGATTTTCTTGCAAAAATAGCATTCTGGCAGTTTTATCAAAATCCTTAGAGCCGTTTTTGAGAAAATCAATTTTTGTCTTCAAGATTGTATGGCAGGTGCCGTTATTTTTGGACCACCCGTTCAGCCTCCAGAGGCGCGAACAGACAGACAGACAGACAGACAGACAGACGGACGGAATTCCCAGACCTACTTTTTTCGACTTCTCCATCATCGTAATGTCATGTGTGATTGTTATCTCAAATTTTTTTTTCTGCACGAATCCATAACTTGCCTTATAGTACCTATAATCGCAAGTAAAAATATGTTCCGAGGGACGGCCAAATAAATCCTAAATACCAAATTTGAAGCAAATCGGCCCACCCGTTCAGCCTCCAGAGGCGCGAACAGACAGACAGACAGACAGACAGACAGACGGACGGAATTCCCAGACCCACTTTTTTCGACTTCTCCATCATCGTAATGTCATGTGTGATTGTTATCTCAAATTTTTTTTTCTGCACGAATCCATAACTTGCCTTATAGTACCTATAATCGTAAGTAAAAATAGGTACCTACACTTTTATAAATATTCAAAAAACAAGAAACTCTGTTCTTTTTATTCGCCCTCTATTAAAATTTTCACGAGAAAATTCTCACGTTGGTGGCAACCGTAAACACCAATCACTTCTTCTAAATTCAGTAACAAAAATACTCCTATCACTAAAAAACTCAATTTAATCTTTACTCAATTGTCAAAATATATAACACTAAACAAAAATCTCACGCGAGAGAAAAGAGATACAAAAAAACTTTCACCTATCACTGAAATACACTAAATTTAATTTGCACTCGATTTGCAAAACAAATGTCAAGACACACGTACCCCACACGAGTAAAAAAAAAAACAATATCTAATAAAACAAAAAAAAACTCTAACCAAGGTATTATGAACCCACAAAAAACAAAAAAAATAAATAAAATAAAATGAAATTGAGAACAACAACAAAATATATATATAAAACAAAAGACAGCACAGAGCACAGAATTAAAAACGAGTTTACAAAATAAAAAAACAATATCACCAAAACTCCTTGCTATTGCTGCACTCTTGCTGCTTGCTGGATTCCCTTTTGCTGCTCCTCCTATTTGTCCACAACACTTTTTCTTTCAAGAGGAAAAACTACACCAATAGAAAAAAAAAATAAATTAGAACTTTATTTTCAATCAAAACATTGATGAGAAAAAAAAACACCACACAATACAATTAAAAAAACTCTTCCACTTTGTTTGGGCCCCACGTTGGGCGCCACTTTATTGCACTTTATTTGCGGTCTAAAACACGATAGGGGTAGGGGAATTTATTTAATTAAAATTATTATCGATCTATTTATTCGCGGTCAATTTATTTATTAAGAAAACAAAAAAGAATTCAACGCGAACCGACGGCGACACACGAATTTACTGGTACCTACTATCAATAGGCCACACACGAATAACGCGAAAAGAGGATGCAAAAAAAAGTGCAATATACAGCTTGATTAAAGAAGCTGTCACCACGGCTGCTCAGCTGGGGTGGGTTCGGTGGAAGAATTTTGTATTTCTTTTGATAAGCTTGATTGATTTCGTAATCAAAACAGTTTATCAAAAGAAGAAAGTATAGGTATGATTGCACAGTAGGGTGCAAAAAAAACGGGCGCCAGGAATTTTTTTCCCAAAACCGAATTAGAAAATTCCAAAACTAATTATAGAAGATAACGAACCGATGTTTGAAATAAGAAGAAAGAATTATGTTTAAAAATATAGTTATTTTTATTGCTTTGGAAAACCGTGGGTCAGAAGATCCCTGGACTAAAACCCAAAAGTCTTTTCAAATAAAAAAAGTTAAACAATTTGAATATGGCCGTTTGGCTCAAGGCAAAATTAACAGGGTAGAGATTTAAATTAAATAAAAGTAAAAGCAAATAATAAAAAGAAAAATGCAGAATGAAAATGGGTCTTTAATAAAAAAAACTAAGCGCGTCCCGGAAATCTCGTATACAAATAAGTTGAACATAAATATATATATTTGGAATTACACAATCTATATATTTACATCTAAAATCGCACACAAACTACTTATCTCTGTTTAATGTCTCCTTCCTCCTATCTCCTTTTTTTCTCAATCTTTCACGTCTCGAATCTTGTTTCTTTTTTTCTTTTCAAAAATCCTCGATCAGTCTCAAAAAAAGTCTCCTCCTCAATTTTTTTTCACCAAAATTCCTCGAAAAATCTTTATTACTAAAATGTTTGTATTCGCGCTTGTAAGTCTCTCACCAGAGTGCCTTCCAAGCTAATTTGTATCAACAACTTTCTTCCCTCGTCCATTCCAATCATTCACTCATACATACAACGATACAACACAACCATTCGTTTCGAGATCGTCGGTCACGGCTTTCTGGAAGCATGACGCCCTCCTAGAAAACTACCGTGGTGGGATCTAACGAAACATACTCACACGCACACAAACACGGTTTCAACAAGTTGTTGGATGTGTTTCCAAAACTTGCCAAAACTTACTCTCACGCACACAAACAACGTTTCGACAAGTTGTTGGATGTGTTTCCAAAACTTGTCGAAACATTATGGACGAGTTCAGACATTTCCAACTAAAACTATTTCCGAGAAAAATTGAAAAGAAATAAAATTGAAGAGGAGTCTGAACTAGGCTTTTTCCTACTACTCTACAACTATCGAGCGGGATTCGAAGCGTGAATTATTTAATGAACTATTTTTGAAGATACAGAAAGGAGCGTTACTTTAAATTCATTTTGAACATTTTACAAAACTATAATCTAACACGCGATAAAAACCCATTTTGTACATTAAACAAATTTACGTTATTTTAAGTTAATGTTAAAATTACGTTAAAATATTAGATATTAAAATTAAAAGAAGGTGTATAGTATAACTCCATAAATCGATTATGGACTTATGTCCCACCTTAATGGGACATAACTCCATAGTTTTCCCTTGAAAAGTGGGACATAAGTCCATATTTTTTTTTTCGAATAAAACTAAAAATTGATAAAAAAAAGGAAAAAAAAGCACATAATTGTTAAGCAAATTGATAACATTTTATTGTAAACAAAACACTTAATTCATAGTTGAAAACTATCAAAAAAAAAAAACAAACAAAAATTACTAATAAACGTAATTGACAATTATGGAATATCGAAATATGATAGTGCAAAACCGTTTTACAAAAACACGGTATTGGAAAATACTTTCAGTTACACCATATTCCAAGCACCAAAAATATTGAACCTCCTTGAATCTCTGCCACAGTCAGAACGACATTATTTAATGGATGCAACTTTCAGTGTTGTCCCAACTTGTGGATGTAGGCAGTTGTTAATTATTTACATTGCCTATTCAGAACATGAAAGTACAAAAATTAATGTACAGAATTCGATATGAAAGAAACAAAATTAAAAATAAAAGAAAACAAATTGCAAATTCACTTGGATTTTAAACTTATTTTTTTTTTATTCTCGAAAAACTAAGCAAGGAATAGATGAATTATTAAAAAAAAACTTGGTCTTTCGAAATAAAAATAAAAATAAGTTTAAAATCCAAGTGAATTTGCAATTTGTTTTCTTTTATTTTTAATTTTTTTCTTTCATCTTTAATTGTTTCACTATTCATTTCACCTTTATTTTGACGCGTACGATTCAAGACAAGAAAACCAACTAAAGTTCTTTCAATGATACCGCGTGTTGCATTGAATTTAACAAGTGGTTACAGTTTTAAAGTACAGTACTTTCTTTCTAAATAAAAAATATGAAGTGGGACATAAATCCAGAACTTTTATTTATGGACTAATGTCCCATTAAGGTGGGACATAAGTCCATAAACAATTTATGGAGTTATGTCCCACCCGAGTGGGACATAAGTCCATTATGGACTTATGTCCCAGGGAGTTATATCCCTGCCCCGTACACCACCGGTTGATGAGACCATGGTTGCCCTCAACTTCGCCAATATTTTGCAGCCACAACGAGAAAAAGAAAAGGGAAAAAGAACGACCGAAGGGAAATTTTTGTTGCGGTAAAATTTACCGTAACAGACTCCATAAAAAACACTTCCTTTAAAATTATCATTATACAAAAAAAACATGTTTCTATGCATCGAGCTTAAACATACTGTAGCTTATGTTTCAAGTAGTCTGTGACCGTAAGGCAGAATTCATTTGACGCATGTAAATATTATATTAAGAAAGTGATAGCAAAAAATATAAATTGTGAAAATGAATAATGTTAACTTTTGTGTGAACTGTAGAATTCGTTTGAATAACTTCACACAAGCTCGTAATATTCACAACCATTCAATTTCTATGCGGTCGAGAGCTCAGATGTCTCGGAGAATGTGGACTGTATTTTTCTTTCCTTCCTTGAATGTTACCAACAATTAGCTTTCCAATCCTAATGAAAATCTGGATAAATAATATCTTGAAATAAAAACTAGACCTTTCAGGTTTGCAATCCAACAACAGACAAAATGATGTGTTTGTTTTGGACAGAGGATTCAGAGATGCATTACATGTCAAGAATCTCAAGGCTATATGCCTGACTCTGTTGCTGAAGGTAACTTTCAACTGACAACGGAGCAAGATGGTAAGATGAGTTGTTGAAGTAGTGAATGGACGGTTTAAGAGGGATTTTAAGCTGTTTCGAGAAGATTTTTTTTAAATTTAGCCGCTGTTCATTTGATGGATGACTTCAAAACCGCAGCTGCGCTGCTTTATAAATTTTATCCACCAATAGAAGACGCTGCTGATGCGAGCGTTCTATTAGAACTGGTCTTAAGTAGATTAAACACTCCTAATTATTTAGGTGATTTTGTGACAGAAAATAATCTTAACAGAACCAGAGCCTCATTTAGCCGCATCGATGGAAATATCCCGAATTTGAGTAACTTCCCTATACTCGCCATTCAAGATGAACGTAAAATATCAATAGGGAATTATCAGATTAGACAGGCTCGCTCTTATTCTGTGGAACATTTAAAACATAACGAAGCTTATATTATCGAAGTCTGCGAAGACCGAATGTGAACTTCCTCTTCTGCACATCCAAGTCTGATTGGCAACAATAACTTCTTGTTACGAGGGCTAATCAAACCGAGGCATATTAGCAGAAAAGTGTATCTTACTTACATCTTATCGAATTACTGTACAAACGAAGCACATAGTTCGAGCGCAATAAGAGCTTACTGTTGCAACTGTCTCGTTGGAATGAGGACGCTCGGTTGATGCTCTCATGTCATGAGCATTTTATGGTATTTGGGCTATGCACGACACCAGGAAGCAATAAGCATACCACCAGCCCTGTTTTTGGATGGTATTTTGATTGATATTTTGAACGAAGTAAATTTTTTTTCAATTTATAAACATTAAAAATATTTATAATATCACATAAATACATATTTTTGTAAAAAAAAACACAAATCTTAAATATATATATATACCTAAAGAAAATTAAAATAATACATTGCTTTTGTTGTTTAAAATATTTTTTATATATATTTTAGTTTTTTAAAGGAAGTTTATTTAATGAAGTCCTACACATTGTGAATGCTAACTTAATTACATAAGAAATGAAACATATTTTTATGATCTTTTATATGATACCTAAATTATTATCCTACGTTGCTATACTTTTTGAATTATACGTAGTTATTTGCTAAAATGTCGAATTTCTCCCATTTTGGATGCTCAACTTCAAGTCCAATTATTTCAAAATACCCAAAACCAAATTCAAAAATATTTGGAAGATAGATTGGGCTGAACGTAAGCTTTCATTCGGTACCAGTTTCATTAGTGTACACTCTGGGCCCAAGCTCCATAGAAAAATGGGTCATCTCCTTTCTAACCAAATAATTTACTTGATTATTATTACATCTATAAGCCTATTATTTAAGTTAAAAGCATGGCCACCTCTTCCCCTACGTGTGTCTTTTCTAATCGTGCAAGTGAAAAAGTACAATTGTTTAACAAACAAACTTTGGTTAAAAGTCAAAACATTAAGCTAACATGCCACACGGATTAAAAATGGTGAAGTTGATTTACCATACGTCCAATGCAATTTTAAAGGATATCGATATAAATTTCGGAACATATTATGATGAGCGAACGGGAACAATAAATGACATCAGACAGGGCACATTCCCATAGTAACTGTACTTATTGTATGTACAAAAATATTTTATAACATCATTGATTGACTACAGTGCATGTTTTTCTTGCTCCTTGTCGTCGCGTTATCTGGTACCATTTTCCCCCAACCAAAACTCCCAGCAATGTTATGTTTGAATTAAATACATAATAAGCTATAATACGACACCAAATAAAGATCTCTATAAATTGTTTGACAAATAGTTTTGGGAGTAAAGCACCTTAAAAAACATTGCATACTTTTGGGAAGCACATACAACTTTGAAGTTATATAACTTCTTAATGGTTAATAGTATGCGGAAACTTTCGTCAGCAATTTTATTTGAAAAGTTTAAGTTTGTAAAACATGTTTTTTGTCTAAAGATCACGGTTTTTTTTAAATATGTCAGTATAAGCAAAAACCCAGTTTTGTTGACCTTTGTTGGCCTACCACTCTTACACCCACCGCTGTACAGGTGCCAGGTGACCGGATCAATGAAGAATGATAGTATGACAGACTAACTAGAGGGACTTCGTTGCTCTATAAATTGTATACTATTGTACATATCTAGCTCTTAGACTAATCCTAGTTATGCTCTTTTACATAAAACCCTTTTCAAGTAGTGCCATATTTGATCTTGGGAAATTACAACGATACTTTCTAAAGCCTAAATTTTATATTTTTATTTCGGTGAAATACTAACCTATTTATACATAGATAATAAATTTTTACGTGAAAACATATTCCAACAGGTTAAAAGAGAGGGAAAGTCGTTTGAAAAATGTGTGGCCTTTTCCTTGGGGATATCATGGCAATATATCAGCCATCTGCTCATTAGGCTTACAGTTACCGATCGCTGCATCCTACTGCATCCTGTGAAGGTTGTTGGACAGCTGCAGTTCGTTTCCTTAGAAGAGTCTGCATTTTGTTTTTAATAATTTTGAAATTTTGAAAGACAGGTTGTAGAAGAAGATTTCAACACAAATTTTTCAAAATTGTTAGTTCTTGCAATAGAAGTTATTGTTCACATTTGCCAAGTATCTGAAAAACTTAAATTGTTTGAGCCATCTGCTTTCAAGATAGAAAATTAAAGAGATTTTTGAAAATTTTTATCTCAACAATTATTTAGACTTGAAAAAATGTTTAAGGTTTAATTCTTAATTTGTCTTATCCATTTCGTAATTTTGTATTCCAGTTTTATTTCCCCGCCATACAAATAAGGAGACTAGAGACAACACAATCAATTTAATACATATGTTCCGTGACTACTTGCATTATCACATCAAGGTAAGGATTTTATATTAAAAAGATATTTTTAAAAAATCTTATACAACAACTAATTTTCATTTCAGTGTTCAAAAGCCTACATTCACTCGAGGATGCGAGCTAAAACCTCAGATTTTCTAAAAGTTTTAAATCGTGCTCGACCGGAGACTAAAACCGCAGAAAAGAAAACTATTACGTAAGTTTTTTTTAAATATATTTACGTTTCCTCTTTGACGATAAACTTTGAATTAAAACTATGTTCTAGGGGGAGGACATTTATACGCAAAGAATGATAAATGGACATATTCCAGTTGTTTTATATTAAATATTATTGTATTAATAATTAAAAAATAATTAAAAGAAACAAGGAAAAAAGAAAATTTCATAAAAATAAAACGAAAAAATCATTTACATATATGTAAGTACTTCAAGAACATAGTAATTCTCCATTCAAGTAAAAACATTAATGGAAATTTATTATAAACAAAACTAAGTTTTACCAAAACGGTTTTTGAATGTTGAACAAGATAACAGAAATATATTAGACTAACCAACCATACAAAGAACGAACAAAATGTTACCCAAGAAAACATACTCGTTACGTCATCAAATTTAAGGAAAACATTAAAAATCAAATTATTCAAACCGAACCAATGCGTGTTTCAATTATTATTCTTTTTACTTGTGATTATAGGTACTATAAGTCAAGTTATGGATTCGTGCAGAAAAAAAAATTGAGATAACAATCACACATGACATTACGATGATGGAGAAGTCGAAAAAAGTGGGTCTGGAAATTCCGTCCGTCTGTCTGTCTGTCTGTCTGTCTGTTCGCGCCTCTGGAAGCTGAACTGGTGGGCCGATTTGCTTCAAATTTGGTATTAAGGATTTATTTGGCCGTCCCTCGGAACATATTTATACTTGCGATTATAGGTACTATAAGGCAAGTTATGGATTCGTGCAGAAAAAAAAAATTTGAGATAACAATCACACATGACATTACGATGATGGAGAAGTCGAAAAAAGTGGGTCTGGAAATTCCGTCCGTCTGTCTGTCTGTCTGTCTGTCTGTATGTCTGTTCGCGCCTCTGGAGGCTGAACGGGTGGGCCGATTTGCTTCAAATTTGGTATTTAGGATTTATTTGGCCGTCCCTCGGAACATATTTTTACTTGCGATTATAGGTACTATAAGGCAAGTTATGGATTCGTGCAGAAAAAAAAATTTGAGATAACAATCACACATGACATTACGATGATGGAGAAGTCGAAAAAAGTGGGTCTGGGAATTCCGTCCGTCTGTCTGTCTTTCTGTCTGTCTGTCTGTCTGTCTGTCTGTCTGTCTGTCTGTTCGCGCCTCTGGAGGCTGCACGGGTGGGCCGATTTGCTTCAAATTTGGTATTTAGGATTTATTTGGCCGTCCCTCGGAACGCATTTTTACTTGCGATTATAGGTACTATAAGGCAAGTTATGCATTCGTCGAAAAAAAAAAGTTTTGAGATAACAATCAAACATGACATTACGATGATAGAGAAGACGAAAAAAGATGGTCTAAAAATTCTGTCCGTCTGTATGTCTGTCTGTCTGTCTGTCTGTCTGTCTGTATGTATAGAGACCTACAGCCCAAACGGGTGGGCCGAATTGCTTCAAACTTGGTATATAGACTTTTTTAGGTATTGTACAGAGGGGAAATTGAAATATTTTTTTTAGCTTAAAAAATAACGGTACCTGCCATACAACCGTTACGTTAAAGCTTAGTTTTCTCAGAAACGGCTCTAGCGATTTCGATTTAAATAAAATGCACGACTGGGTCGCACGAACTTGCTCTAATGAGTGACATTGGTTTAGGGCTTGAGATTTTGATGAAAATAAAATTTTCAAAATTCTTAAATAAATACTTAAACTAATTTGAGCTGAAAAAAAGTACGCCATTTTATTTCTTGGATAAATTTTAATTTATGAGAATAAATTTATAAAAATCTGTGGAGCGGTTTTTGAGAAAAAAAGTTTTTTTTGAAAAACTTTTTGAAAAAATTTTTCAAAAAAAATTCAAAAACGCCAGTTCATAGGTATTCAGCAAATACATTTATTTAAAATTTTTAGAAAAAAAATTAATAAGCAGTTTTCAAAATATTAATTTTTTAATTTTTTTTTTTAAATGCTTTTAAAAATACAAAAAAATATTTTTCAAAAATATTGGTATGCAATACAAATTGAGCTACCTACAGCTATATGTGTGTGAAATTTCAAAAGAATCGGTGTAGTCGTTTTCGAGATAGTCGAAAGCAAAAAAAACGGTCCTATGGAAAGTACCGTTCTTATCCATTTTTTAAAACTTTTTATTCAGTCATATGAATGGTCGTACCTAAGAAGCAACACTGATTTTTTTAAATCGAAATCGTTAGAGCCATTTTTGAGAAAAATAAGCTTTAACGTAACGGTTGTATGGCAGGTACCGTTATTTTTTGATATAAAAAAAAAATTCAATTTCCCCTCTGTACAATACCTAAAAAAGTCTATATACCAAGTTTGAAGCAATTTTGCCCGTCCGTTTGGGCTGTAGGTGTCTATACATACAGACAGACAGACAGAGACAGACAGACATACAGACGGACAGAATTTTTAGACCATCTTTTTTCGTCTTCGCTATCATCGTAATGTCATATCTGATTGTTATCTCAAAACTTTTTTTTTCGACGAATGCATAACTTGCCTTATAGTACCTATAATCGCAAGTAAAAAATCAGTGTTGCTTTTTAGGTACGACCAATAATATGACTGAAAAAAAAGTTTTAAAAAATGGCTAAGAATAATAAATGTATTTGCTGAATACCTATGAACTGGCGTTTTTAAATTTTTTTTGAAATTTTTTTTCAAAAAGTTTTTCAAAAAAAAACTTTTTTTCTCAAAAACCGCTCCACAGATTTTTATAAATTTTTTCTCATAAATTCAAATTTTTCCAAGAAATAAAATGGCGTACTTTTTTTTCAGCTCAAATTAGTTTAAGTATTTATTTAAGAATTTTGAAATTTTAATTTTTATCAAAATCTCAAGACCCTAAACCACTGTCACTCATTAGAGCAAGTTCGTGCGACCCAGTCGTGCATTTTATTTATTTTTGCTCTAGGTCCAAAAATAACGGCACCTGCCATACAATCTTGAAGACAAAAATTGATTTTCTCAAAAACGGCTCTAACGATTTTGATAAAACTTTCAGAATGCTATTTTTGCAAGAAAATCTATCTTTTGGTTCGAAATTTTTTTTCAAAATTTGTCTAATAACGGTACCTCTCATAGAACCAATATTTTCAAATCAAATTTTCTCGTAAACTATATATTCGATTTCAATAAAATTTTGGCCACAGGAAGTCATTCATAATTTTATTAATATGGCATTTCAAAATTTTCAGAAACTTTTTTTTTTGATTTTTTATAATTTTTTCAAAAAAATTTTTGGTTTTCGAAATATGTTGGAAACGGGTACATTGATTTTTTTTTTTAAATTATTTTTCAAATGTTAATTACAGATTGCCATATATTTGCATACTCAAATAAATTTCAAAATATTTTTTGAAAAAGTTTTTCAAAAATAACCTTTTAAAAAAAAAAACTGGTCCAACGATTTTCAATATTTTTTTTTCCTAGATTGCCGTATAGCTTTGAAATTTTATTGCATACTTAGTTTTTCCGAGACAACTCTTAAACTACCTAATTTAAAAAATAAAAGAATTTTCGAAATTATTTAATATTTTTTTAATATCCATATATGCAGCCACTACGCAATTGCTTATCATAAGAGCAAGTTCGTGCGACCCAGTCGTGCATTTTATTTATTTTTGCTCTAGCTCCAAAAATAACGGCACCTGTCATACAATCTTGAAGACGAAAATTGATTTTCTCAAAAACGGCTCTAACGATTTTGATAAAACTTTCAAAATGTTATTTTTGCAAGAAAATCTATCTTTTGGTTTGAAATTTTTTTTCAAAATTTGTCTAATAACGTATTGCACTTTTTTCCGCGACACGAACACGATAGGGGTAGGGGAATTTATTTAATTAAAATTATTTATCGATCTATTTATTCGCGATCAATTTATTTATTAAGAAAAAAAAAAAAGAATTCAACGCGAACCGACGGCGACACACGACACGAATTTACTAATGATTATGATACCTATCAATAGGCCACACACGAATAACGCGAAAAGAGAATGCGAAATACAAAAAAGTGCAATATACAGCTTGATTAAAGAAGCTGTCACCACGGCTGCTCAGCTGGGGTGGGTTCGGTGGAAGAATTTTGTATTTCCTTTGATAAGCTTGATTGATTTCGTAATCAAAACAGTTTATCAAAAGAAGAAAGTATATGGTTGCACAGTAGGGTGCAAAAAAAAGTTAGGCGCCAGGAATTTTTTCCTAAAACCGAATTAGAAAATTCCAAAACTAATTTTAGGATTTGAAGGACCGATATTTTAAATAAAAAGAAAGAGAGTAAAGTGTAAATAGTTGTTTTTATTGTTTTGGGAAACCGTGGGACAGAAGATCCCTGGACTAAAACCCAAAAGTCTTTTCAAAATAAAAGAGATTGTACAATTCTAAAATGGCCGTTTGGCTCAAAGACAAAATTAATAAGGAATCAAACAAATGAATTTAAAAGCAAGTAATGCAATCAAAGAAAATGGGTTTTCTTAAAAAAGAGAAAACTAAGGCGCGTCCCGAAAATTAAATGGAAAACTCGAACACGGTTGAATATAAATATATAATTGAAATTCCAAATATATATTTACATTCAAAATTCAACATAAACTACTTATCTTTCTTTTTTATATTAGCTCCTTTCTCCTATCTCCTTTTCAACTCCTCACGTCTCGAATGATTCTAGTCAATTCCAAAAGAAATCCTCGATCCAAAATAAAAATAAATAATGTCTCCTCCTCGATTTTTTTTTTCTCCAAAATTCCTCGATTTTTCTTTTTCACTACTTGTATGCACTTGTAAGGCTCTCTCAAGAGTTCCTTCCAAGCTAATTTTTTTCAACCACTTTCTTCCCTCGTCCATTCCAATCATTCACTCATACATACAACCCTACAACACAACCATTCGTTTCGAGATCATCGGTCACGGCTTTCTGGAAGCATGACGCTCTCCTAGAAAACAACCGTCGTGGGATCTAACGAAACATACTCATACGCACACAAACACGGTTTCAACAAGTTGTTGGATGTGTTTCCAAAACTTGCCAAAACATACTCTCACGCACACAAACAACGTTTCGACAAGTTATTGGATGTGTTTCCAAAACTTGTCGAAACATTATGGACGAGTTCAGACTATTTTCCAACTAAAACAATTTTCGAGAAAAATTGAAAAGAATTAAAATTGAAGAGGAGTCTGAACTAGGCTTTTTCCTACTACTCTACAACTATCGCGCGGGATTCGAAGCGTGAATTATTTAACAAACTATTTTCGAAGATACAGAGAGGAGCGTTACTTTAAAGTCATTTTCGAAATTCTACAAAACTAATCTAATCGCGTTAAAAACCCATTTTGTACATTAAACAAATTTACGTTATTTTAAGAGAAAAGTTAAAATTACGTTACGTTAATTAGAATTATGAAATAAAAAGATAATTGTAAGATGTTTAGTTTTTGTTGGTTGTTTGATGTAAGTAAGAGTCCACCTGACTCGTTACTTCTTCGGCTCATCCGCCGGCTATTCTCGTCTTCGAACGTCGTACTCGAACACCTGCTTTTGTTGCTTTTGCAAAATAAGGCTAGGTACACCACTGGTTGATGAGACCATGGTTGCCCTCAACTTCGCCAATATTTTGCAGCCACAACGAGAAAAAGAAAAGGGAAAAAGAACGACCGAAGGGAAGTTTTTGTTGCGGTAAAATTTACCGTAACAAATTCCACCCTTACCTCCCAAGAAATGTGTTTACTTTTCAGGAAAAATAAACCAGTTCTTCAGGCTCGGCCAGGATTTGAGGGTAAAAGAACAGGGTGTACAACACAACACAGGGTTACCATCATATAAGAAAAGAAAAAAAAAAACATAATTAGTGGCACGAATTGAAAATATATAATTGGACAATTTACCAAAAAAACAAACAAAGTACAAAAAAAATTACGAATTAAAAGAAAGATAAAGGGACTTTTGACTAAGTGTCAATAAATGGCTTCAAATCCTTTACGTGCCACGTCCCTCGATCCTTCCCCTTATCGTCTATCAGGAGGTATGTCCAAGGTGACACCCTCCTACTGATCCTAAATGGACCAACAAACTTGGTCGCTAATTTGGCCGCAAAATAATTTGCCGCATCGGACAAGGAATAATTCCTACGCCAAACGAGATCACCAGGTTGAAACTGTATGTCTCGTCTTCTCAAATTATAAGTTTTAGCGGTCTTATTTCCCGCCGCTTCCAACTTCCTAGCTATCTCCTGTCTCAGTTTCTGAAACTGCCTAACAGTATCCCCTCTATCTTGGTCCCTATCACTATCTCTAAGCCCTACATCATGGCAACTAGTTACCATGTTCCTACCAAAATTCACAAAATAAGGCGAAACACCTAACACCTCATGTTGCGAAGTTCGGATAGCACAGGCCACTTTTGCCAATTGCGTATCCCAACTCCGCTGGTTTTCCGAGACATACGCTCGGAGCGTAGTCTTAATTATTTGATTGATGCGCTCCGCAGGATTCGCTTGCGGATGGTAATGCGCCGTATACCGAAGTTGTGACCCGTACGCTTCACTAAGCGTCTTCAGTTCTTTGCTACGGAACTGGGGACCGTTGTCACAGACGATCCACTTTGGAACCCCGAAGAGAAGAAAAACGTTTTCTTCCAATTCTCGACAAACCGCTTTCGCCGTTGCGGACCGTAACGCGAACAACAGGGGAAATTTACTAAAATAATCGAAGACCGTTAAAATATATATAAAACCGCGCGACGACTTCGGAAGTGGACCAACTAAGTCCACACAAATCATATCCCACGGTATGGAATTTCCCACTTTCAGTCATAAGACCAGCTGGCCTCTCATTCACCGGTTTCACTTTTTGGCAAGTCTTACAAACCCTTACATATCTCGTAATATCACTCCTCATTTTGGGCCAGTAATACTTTTCTGCTACCCTAGCAAAAGTCTTTTTAACGCCCATGTGTCCTGAAAGCGGAGCATCATGGCAATCGTTTAAAATCTTTGCCCTATCACCTTTCCCTACAACTAATTTCCACTCCTCATTCTCGTTGTGAACAACAATATGGTTTATAGAGCCGCCCATCCTCAACTCGCCAGGATGGGTATTCTAACGGGCTCTTTTCTACCTGTGATTTCATTTTGATCACCCAAGGGTCCGAATCCGCTTCAGAGACACCGGCTACTTCGGGGACTCCTCGCGACAACATATCAGGAACGACATGTTCTTTGCCCTTTCGATGGATGATCTTGAAATCAAATTGTTGGAGCCGAATGGCCCAACGAGCTAACCTACCCTGCGGATCCTTAAGATTGCTAAGCCAGATCAGTGAGTGATGATCCGTCACAACCGTAAATCGAACACCTTCCAGATACGGCCGTAACTTTTCGATCGCCCAAAGAACCGCTAAGCACTCTTTTTCGGTCGTAGAGTAGTTCCTTTCATTCCTATTCAATGACCGACTCAAATAACAAATTGCCTTTTCCCCCTCTTCAAAATTCTGAGAAAGTACGGCCCCGATACCAAAATCTGACGCATCTGTCTGAACAACAAACGGCCGGGAAAAATCCGGACATGTCAAGATCGGTGCCGTAACCAAACACTCTTTGGCTTTCCTGAAACACTCCTCACACTCTTGTGTCCATTCGAACTTCTTACCTTTCTTTAAGAGATCGGTAAGAGGTCTAACTAGAATTGCAAAATTTGGCACGAATCTTCGATACCAAGAAATAGTCCCTACAAAACTCCTAATTTCCTTCACATTTTTCGGTGGAGGAATCCTCATCATGCTTTCCACTTTTTCCGGGTCTACATGAAGCCCGTTCCTATCAACTACATAACCTAGAAATTTCAAAGAAGGTCTACAGAAATTACACTTTTCCCTACCTACTTTTAAACCCGCCTCTCCTAGCCTTTTAAAAACTTCTTTGAGAATTTCTAGGTGTTTCTCAAAAGAATCGGTGACAATGATAATGTCATCTAAGTACACAAAGACGAACGGTTCTAAATCGGCACCTAGAACGTCGTCAATAAACCTCTGCCATGTCGCTGGTGAATTATGGAGCCCGAATGGCATCCTACAAAATTGAAAAAGACCCCTCCCTGGCACGGTAAAGGCTGTGTACTTACGCGATTCTTCCTCCATTGGAATCTGCCAATAAGCAGATTTAATGTCTAATGACGACAAATACTTCGCGTTTCGAAGCTTGTCCAAAATCGCCGAAATAAATGGTAGTGGATAAGCATCCCTATCAGTAACCTCATTTAATTTCCTATAGTCAACACAGAACCGATAACTGCCGTCTTTCTTCTTAACAAGAAGAATCGGCGATGCCCAAGGACTCTTCGACTTCTCGATCACTCCAGCTTCCAACATCTCTTGGAGTTCCTGATCGATATGTTTCTGAATCGCTGGCGAAACAGGGTAATATCGTTGTTTTATTGGTTCTGCGGACGTCCTAATCTTGTGCTCAACTAAGTTGGTGCACCCTAATCCCTCGGTCATTGATTTAAAAAGTTCTCCTAACACGTGTTCTAACTTCCTACTTTCAAAATCGTTCAAATCCGATTTTTCCCTAATCGCTACCATGTCTGTTACCGAAGCCACCATTTCCTGGCTCGAAAAACTCCACATACCGGATCTCAAATCCGGGACTATGCCCGATAGTGCCCAAAAGTCGGCACCCAAGATCAATTGGTGTGGAAGATTCGGTATTACCAGACATTCTATCAAAATGGATCTATTCTCAACCTCCACTGGTAGAGAAATAGACCCAGCTACTCCTACACCTGCCCCATCTGCTAACGCTACTGACCCAACACTACTCTTTTCTAATCTAAGCCCTAAGTCTTTCAAAATTTTCCACCCGTCACCACCCACAATGGTACGAGAGGCTCCTGAATCAAGTAGACCCAAAAACTTGATCCCATAAATCTTAACTCCTAAATATGGCCTACTGTCCCTACCGCTTGCCGCTAAAGTGAAACTTAAATGAACTAGGCGTTCCAGCTGATCGTCAGCAGACGACCTAACTAACGCCGACGGGTCTCCTGTCCTGCTGTCACAAGAGCCCGTTCCCCATTTCCCGAACACCGCCTACAGTCCCTACGATATACACCTACAGCCCCGCAACCGAAACACTTCCTTTGAACAGAACAGTTTTGTGCCAAATGCCCATCCCTGTTACAATTGTAACACCTAACTACCTGTCTAAAAGGGTTCTCTGGGACTGGAGCAACAGCCGCAACTCGGTGTTGTCCGGACGAACTCGGTTGGTAACCACATTCTGGTTCCAACAAATGCCTACCTCTACTTGGTGGAGTAAAACTGTCTACATTTACCTTAAGGGTATCTAGCTCCCTACCTAGGATAGCAAGTTCCTTAACCGTCTTTGGTTTGGCACTCGCTATCTGCACCTGATAAAAGGGGTCTACGTTTTTCCTCAATATAGATAACATTCTTCCCTCTGATAAAGGTTCCGACAATCTTCGGAACAATGTCCTCATAGTGGCAAGGTACGCGCCGAAAGTTTCATCCTTTCCCTGCGAACGCCGATTAATTTCTTCCGATAGAAGATCATCGTAATTCGCAGGAAGGAACTCCGCTTTGAGTTCCTTGACGAGTTCCTGCCAATCCCCCAAATCTTCCCTAACCGTCCTATACCACATAAGGGCCCTACCCGACAAAAGCTCCGAAGCGGATTTGAAAAGGTGGGAATCCGGAACATCGTTAGCCAGACGAAGTTCCTCCACTCTTTCCAGGAATGAATTCACTGATGCTCCATTAGAGTCACCAGTAAATTTCACCCCCCACTTCCCTACACGTTCGGTGCATTTCTGTTGAACGACCATTTGTTCAGCAAAAGTGTCACCCCTATCAACCCTATGTCCTAATGGGACCCTAACACTAATACCACTGACTGAAGGACTACTGCCAAAACGACTTGGTTCAGGCAATGAACCTCCAGCCAGTCCTAACGCAGACCGCACACCACTTGGGGTCTCGCCAACTTGAACTTGAAGTTGGGTTTGCCTTTTAACCGGAGTCTTTTCTTTCTCAACTTCTTCTTCCCTATCACTATTCTCACTATCACCAGTGAGATCTCCTAACAAACACAAAACCTTATTACGAAGTGAGCTGATCGCATCTTCTTCGTCATCTGCCTCACAAGGGGTCCTAGCTAACCTACCTATACACCATTCAATCTTTGTTACAATCTTAATGTACTCCGAAGACTTTGGATTCTTCGGAGGTACCTTAAGAAGGCCCCTAATCTCCTCAATTTTTGCTTCGATAGCATCTCTGTCCTCATCGTATGTAAAAGGGTACACTACGCTAACCTCCATCGAGTTTCTCTTAACGAGCAACCTCGATGACCTCAATGCTTTTCGCATCTCATCTACCGAACCTACCTTTAAACCCCTGACCTTCATCTCATAGGCCAGTTCGTCCTGCGCTAACCTTCCTATATTCATATTTATTAAAAAAAAACAATTAACCGAAAGAAACGAGAAAAGCCAAAACAAAAAAAACAAAACAAAAATATTAAAACCAAAATTTAAAAAAAAACCTTTAACGCAACCTTAACGATTTATATAAAAGAAAACAAATATTCAAAACAATAAATATTCAATAAAAACACGAAACTATTTTTTTTTTACTTCCCGATCTTATGTAAAAAGACTCTATTAAAATTTCTATCGAGATATTTTTCACGTTGGTGGCAACCGTAAACACCAATCACAATCAATTTTAAACCAAAGAAAAAAAAAACATTAACTGAAAACGATAACCTATAGCCGCGAAAAATTATGTATTTTCTTCTAAGAACAAATATTATACTACCTATCCTATTACTAAAAAAAACTCAAGCGAAAGTTTCTCAATTTTCAAAACAAAACAAATATCGCGAAATATCCCACGCGAGAAAAGCAATAAACAAAAACTCTTTCAGCTACCACCGAAAATAACTCAAATTAATTTTCACTCAAAACTAATTTGCCAAACACGAAAAAAAAATGTCACTATATAAATATCCCACGCGAGAAAACAAACAATATCTAATAAAAAGAACTCTAACCAAGGTAAGTAAAGGTATGTATATGACCAAAAAAAACAAAAATGAATAAAATGAAATTGAGAACAAAAGAAAATAAAAAACAATAGACACCACAGAATTACAAACAAGTTTACAACACTAATAAAAAAAATATCACCAAAAACTCCTTGCTGCTACACTGCTTCTTAAGCTGCTTGCTGGATTCCCTTTTGGCTTGGTTGCTCCGCTTTTCACTCGCAACAATTTTTCCACGAGAAAACTACACCAATAATAATAAAAAATCAATTAGATTTCCACTCAAAAGATTGGTAAGAGAATGAGAAAAAAAAAACACAATAAATACAATAAAAAAACTCTTCCACTTTGGGCCCCACGTTGGGCGCCACTTTATTGCACTTTTTTCCGCGACACGAACACGATAGGGGTAGGGGAATTTATTTAATTAAAATTATTTATCGATCTATTTATTCGCGATCAATTTATTTATTAAGAAAAAAAAAAAAGAATTCAACGCGAACCGACGGCGACACACGACACGAATTTACTAATGATTATGATACCTATCAATAGGCCACACACGAATAACGCGAAAAGAGAATGCGAAATACAAAAAAGTGCAATATACAGCTTGATTAAAGAAGCTGTCACCACGGCTGCTCAGCTGGGGTGGGTTCGGTCTAAGAATTTTGTATTTCCTTTGATAAGCTTGATTGATTTCGTAATCAAAACAGTTTATCAAAAGAAGAAAGTATATGGTTGCACAGTTGGGTGCAAAAAAAAGTTAGGCGCCAGGAATTTTTTCCTAAAACCGAATTAGAAAATTCCAAAACTAATTTTAGGATTTGAAGGACCGATATTTTAAATAAAAAGAAAGAGAGTAAAGTGTAAATAGTTGTTTTTATTGTTTTGGGAAACCGTGGGACAGAAGATCCCTGGACTAAAACCCAAAAGTCTTTTCAAAATAAAAGAGATTGTACAATTCTAAAATGGCCGTTTGGCTCAAAGACAAAATTAATAAGGAATCAAACAAATGAATTTAAAAGCAAGTAATGCAATCAAAGAAAATGGGTTTTCTTAAAAAAGAGAAAACTAAGGCGCGTCCCGAAAATTAAATGGAAAACTCGAACACGGTTGAATATAAATATATAATTGAAATTCCAAATATATATTTACATTCAAAATTCAACATAAACTACTTATCTTTCTTTTTTATATTAGCTCCTTTCTCCTATCTCCTTTTCAACTCCTCACGTCTCGAATGATTCTAGTCAATTCCAAAAGAAATCCTCGATCCTTTGTAGTCGAATAAAACTGCACAGCGCAGCTGTATTTTTAGGGGATGAAATACATAACACAAGCAGAAAGCCTCAAACAAAGGAAAATGAATACAAAAAAAAAACAAATACACAAGAAATTAAATAGTTTGTATTTTTTTATTACCATCCGACAAAAGGTCCGCAAGTAATTTGCTGCCGGAGACAATCGAGAGAAATACAAATATAAAAAAGCCATGCATCGCATGAATTAGCTGTGCGTCATTGTCATTTTGACATTTTCAACGGATGTTGATGTTTTTTGATGTTTTTCGGATGTGTGTCCGATTTATCAATCGGAGGGGTACCATGATACAAAATTCGTACATTTCGCCCGAATTAGAGACAATTTTTCTCCGATCGGTTACCATGATAGGGCCCAATTTTTTCAAAAAAATTTTTGGTTTTCGAAATATGTTGGAAACGGGTACATTGATTTTTTTTTAAATTATTTTTCAAATGTAAACTACAGATTGCCATATATTTGCATACTCAAATAAATTTCAAAACAGTTTTTGAAAAAGTTTTTCAAAAATAACCTTTTAAAAAAAAACTGGTCCAACGATTTTCAATATTTTTTTTTCTAGATTGACGTATAGCTTTGAAATTTTATTGCATACTTAGTTTTTCCGAGAAAACTCTTAAACTATTTTAAAAAATAAAAGAATTTTCGAAATTATTTAATTTTTTTTTTAATATCCATATATGCAGCCACTACGCAATTGCTTATCATAAGAGCAAGTTCGTGCGACCCAGTCGTGCATTTTATTTATTTTTGCTCTAGGTCCAAAAATAACGGCACCTGCCATACAATCTTGAAGACAAAAATTGATTTTCTCAAAAACGGCTCTAACGATTTTGATAAAATTTTCAGAATGCTATTTTTGCAAGAAAATCTATCTTTTGAGTTGAATTTTTTTTTTTCAAAATTTGTCTAATAACGGTACCTTTCATAGAACCAATACTTTCAAATCAAATTTCTCGTAAACTATACATTCTATTTCAATAAAATCTTAGCCACAGGAAGTCATTCATAATTTTATTAATATGGCATTTCAAAATTTTCAAAAACTTTTTTTTTTGATTTTTTATATTTTTTTCAAAAAAATTTTTGGTTTTCGAAATATGTTGGAAACGGGTACATTGATTTTTTTTTAAATTATTTTTCAAATGTAAACTACAGATTGCCATATATTTGCATAGGTACTCAAATAAATTTCAAAATATTTTTTGAAAAAGTTTTTCAAAAATAACCTTTAAAAAAAAAAAACTGGTCCAACGATTTTCAATATTTTTTTTTCCTAGATTGACGTATAGCTTTGAAATTTTATTGCATACTTAGTTTTTCCGAGAAAACTCTTAAACTAATTTAAAAATAAAAGAATTTTCGAAATTATTTAATTTTTTTTAATATCCATATATGCAGCCACTACGCAATTGCTTATCATAAGAGCAAATTCGTGCGACCCAGTCGTGCATTTTATTTTTATACACAAACACATTTTCCGTTATTTAAATTTATTGTGTTCATACATATGTGATACTGGTGTTTTTCTCTGCCTATTTTTGTTTACATCAAAAAAAAATATTTTAGTAAATATTCTTGCTTTCATGCTCTTTTTATTTATTTTAACTTAATTCTGACAACAAAAATAATACTTAATTACGTGAAATTTTGAAAAAAATTAGTTTTAAAATTATTATTTTAAATTTTTTTTTTTTAATTTTTGAGTTTGAAAATTGAAAGAAATTATATGACTCCTTACCCAACAGGACGTACGAGGTAATAGTGCACCGTGTTGGCACAGTACATTATTAATTCTTTTGTAAACAAGTTACTTATTTATGGATAACAATTTTTTTTTACGTTATGCGGCATTTTCAAGTAGGGGTTCTAATCAAATGTCGCAAAAAAGTGGATTTTTCATATTTAATTCTTTAAAAAGTTGTTTAAATGTAATTCATTGAATTACCACCTTTACTTTCATTTCTTTTCACTTATAATTATATAAAATCTCATTTGTAAGAAATTGGTTTAAAAAGGTATATTTGATTAGCTGATATTCAGCTACAAAAATAAGAAGCATAAAGGGCGCTGATCAGTTGTTCGGCAGTGTATATAACTGTTTCAAAAGCTCAGTAATTCTCCATTCAAGTAAAGTTATTATACAACATTAATGGAAACTTATTATAAACAAAACTAAGTTTTAACAAATCGGTTTTTGAATGTTGAACAAGATAACAGAAATATATTAGAAAAACAAACCATACAAAGAACGAACAAAATGTTACCCAAGAAAACATACTCGTTACGTCATCCAATTTAAGGAAAAAATTTAAAATCAAATTATTCAAACCGAACCAATGCGTGTTTCAATTATTATTCTTTTTTTTATACACAAACACATTTTCCGTTACTTAAATTTAATGTGTTCATATGTAATACTGGTGTTTTTCTCTGCCTATTTTTTTTACATCAAAAAATAATATTTTAATTAATACTCTTGCTTTGGTAATTTTTTTTTTTAAACTGGATTCTGTATTTTATTTGCAAACTTGAAGTCATCTCTCATTAAGTTCTCCTTGCTGTTATGATGGGAATGGTAGTCCGATTGAATAATTATGGCAAGAGCTGTTTTGGGGTAGAATACATACCTATTATTATATAGAATTTCACGTAAATTGCTTTAAGGGATAATGGGAGCGTTGTATTAATATTTGTAGACTCCCCAAGAACCGATTAGCGCCTCCCATTGCTTCTTTTTTTTTAGCTTAATATCAGCTAGTCAAAAAAACTTTTTGAAAGGAATTTTTTACCAATGAAAGTTTCTAAAATTGTACGTGAAAAGAAATGAAAGTAACGGTGGTAACTCAATGAATAACATAAGTAAGTAAGTAACAAATTCATTTTTATTAGAATATAATGTATACAAAGTTAATAATTATTTATATGAATCTTAAAGCTATGACTAAGCCGTCAGCCTGGTTGGTAAATATTAGGTACTTCTATTATATAATATTTAAAACTTAAGATAATAAATACAAAAATCAAACATATTCTGTTATAAAAGCATTCGGTATTTGTAAATTGCTCTCAAAAAGTTGCTTAACATTTTCCAGTCACATCCATTTAAAATTTGAAGTGTTTCTTGCATTGTTAATGTTTGTTTACCAAAGAAACGTATCCTTTGTTGTTTAAATATAGGACATATACTTATAACATGGAAGCAATCCTCTTTGGATTTAAGATTACAAAGGGTACAAAATTGATTAAAGCTGCCGTTGTAGGGACTACCGTTTAAACTGAAAGTTTCGCTTCTGCTTTAAAGATTAAAGATATTTCTTTGTAACTCAGTGAATCGTGGAAGTAATTTCTATTATGTATTAAGGTTAAAATCAAGTTGAGAGTATAAAAATCTGCTGTCAGATTCGCAAGCCTTAATAATGAATGCTTCTCGTATTGAGTCTTCATTTTTTTGGATTATTTTATAGAGCTGATCTTTTACATTGCACAAGTTGTTTATGTCCATACGCAGCGTTGCTCCGCAAGATTTTCCAATATATTGCCATTTCGCGAACCACCAATCCTTATTCCTCAATTCATATAAAAGCATCTTTTTGGATATTCTGGAGTTGTGGAAAGAGCATATTTTGATTATAAAATCAGCCTGTGCTTTAAGTGTATTTGTCATGAGTTGAGTTAAGCCTGTTTCCAAGTAGATTGCGTAACTTGGTGTGTTGAATGAATGATTGAAAAGTTTTTTAAAAAAATTCCTTTGGAATTTCTCAATAACCTCATATTCCTCTGATCCCCAAACCTGAGATGCGTAGCCCAAGGTTGATTTCACAACAGCATCAAACATTTTGTATTTGGCTGATAATTGTATCCTGTCGTTTGAAAAAACTTTTTTCCATGTTGAATTCAACAAGCTCTGCGAAGTGTTGACCTTCTCTAATAGGTGTTTGTTAAAATCCAAAGTTGAGTTTAACTTTACTGTACTTTATTTCTCTAGATACTTCCAAGAGATTCCCATTGCAGAACCATCTATTCCGAGTTTGAGATTGTACGAATCGTGAGAAAATCATCACTTTTGATTTAGCGGTGTTGATGGTCAGTCCTCATTTGTTGCAGTAAGACGCCAACCGATTTATCATCAATTGTAAATTTTCTGGTGATTCGGACAATAAGACGAGATCATCTGCGTATAACAAAACATTTATTGTAGAATTTGCGATATTTATACCTCCAGGAAGGTCATCTATTACTTCATTTATAAAAAGCGAGAAGAGCAGAGTGCTGAGCAGGCAACCTTGTTTCACTCCCGTACTTGTAACAAACCATTTTGAATAACATTTTTGATTACATTTATGAACTTCGAAGATATGCCCACTTGCGATAGTTTATAAAAGAGCGCGTTTCTGTTCACTAGAGCGAAGGCTGCTTTTAAATCCACAAAAAACGAGTACACTTTTTTATTCCTTGCTTGAAAAGCTTTTACAATTGAGGAAAGTGTAAAAATGTGTTCTATTGTAGAGTAGTTTTTCCTAAAACCAGCTTGGAGGTTCGAGAGGATGTCTCTGTGTCACCCATTTGTCTAGTCTCTCTGTTAATATACCGCAGAAAATTTTAGCTACAACATTCATAAATGAAATGCCTCTATAATTTTCAGCAATATCCAAAGCACCTTTTTTGAGAATGGGAAAAATCACGGATTTCTTAAAGGAGGACGGGATATCAGCATATGTAAATACTTGATTGTACAGTGAAAGCTCCCTTAGGCGGACAGCGACGGTCGAGGCACTTGTGTCCGTCTAAGGGAGTTGTCCGTCCAAGGGAAAAAAATTAAAAACCAATCAAAAATAGTGTTGCATATAATTTTATATGTATTAACCTATTTATTGATAGAAAGTAATACAAGTTAAATCATGCCAATTGCACTTCAAAAACTAAAAAAAAAAAAAAAACAAAAAAAAAACAACAAAATATTTCAGGTATGCAAGATTATTTGTAACAGACCACAAACACACACAGCTACATTACAATTTTGCTGTTTTATTGGTTAAGTTAGTTAATTTGTCCTTATCATTCTCATAACATGTAAGAAAAGCTATGGGAAAATGTAGTTGATGAAGTTTTTGTCCGCCTAAGAGAATAGAATTTACCAAATTCTGGCTTATGTGCCTGTCCGCGTCCGGGTAAGGGAGTGTCCGCATAAGGGATCATAAAACGTAAGGAATTAAAAATCAAGATCCACGGTCGGGAGAATTTGTGCGCCCAAGGGGATTGTCCGCCTAAGGGAGGTGTCCGCAATGGGAGCTTTCACTGTATAAAGTTTTCAAGTGTTTGAAAAACGTAGGTGTTGCGTTTGCGAAAAACTCGTATGTTATACCATCTTCACCTGGTGCCTTCCCATTTTTGGCTTTATTTATAACAGCTTCTATTTCTTCATTTGTTATATCAACGTCTAACATTTCATCCGATACTAAAGGTTTAGCATATGAAAACGCAAAGTTGGAGTAATTGCAAAGGAGACTTTCAAAGTGAGAAGAGAGCGTTTCTGCAGATAACTCTGGTCCGATTATATGTTTGAAGCCATTAATTCTCTTAGCTATCTTCCAAAACTCTTTCGAACACCTTGTTCTTCCAAGAGTTAGCGGTTGCTCGTTTTCAAATTCAGTTTTTTTTTTTAACATATATTTTTGTCATGAGTGTTAGCTTCGATGTACCAGTTTTTCAAATTGTAACTATGTATTTGAATTTCGCATCACTCGCAGTAGTGTAAAAGATTTTTGTCTGACTTTCAAACAATCTTTGTCAAACCATTCTTGTTTGAAACTTGTGCTGGTGTTGAAGTTTTTGTTTAATGTTGAGTTTCTAATAGACTGTAAGCTGGATAGATTGTGCATCAGTAGATTCAGCTGTCACATTTGCTGATATTGAGCTGTAATTTTATATGCAGCTGTTTCCTTATTCTTCCATTTAAGCCTCGGTAGCAAATTTAAATTTTGTTGAATGTTAGAGGATTCGGTTGAAAATGTCACTTTTATTGGCATGTGATCTGAGAACGTTTTGCACTCTACTTAAAATTTATTGATTCTTTCTATCCAGTCAGTATTAACTGCACAGAAGTCAATAACTGATTTTCCTGATAACGAATGTAAGTGTCCTTCTTCATCTCCATCCGTAAATCCATTTAAGATAACAGAATCATACTTTTGCAACAGCTTAAGTATATCAGATCCATTTTTATTGCAGATGTTATCTTTTGAATTCCTGTTGTTAATGGAGATCTTTGGATTGTATATGTTTTGTATTGTAGTGATTTGTGTGTTGCTGGTGGAATGAATAACATTTTAACAAAATGTTAGAGAATTGAATATTAAAAATCCACTTGAAAATGTTGAAAAACGTAAAAAATTGGGCAGAGACTACCCCCAAATAATTTTTTTATTTTTACTTGCGATTATGTACTATAAGGCAAGTTATGCATTCGAAAAAAAATAATGTGCACGACTGGGTCGTACGAACTTGCTCTAATGTGTTAAAATGGCCCTGGGGCTTGAGATTTTCGGAAAAAAGGATTGAAAAAATCATATGAAATTTTATTAATCACTTAAAAATTAATAGTTAAAATGTTTTTTTTTTGGAGAAAATGAAGTAAGCCTTCAGATTTCTTTTGCTTTTTTAAAATTTAAGGAATTTTTTTTTTCAAAATCGTTCGACCAGTTTTTTTCAAAAAACGGTTTTTTGAAAAACTTTTCGGAAACATATTCCAAAATTTTTTTGAGTATGCCAACTTCTAGAACTTTGTAGTTTTTATCAGAAAAATAAAGTTTAAGAAAATTGATATAACGGTTTTGGAAAAAACAAAAAATAAAAAAAAAAATTAAAACTTTTTTAAAAAACTCAAAAAAACTTTTTTTTTTAAATTTAAGAATTTTTATTATTTCGTTCATAATAGGGCTCCTACATTTAAAATTTCATCGAAATTTGTGAAGTGGCTTACGAGGAAATTATATTTAAAAAAACCGGTCGTATGGGAGGTACCGTTATAAGACTTCCTGAAAAATCTATTCCAACCAAAACATTCAGTTTGCACAGGAAACATTATCCAGGAAGTTTTATCAAAATCGTAGGAGCCGTTTTCGAGAAAAGTAAAATTTTCACTAAAAATCGTAAGGCAGATACCGTTAGTTTTAGAGCTAGAATGCTTATTCCAAAAACCCCTCTGTAGGGCGTCATAATAATACAGTCTACCAAGTTTGAAGCAAATCGGTCCAGCCGTTTAAGATGTAGATGCCGATACAGACAGACGGACAGATAGACAGAGAATTGTCGGACCCACTTTTTGGCATAACTTGCCTTATAGTACCTTTAATCGCAAGTTAAAAATATCCTAACAATCAAACATGACTACGATTATAGAGAAGTCGAAAAAAGTGCGTCCGACAATTCTGTATGTCTGTCTGTCCGTCCATATGTATCGGTGCCTACAGGCTAAACGGCTGAACCGATTTGCTTCAAACTTGGTAGCTAGTATTATTATGACGTCTTACAGATGGGTTTTTAGAATTAGCATTCTAGCTTTTAAACTAACGGTACCTGCCATACGATTTTTAATGAAAAAATAAATTTTCTCAAAAACGGCTCCTACGATTTTGATAAAACTTTCTCAAAAGTGTTTTATATGCAAACTTTATGTTTTGGTTGGAATGGACTTTTCAGGAAAAGTCTCATAACGGTACGTCCCATAGGACCGGTTTCTTGAAATCCGATTTTCTCGTAAGCCACTTGAGGAATTTCGATGAGATTTTTATTTTAGAAGCCCTTTTATAAAGGAAATAATATGAATTCTTAAATTTTTCAAAAAAAAGTTTTTTTTTGAGTTTTTTAAAAGAGTTTCAAATTTTTTTTTTATTTTTTTGTTTTTTCCAAAAACGTTTTAATCTATTTTTTTTTAATTTTATTTTTCTGATAAAAACTACAAAGTGCTAGAAGTTGGCATACTCAAAAAAAAAAAAATTGGAAAAAGCTGGTCGAACGATTTTGAAAAAGTTTTTCGTTAAAATTCAAAAAAGTAAAAGAAACCTGATGGCTTACTTCATTTTCCCCAAAAAACGTTTAAGGTATTGAGTTTTAAGTGATTAATAAAATTTCCTATGATTTTTTCAATGTTTTTTCCCCCAAATCTCGAGCCCCAAGACCATTTTAACACATTAGGGCAAGTTCGTTCGACCCAGTCGTGCACTTTATTTTTCCATAAATA
>OU696698.1:49091383-49378883 GCA_916050605.2 Platycheirus albimanus | reverse complement strand
ACACACACACACACACACACACACACACACACACACACACACACACACACACACACACACACACACACACACACACACACACACACACACACACACACACACACACACACACACACACACACACACACACACACACACACACACACACACACACACACACACACACACACACACACACACACACACACACACACACACACACACACACACACACACACACACACACACACACACACACACACACACACACACACACACACACACACACACACACACACAGTTAAGAAGTACTTAATCAGAAATAATAAGTGGTCACCTTGCCAATCTACAAATGTCATCTACAGATTAAAATATAAAATGTCAATCAAGATTGAAGTGACACAAATCGTTACATGTGGCATTCTGAAATAAAACGTGGTTTAATCAAGTCGAACTGTCTTTTTCTTAAAGTAAATTAGATCTTTCAGTTTTTCTTTTTAAGTAATCCTATTCGCTTTGCAAACTATTTCAAACATTGGCATCCCTTGCGGGGAACTTTAATTCTCCGCGTTAATAAATTAATTAATTGAACTTAAAAGTTTTTTCTTTCTTTTGAGAATAATGGCACTGGCCAAAGAAGAATCTATAGCGAAATTAATTCTTAACTTCTCAGCTAACACACAGAAGGCAGGGAAGGCAAAGCAGACCAAAGAATACCTCATGAGCAGAAGGAAGCTACTAGAAGATTACTGGACCAAATTCAATGAGGCTCATGACATAATTTCAACAATGGAGTCAACACCAACCATCGAGAAAGATTTTCAAAGGCTTCTCTCGGATGAGCGCTTTGCCGAAATTGAATCTGCTTACTGCGAGACCCTTGGGGACCTCAATGACGTAATCGACGAAATCTCCACACCTGCACATGATTCGATGTCTCATTCAACTCCGAATCGTCTTGTCGTGAATAGAGGCATCAGCACAAGCAAGTCTACGCTACCACCCTTGCAACTACCTACTTTCAACGGATCGTTCGACGAGTGGTTTAATTTTAAGGGTATGTTCACCAGCTGTGTTATCGATGACAACACGCTCTCCGATGTGCAACGGCTACACTACCTTAACGGTAGTCTCCGTGGTTGTGCTACAAGTGTACTAAAAAACATTCGGGTTAGCGAGGATAACTTTCATACTGCATGGGACAGTATGACAACAAGCGAAAATTGATCAAGCAGTACCTTCATGACATTGTTAATCTTCCAGCCATGGCCACCGAATCACCTTTCGTCTTACGTCACACACACACACACACACACACACACACACACACACACACACACACACACACACACACACACACACACACACACACACACACACACACACACACACACACACACACACACACACACACACACACACACACACACACACACACACACACACACACACACACACACACACACACACACACACACACACACACACACACACACACACACACACACACACACACACACACACACACACACACACACACACACACACACACACACACACACACACACACACACACACACACACACACACACACACACACACACACACACACACACACACACACACACACACACACACACACACACACACACACACACACACACACACACACACACACACACACACACACACACACACACACACACACACACACACACACACACACACACACACACACACACACACACACACACACACACACACACACACACACACACACACACACACACACACACACACACACACACACACACACACACACACACACACACACACACACACACACACACACACACACACACACACACACACACACACACACACACACACACACACACACACACACACACACACACACACACACACACACACACACACACACACACACACAGTTAAGAAGTACTTAATCAGAAATAATAAGTGGTCACCTTGCCAATCTACAAATGTCATCTACAGATTAAAATATAAAATGTCAATCAAGATTGAAGTGACACAAATCGTTACATGTGGCATTCTGAAATAAAACGTGGTTTAATCAAGTCGAACTGTCTTTTTCTTAAAGTAAATTAGATCTTTCAGTTTTTCTTTTTAAGTAATCCTATTCGCTTTGCAAACTATTTCAAACATTGGCATCCCTTGCGGGGAACTTTAATTCTCCGCGTTAATAAATTAATTAATTGAACTTAAAAGTTTTTTCTTTCTTTTGAGAATAATGGCACTGGCCAAAGAAGAATCTATAGCGAAATTAATTCTTAACTTCTCAGCTAACACACAGAAGGCAGGGAAGGCAAAGCAGACCAAAGAATACCTCATGAGCAGAAGGAAGCTACTAGAAGATTACTGGACCAAATTCAATGAGGCTCATGACATAATTTCAACAATGGAGTCAACACCAACCATCGAGAAAGATTTTCAAAGGCTTCTCTCGGATGAGCGCTTTGCCGAAATTGAATCTGCTTACTGCGAGACCCTTGGGGACCTCAATGACGTAATCGACGAAATCTCCACACCTGCACATGATTCGATGTCTCATTCAACTCCGAATCGTCTTGTCGTGAATAGAGGCATCAGCACAAGCAAGTCTACGCTACCACCCTTGCAACTACCTACTTTCAACGGATCGTTCGACGAGTGGTTTAATTTTAAGGGTATGTTCACCAGCTGTGTTATCGATGACAACACGCTCTCCGATGTGCAACGGCTACACTACCTTAACGGTAGTCTCCGTGGTTGTGCTACAAGTGTACTAAAAAACATTCGGGTTAGCGAGGATAACTTTCATACTGCATGGGACAGTATGACAACAAGCGAAAATTGATCAAGCAGTACCTTCATGACATTGTTAATCTTCCAGCCATGGCCACCGAATCACCTTTCGTCTTACGTCAGATTCTCGATGGAATCACTGAAGCCGTTCGCGCTCTACAGCAACTAGAGCGGCCAACAGACCAGTGGGACGACTGGTTGATTCTACATGTGACTCAAAAGCTTGATCCTGTCACAATCAAAGATTGGGAAACGTCCTAACTCCATTCCCACTTACTTAGAGCTGGAAAAGTTTTTGAAAAAAAGACTACAAGGCCTTGATGCTATGGCGACATGCTCTAGACCAAAACAAATAGAGCCCAACCAACAAAAGGCAATTAAAGCGTCATCAAGCAACTGTCAATCGATGTCCTAAGTGCTCTGGTAAGCATGTGCTTATGTTTTGTTCGGATTTCAGAAAAGAAACACCAGCACAGAGAATGACATTCGTGACGAAAGCAAAACTGCAAAAACTGTTTTAAGGCTGATCACGCACAACAACAATGCCCGTCAGATTACACATGCTTAAGATGTCACCAAAAACATCACACAATGTTGCACGATAGCATCCAGTCTCAGGAACCCCACGTCAACACAAACCATTTGCGGACAAATAACACTTGTTATCCACCCCGCCCTGCTAGCTCACCCTGTGAAAATTCCTATGGTGAATAATTGGTACAACTAGAACCGGTTCTGCTGGCTACAGCTCAAGTTGGAGTACGATCTGTCACGGGGCACAAACTTAAACTTCGAGCTCTTTTGGACATCGGATCCCAAGCTACGTTTATAAGTGAGTATGCGGTGCAACAACTTCATCTTCGACGAACACGACTCCTTATGCCAGTGACGGGGGTAGGAGGTACATGTGTTGGTAAGTCAAGAGGTCTGGTTGACATCTCTGTAAGCTCTTTTAGAGAACCAGACTTCAACATTAACTGCAGAGCATTAATTTTGCCACGTTTGGGTCCTCTTATGCCCACTCTTCGTCTTGACACTAAACAGTTTGGTGAATTTTTGGATTTGGATCTGGCCGATCCAGACTTTTGCGAACCTGGGTCCATAGACCTTATTCTGGGAGCTGATTTGTATGGTTCGCTATTATGTGGTGAAATTTTGCAATCATCTGCTGGTGCACCTGTTGCACAACACACCCATCTAGGGTGGGTAATCTTCGGACGCTTGCCCGAGTCTACAACTAGAAAGCTATCCACAAACTTTGTGCATTTTCACAGTCTGAACTCGCAGATTTGGTTCAGTCTATGTGGACATTTAATGAGCACGAAGATTTGGAATCTTCTTCAAAGATGACACAAGATGAGCTCTGCTGCGAAGAATTCTTTAAGCAAACGGTACAACGGACCTGTTCTGGACGCTATGTCATCAAGTACCCGTTTAGAGAATACATCAATTTCAATTTCAATTTCCATTTATTTCGGTTCAATGTACAAGTAAGACTTAGTCTTTTATAGTACCTTAAAAACATGGTTATATTTTAGGAAAATAATCAAATACTTAAAAATAAAAATACCTTACTTTAATATCTACAAAAATATTTTAAGATTATGAAAAACGTTAATATTAAGAATAAGAATAAGAAGCCTGTCTCATTGTTACACACATAATTAATAAATAATTTACCGTTTTAAAAGTTACAAAAAATTTGCCATTCGTCTCCTGAACTTATCATTCCCTTACCATTATTCACTCACCCCCTCACCATCCCTTTCAAATTTTATAATTAGTTTTTTTTTTTTTTTATATATATATATACAATGTACATCCCTACTAAGAAAAGTGAGATTTGATTGCCTTCTTAAAATCTGCAGCAGCTATAATTTTCCTCATTGTTATTGGTAAAGAGTTCCATAGTTTGGTAACATAAACAAATAAAATGCACGACTGGGTCGCACGAACTTGCTCTTATGATAAGCAATTATTGCTTAGTGGCTGCATATATGGATTTCAAAAAAAATTTAAATAATTTCGAAAATTCTTTTATTTTTTAAATTAGTTTAAGAGTTTTCTCGGAAAAACAAAGTATGCAATAAAATTTCGAAGCTATACGTAAATCTAGGAAAAAAAAATATTGAAAATCGTTCGACCAGTTTTTTTTTAAAAAGGTTATTTTTCAAAAACTTTTCCAAAAAATATTTTGAAATTTATTTGGGTATGCAAATATATGGCAATCTGTAGTTTACATTTGAAAAAATAATTTAAAAAAAAATCAATATACCCGTTTATAACATATTTCGAAAACCAAAATAATTTTGAAAAAATTATAAAAAATCAAAAAAAAAAGTTTTTGAAAAATTTGAAATGCCATATTAATAAAATTATAAATGACTTCCTGTGGCCAAAATTTTATTGAAATCGAATGTATAGTTTACGAGAAAATTTGATTTGAAAATACTGGTTCTATGAGAGGTACCGTTATAAGACAAATTTTGAAAAATTTTTTCCAACCAAAAGATAGATTGTTTTACAAAAATAGCATCCTGAAAGTTTTATCAAAATCGTTAGAGCCGTTTTTGAGAAAATCAATTTTTTTCTTCACGATTGTATGGCAGGTGCCGTTATTTTTGGGCCTAGAGCAAAAATAAAAAATACGTTCCGAGGGACGGCCAAATCAATCCTAGATACCAAATTTGAAGCAAATCGGCCCATCCGTTCAGGCTCTAGAAGCGCGAACAGACAGACAGACAGACAGACAGACGGACGGAAT
The DNA here is from genome assembly GCA_916050605.2 of Platycheirus albimanus. Taxonomy (NCBI): domain Eukaryota; kingdom Metazoa; phylum Arthropoda; class Insecta; order Diptera; family Syrphidae; genus Platycheirus; species Platycheirus albimanus. The sequence goes on along the minus strand of OU696698.1, from coordinate 49,373,314 downwards.
TCCCAGACCCACTTTTTTCGACTTCTCCATCATCGTAATGTCATGTGTGATTGTTATCTCGAAATTTTTTTTCTGCACGAATCCATAACTTGCCTTATAGTACCTATAATCGCAAGTAAAAAGAGGCGCGAAGAATTCAAGTAGTTGTAAGATGGTGTTATAAGTGTAAGAGTTCTTACTGATTGGGTAAAAGCAAGTTTATCATAAATGTAAGACGGTTTTCTATCTTGTAGAACCTTGTGCATAAACATACAACATCTTGCCTCAAGAAACTGTTGAAAAGAGCACCCGAGGACAAGCATATGGTAATGTGATATGTGCTCATGTCTCCGAAGTCCATAAATGTACCTTATCATATCATTGAATGCTACAAGAAGCTAATGCTGAGAATGTGAATCAGGTTTACAGTATATGAGATTGGCATAGTCAACAAGAGAAATAAGCAATGTTTTGACAAGTCTCAGTTTGGTATTTACCGGAGTTATGTTTGAAAATAACCAAAGCTTACGTAGTCCACCATAGATTCGTCCAATAGTATGATTCACCTGATTTTCAGCCGACAGAGAAGTATTAATCTTAATACCAAGACTAGTCACCGATTTCATAAAACTCAGATTGAACTGTGAGAGATGAACCGGAGGTTGAAACAAAGTATTAATCTGCTTCTTAGAAATCGCAATCAGTTGTGACTTAGAAGGATTAAGGGTTAAGCCATTGCTTAGGGACCAATTGGATATTGCGAGGAGATCCTCATTTATCCTACAAATAAGATCTTCCTGTAAGCCAATCGGACGAGACAAATAAATTTGCACGTCATCAGCATACAAATGAATCGAAACATTCGAACAAGCTTTTGGTACATCGTTGATGAAAAGACAAAATAGGATTGGTCCCAAAATAGAACCTGTGGAACCCCCATTTGCAGATTCATAAATTCAGATGAAACCTGATCAACGTTCACCCTCTGCCTTCTACCAGTCAAATAGTCTTTTATAAGATGCACCGCTCTGTCATGAAAACCAAAGTAACTCTTTAGTTTCATACAAAGTATTTGATGATTTACCCTGTCAAAGGCCTTCGAAAAATCTAGCAAACACAGAACAGTCACATTGTCAAGGTCATACTGAATCCGAATATCATCAAGTACTTTAATCATTGCAGTTTGGCAACTGTGATGGGCTCGGAAACCTGACTGAAATGGAGACAGTAAATTAAACCTATTAAGGTGACTCGAGATCTGTGCAGCCAGAATTTTTTCAAAAACCTTCGACAAGCAGGGCAGGATTGGACTTATTGGACGGAAGTCAGAGCAGGAAACGGGATTAGAGTTTTTAGCCACCGGGATAATCTTAGCCAACTTCCAGCAATCGGGAAATGATGAGGTTGTTATGCAAAAGTTTATCAAGTGAGTTAAAACTGGTAATATATGACACATAATCATTTTGATGAAACTTACAGGCACCCCATCTTCTCCAACGGCATCAGATTTAACTGATTTCAGGCTTTGAAATACCTCAAACTCAGATACCACTTCAAATTCAAGTTCCGTTGGGGAGACGAAAAGTGCTTCATTATTGAGTAAAAAATCATTTTGTGAAATATCAGATGCAATAAAGCTCCTATTTAGGATATTTGGGTCGGGAAAGTTATGAACTACTTGCTTCCTCCCTATTCCAATAGAACGAAGGTTATTCCATAGCCTTCGAGAAGGCTGGTTTGTATCCAGCTTTGATATAAAAAATCCTTTTTTAGCTCTGCGAATTACAAAAGTTGCTTTATTTCGCGAGCGGCAGTATATTTCCCAGTTTATATCTGAAGGATTATTTTTCCATTTTGCATACATATTTCTTCGAAGTCTGATTGCACTACTTACTTCCGAGGTAAACCAAGGACAGCTTTTGCTACGCACTGAAACAGTTTTAATAGGAACATGTTTATCGAATAACTCAAGAACCAGAGATTGAAAGTTGTTAACCTTGTCATTGGCATTAGAAAAATCATAACATTGATTCCATGGGTAGTTGATGGCATCATTATGTAGCTCTAAATAATTAATGGATTTAACATCTCTGAATTGAAAGGTTGAGGGTGTATGGTTTTGCGAGAGTGTTATATTATATGTACAAAACAGTAAATCGTGATCAGAAAAACCATCTAAAGACACTTGGTCCTGTAAAAGAACATATGATAAATCCGAAACTAACATTAAGTCAAGAAGACTAGGAGTAGAATTGGGGGCAAAACGAGTGGCATATGAGTTGGATACTGAAAGTGCGGGTGTTGCAATCTCATCTCTTAGTTGATTAGCACGAGAATCATACAGCAGAAGATCTGCATTGAAATCACCACAGATGACAATATGCTCATACAACACAGAGAATTCCCGAATGGCTGCAAACATAGGTTCAGGAGAAAAACTTTTATTAGGGTTATAACCAACACCCACAAGGCATTTGGTGTTCCCATCACCGACCTCCAAGAGAAGATATTCTATGCCCTTATCATCAGACTTTTTTAAAACCTGACACGAGAAGGATGTTTTGCAGTAAACGGCAACTCCCCCACCAACGGTTTCAGTTATTCTGTCATTCCTTATTAATCGAAACTTATTTATGTCATATACACTACTGGGAACGTCAGGCTTAAACCAAGTTTCAGTAATGCATATAACATCGACACTCGTTTCTTCAAAGACAGATTTAAGGAAGTCTAGCTTATTAATGTTAAGACTACGAGCATTAATACAACATACTTTGAAACCATCACGCGCTTCAGAAAGTATTTTTATTACTGATTTAACAGATAAACCATAGCTAGTGCAAATTGTAAGAGGCCCTCCACAAGACATTATAGGTAAAAAGAAAATGCTTAGAACAGGAAAAGAAAGAGAAAGTAAAATATAAAGAAAATGCTTGGAAAGAAAAAAAAAACCAAAAATAAGGAACCGATATTTAAAGAAAAAGGAGAACAAAAATAACAAGGATGGCGAAAATAAAAGAAGAACGAATAGCAAAAATTAAAATTAAATTAAAAGAAATAGTGAATAAAACAGGCTTTAACAAAATAATAATAATAATAATAATAAAGAAGAGTAAAAAAAAAAAAAAAAATTACTTTAAAAAAATGTTTTAAATGTTAAGCTAAATTTTTTCAGTGTAGGTAGAAACAGAGAATATTAAAAAACAAAAACAAAAATGATAAGTGCATGCACTAAGATGATCCGCTACCGGTGACATTTGAAGAGGCTGAAGCTGGTTTGGTTAAAGTTTAAAGTATATTTGCCTGTATTTTGACTTCACTGTCGTCACTTGTTTTTTTTACATAGACAAACCCATTTCTTGTTCTGGCTGAGAACAAAATTCCTTCTCTTTTAAGTTGGATTGCATGTCTCAGTAAAGAACTGTTTTGTGGTGTGAGGCTCTTATTGATATAAATGCGTGAAATTTTGTTGTTATTGTTTACTTGAGATGAAGAGGGAACGTCACTACCAAACAGCTGGTCGATAGTGAGACCATTGTTCGCAGTGAAGGCAGCGAGCAGAGCTTTCTTTTCTGCTGGTGATGACAACCTTACTAGTAACGGGCTTTCGTTGTTGGTATTGTGAGAACGCAATCGAAATGCATCAAAATGGGGAGAAATTCCATGTTGCAATTTATTCGCAATTTTTTTTGCCAGATCGATTGGGTTACCTTTGATGGTGCAAGGCAATCCACGAACAATGACATCACCAAGACGTTGGAAATCTTCGAGATGTTCTTTAATCAATTGATTTTCATTGCGTAGATTAATTAACTCATTTTCACATTCAATTAGTCGATCACACAAGCCAGATACTGATATTTTTATTTCGTCCTTCATTTCCTTCTCAAGATCAGAGAGCAGTTTTTGAAATTTATGAATCAAATTAGACTCGAAGCCACGCAGGTTTTCGGGCATTGGTTTTAAATTTGCCTTTGATGGCAATTTTATTTCGTCAGAGACTTGGCCAGTGATTGCGCTTTTTTGGATGGCTTGCGATTTGGTGCGTGTGTTTGCCGATGGTTTGGAGGATGCTGAGGAAAGGGATTTGGGGGTTAAAGATGAAGTGCTTGATTTGACATTGTGTTTGCTGATGCTGTTCGTTTTAATAGAATTTGCTGTGTCGGGTGTTTTCAAAGTGTCGGGAGCATTTACAGGTGTATTAGAGATGGCTGGTGCTGTGGTTGTGTTGACATTACTTACAGGTGTTTCGGGAGCAACGACGCCGCTCAAAGTGTTGGTAATAGACAAGCTTGTGTTGGACATTGTGAAATGTGAGAGACAGTTTACTTAGGCGCGAAAAAAGTAAGCATAAAATTTGGAGTTGATTATTTTTAACTTGAGTTAATATAATAAGCTTGAAGCGGAATATTAAATTAAACTATCGATTCACAACAATACTACAGCAAAATATTTTCAACTTTATTTAATTAATTAATTGAAATTCCGGTTAAAAAGCTTCAAATGTGAGGAGCGAAATCAAAACACGTCTACATTACTTGAGTATCCATATCATACATCGACCAAACAACCTTGGCAGATTCTAAAGGAGATGCCTACAAGCTATTTCACCACCAACTCAATCGCCTAGAGAAAGACCCAAAACTGAGGATTCATAAATTCAGATGAAACCTGATCAACGTTCACCCTCTGCCTTCTACCAGTCAAATAGTCTTTTATAAGATGCACCGCTCTGTCATGAAAACCAAAGTAACTCTTTAGTTTCATACAAAGTATTTGATGATTTACCCTGTCAAAGGCCTTCGAAAAATCTAGCAAACACAGAACAGTCACATTGTCAAGGTCATACTGAATCCGAATATCATCAAGTACTTTAATCATTGCAGTTTGGCAACTGTGATGGGCTCGGAAACCTGACTGAAATGGAGACAGTAAATTAAACCTATTAAGGTGACTCGAGATCTGTGCAGCCAGAATTTTTTCAAAAACCTTCGACAAGCAGGGCAGGATACTTATTGGACGGAAGTCAGAGCAGGAAACGGGATTAGAGTTTTTAGCCACCGGGATAATCTTAGCCAACTTCCAGCAATCGGGAAATGATGAGGTTGTTATGCAAAAGTTTATCAAGTGAGTTAAAGCTGGTAATATATGACACATAATCATTTTGATGAAACTTACAGGCACCCCATCTTCTCCAACGGCATCAGATTTAACTGATTTCAGGCTTTGAAATACCTCAAACTCAGATACCACTTCAAATTCAAGTTCCGTTGGGGAGACGAAAAGTGCTTCATTATTGAGTAAAAAATCATTTTGTGAAATATCAGATGCAATAAAGCTCCTATTTAGGATATTTGGGTCGGGAAAGTTATGAACTACTTGCTTCCTCCCTATTCCAATAGAACGAAGGTTATTCCATAGCCTTCGAGAAGGCTGGTTTGTATCCAGCTTTGATATAAAAAATCCTTTTTTAGCTCTGCGAATTACAAAAGTTGCTTTATTTCGCGAGCGGCAGTATATTTCCCAGTTTATATCTGAAGGATTATTTTTCCATTTTGCATACATATTTCTTCGAAGTCTAATTGCACTACTTACTTCCGAGGTAAACCAAGGACAGCTTTTGCTACGCACTGAAACAGTTTTAATAGGAACATGTTTATCGAATAACTCAAGAACCAGAGATTGAAAGTAGTTAACCTTGTCATTGGCATTAGAAAAATCATAACATTGATTCCATGGGTAGTTGATGGCATCATTATGTAGCTCTAAATAATTAATGGATTTAACATCTCTGAATTGAAAGGTTGAGGGTGTATGGTTTTGCGAGAGTGTTATATTATATGTACAAAACAGTAAATCGTGATCAGAAAAACCATCTAAAGACACTTGGTCCTGTAAAAGAACATATGATAAATCCGAAACTAACATTAAGTCAAGAAGACTAGGAGTAGAATTGGGGGCAAAACGAGTGGCATATGAGTTGGATACTGAAAGTGCGGGTGTTGCAATCTCATCTCTTAGTTGATTAGCACGAGAATCATACAGCAGAAGATCTGCATTGAAATCACCACAGATGACAATATGCTCATACAACACAGAGAATTCCCGAATGGCTGCAAACATAGGTTCAGGAGAAAAACTTTTATTAGGGTTATAACCAACACCCACAAGGCATTTGGTGTTCCCATCACCGACCTCCAAGAGAAGATATTCTATGCCCTTATCATCAGACTTTTTTAAAACCTGACACGAGAAGGATGTTTTGCAGTAAACGGCAACTCCCCCACCAACGGTTTCAGTTATTCTGTCATTCCTTATTAATCTAAACTTATTTATGTCATATACACTACTGGGAACGTCAGGCTTAAACCAAGTTTCAGTAATGCATATAACATCGACACTCGTTTCTTCAAAGACAGATTTAAGGAAGTCTAGCTTATTAATGTTAAGACTACGAGCATTAATACAACATACTTTGAAACCATCACGCGCTTCAGAAAGTATTTTTATTACTGATTTAACAGATAAACCATAGCTAGTGCAAATTGTAAGAGGCCCTCCACAAGACATTATAGGTAAAAAGAAAATGCTTAGAACAGGAAAAGAAAGAGAAAGTAAAATATAAAGAAAATGCTTGGAAAGAAAAAAAAAACCAAAAATAAGGAACCGATATTTAAAGAAAAAGGAGAACAAAAAAAAATAAAAGAAGAACGAATAGCAAAAATTAAAATTAAATTAAAAGAAATAGTGAATAAAACAGGCTTTAACAAAATAATAATAATAATAATAATAAAGAAGAGTAAAAAAAAAAAAAAAATTACTTTAAAAAAATGTTTTAAATGTTAAGCTAAATTTTTTCAGTGTAGGTAGAAACAGAGAATATTAAAAAACAAAAACAAAAATGATAAGTGCATGCACTAAGATGATCCGCTACCGGTGACATTTGAAGAGGCTGAAGCTGGTTTGGTTAAAGTTTAAAGTATATTTGCCTGTATTTTGACTTCACTGTCGTCACTTGTTTTTTTTACATAGACAAACCCATTTCTTGTTCTGGCTGAGAACAAAATTCCTTCTCTTTTAAGTTGGATTGCATGTCTCAGTAAAGAACTGTTTTGTGGTGTGAGGCTCTTATTGATATAAATGCGTGAAATTTTGTTGTTATTGTTTACTTGAGATGAAGAGGGAACGTCACTACCAAACAGCTGGTCGATAGTGAGACCATTGTTCGCAGTGAAGGCAGCGAGCAGAGCTTTCTTTTCTGCTGGTGATGACAACCTTATTAGTAACGGGCTTTCGTTGTTGGTATTGTGAGAACGCAATCGAAATGCATCAAAATGGGGAGAAATTCCATGTTGCAATTTATTCGCAATTTTTTTTGCCAGATCGATTGGGTTACCTTTGATGGTGCAAGGCAATCCACGAACAATGACATCACTAAGACGTTGGAAATCTTCGAGATGTTCTTTAATCAATTGATTTTCATTGCGTAGATTAATTAACTCATTTTCACATTCAATTAGTCGATCACACAAGCCAGATACTGATATTTTTATTTCGTCCTTCATTTCCTTCTCAAGATCAGAGAGCAGTTTTTGAAATTTATGAATCAAATTAGACTCGAAGCCACGCAGGTTTTCGGGCATTGGTTTTAAATTTGCCTTTGATGGCAATTTTATTTCGTCAGAGACTTGGCCAGTGATTGCGCTTTTTTGGATGGCTTGCGATTTGGTGCGTGTGTTTGCCGATGGTTTGGAGGATGCTGAGGAAAGGGATTTGGGGGTTAAAGATGAAGTGCTTGATTTGACATTGTGTTTGCTGATGCTGTTCGTTTTAATAGAATTTGCTGTGTCGGGTGTTTTCAAAGTGTCGGGAGCATTTACAGGTGTATTAGAGATGGCTGGTGCTGTGGTTGTGTTGACATTACTTACAGGTGTTTCGGGAGCAACGACGCCGCTCAAAGTGTTGGTAATAGACAAGCTTGTGTTGGACATTGTGAAATGTGAGAGACAGTTTACTTAGGCGCGAAAAAAGTAAGCATAAAATTTGGAGTTGATTATTTTTAACTTGAGTTAATATAATAAGCTTGAAGCGGAATATTAAATTAAACTATCGATTCACAACAATACTACAGCAAAATATTTTCAACTTTATTTAATTAATTAATTGAAATTCCGGTTAAAAAGCTTCAAATGTGAGGAGCGAAATCAAAACACGTCTACATTACTTGAGTATCCATATCATACATCGACCAAACAACCTTGGCAGATTCTAAAGGAGATGCCTACAAGCTATTTCACCACCAACTCAATCGCCTAGAGAAAGACCCAAAACTGAGGACAATGTATGATGAGTTTATGTCCGAATATCTAGACCTTGGACACATGGAACTTGTTCATGAAGATGTTTCACCTCAAGGGATTTGCTACATTCCCCATCATGGCGTTTACAAAGAGTCAAGTTCGACAACGAAATTGAGAATTGTCTTTAACGCATCCAGGAAGTATAAATCCGGTAAAACACTAAATGATTGTATTCATGTAGGTCCCAAACTTCAGAGTGACTTGTCTGCGATTATCTTGAAATGGCGAACACATCGAATTGGGTTTATGGCAGACATTGAGAAATGCTACAGACAGATACTGGTACAACAAGATGATGCTGACATGCAGAGAATTATATGGAAAGATGAAGAAGGACGCCCAGCTGTCTACAGATTGCTTACTGTCACTTATGGTTTAAATTGCTCTCCGTATGTGACAATCAAAGTTCTCCACACTCTTGCCGACGATGAAGAAGCTGACTTTCCTCAAGCTGCTAAAATACTTCGTGAGTCATTCTACATGGATGACTGCCTCCACGGTGCCGAATCTGTTGAGGCTGCCCAACAATTACAGGCGGAACTGCAAAATTTACTGCAACAAGGAGGTTTCCGGCTCCGAAAATGGAACTCAAATTCTACCGAGTTTTTGCAAGGATTCAGCATGCACGATAAGTTGATTGAACAATGTTGCGACCTTAATTTGGATCGTGATACCAAAGCCTTTGGGATCTATTGGTTTTGTCAAACTTATTGCCTTGGCTACAAAGTGAACGTCACAATAATCTCAACAGTAATCACAAAACGACAACAGCTTTCCGATGTGGCCAAAATCTATGATCCAACTTGTCTACTGGCTCCAGTCGTGATTACAGGCAAAATTATGTCTCAACAACTTTGGTTGTCTGGTATATCGTGGGATAATCCACTTCCAGAACCACATCAGAATAACTGGGTTCAATTTCGAAATGAGCTACCAGCAATAGAGAACATCAAAGTTTCTAGGTGGACATTCTCATCTCCTAATGCCTCAAGCTATCAACTACATGTGTTCTCGGACGCATCTACATCTACTCATGCCGCTGTATCTTACCTGCGAGTGAGAACATTCGATGGTGAATATAAAGTTTCAATTCTTATGGCAAAAACTAAAGTGGCACCTTTGAAGAAAATCACCATTCCGTGCTTGGAACTCAATGGAGCACTTCTTGCTTCAAAAGTTGCGTCCAAAGTGCTCGACACCCTTCAGCTGCCATCCATAACAACCTACTGCTGGTCGGATTCGAAAACAACTCTAAGCTGGATTCGATCAAACCCGGGAAATTATAAACAGTATGTGGTGAACCGAATCACCAAAATCCAAGAGCTGACAACTATTGACTGCTTGAGGTATGTGCCAACTAAAAGCAATCCGGCTGACGTAGCCTCCCGTGGCGTATACCCTTCTCAGCTACAGAATCTTGACTTATGGTGGTCTGGTCCAACATGGCTACAGAAAGATGAAAGCGAATGGCCTGAACAAAAATGTGTCCTCATTGATGTACATGAGGTAACAGCTACTACTTGCTACTCATAGCCCGTCGTCCCAGCTAACAGAGGATAAGAAAGCACTGGGTCTTCTCTACAAATACTCTGATATCAACACTTTGATTGGTGTAACATGCTGGTGCAATCGTTATATTGCCATTAAACTAAAACAACCACATGCGACATCATCCTGGTGCACAGCTTCTGAGCGAAAATATGCTTTACAGTTTTGGATAAGGTATGTTCAAAGAATATATTTTACTAATGAAATTTCCTGTCTCCTTCAGGGTAAACCTGTTGGCTCAAAAAGCAAGCTAATGAAACTTAATCCAATGATTGAAGATGATGGCATCATACGATTGAATGGCAGATTAAAAAATGCCCTATTGACTGTATCTGAACGATTTCCCATCATCTTGCCTAGGGAAAGTAAACTCACGTCTTTGCTTATTGAACAAGCTCATAATGCCACTATGCATGGTGGCCAGCAAATGACAATTAATTTCCTCCGAAGGCGCTATTGGAACATCGACTGTCGTTCCTCAGTACAGAAGTTCATTCATCGATGCTTGATATGCGTTCGTCATAAACCAAAACCTACAACACAAATTATGGGAATTCTTCCCACACCTCGATGCACAGCTGCCGCTCCGTTTAAGCACTCTGGGCTAGACTATGCCGGACCCTATGCGATTCGTACAACAAAAGGCCGAGGTCATCGAAGCTACAAGGGATGGGTCGCTCTTTTTGTCTGTCTGAGCACTAGAGCTGGTGGGCAAAATCGTATCGTCACCTCCAAGTGGTGCCTGCTGGATAGCCGAAAGGTGAACTAACGACGAACGTTGGATCCATCGGATCCATAGGTTGTAGATACCTGAGTTATCTTCTCAGGAACTAGGAGCAGGAAGAAAGAGATACGCTCTGAAGATCCAACCACCACAAAGATCTATGTCATGCACAGGCCTCACAAGCCGGTCATGAAAGGGAAACTCGATTGTGATGAAAACCGCAGAAAATGCCTCGGATGAAAGAACCAAAAATGTTGACGACCCCCCCCGCAAACGAAAAACGGACAACGATTTACGCATATGCACATGGAATGTGCGTACGCTAAACAGGCCGCGTAAAGCCGAGCAGCTAGCCGAGACCCTCGCCAGTCTCAACGCTGATATAACAGCGCTGCAGGAGATGCGATGGGATGGACCGGGCCTGAGAATTACGGAGGACTGTAATTTCTATTATGGGAAATGCCACCTTGATGGGAGATCGCGCTTGTTTGGGTGCGGATTCGCTGTCAGAGGAAGACTTAGGCAAAAGGTCTTGAGCTTTCGCGAAGTCAGCGAGAGAGTGCAAACGATCCGCATTAAGGCCAAATTCCACCACATAAGCCTAATTAGCGCCCATGCCCCTACAGAAGAGAAAGACGACGCTACCAAAGAATGTTTCTACGACCTCCTCGCCAAAACATATGAGCAGTGCCCAAAACATGACATTAAAATTCTTTTGGGAGACTTCAATGCCAAAATTGGGAGAGAGGACATCTTTGGTATGACGATCGGAAAACACAGCCTGCACGACACCACCTCCGACAACGGACTAAGGCTCATCGATTTTGCAGCGGGAAAAAACATGGTGCTGAGCAGCACGCGATTCCCACGTCCCGACATCCACAAGGGCACATGGCGATCCCCAGATGGTCGAACCTGCAACCAAATCGACCATGTTGTGATTGATGGAAGACACTCCTCCAGCATTATGAATGTCCGTACATTCCGAGGAGCAAACATCGATTCGGACCACTACCTAGTCGGTGCAAAACTTAGGGTACGGATCTCCATGGAAGTTCTTAGGCGAACACCGACTACACCTAGGAAATTCAATGTTGGACGTCTTCAATCGGAAGAGACCGCCGCTGCCTATGCCGACCGCGTATCCCTTGAGCTTGCGAGAAATCCTTCGACTGATGACATGAACCCGGAAGACCAATGGCAGCTATGTCAACAAGCCATAAGAAGTGCTGCGTCAGAGGTATTGGGCTTCTCACATCCACCCCCCAGAAACCCCTGGTTCGACTCCGAATGTGCTCAGGCAAACAAAGCCAAAACGGAGGCATACAAGTCGTGGCTCCAGAGAGATACTAGAGCATCCAGAAATCTCTATGTTGAGCGAAGGAAAGTTGAGAAACGTCTACTCAGGAGAAAGAAAAAAAGAACACCAGCAACGCGAAGTCGAGGAGATGCAGAGATGTTTTTGCAGAAAAGAGGTACGAAACTTCTATAAAAAGGTGAAACAGTCTACATCCGGTTTCACAAGCCGCCCTAGGCCCTGCAAAGATCAGGATGGAAATACCATAGTGGAAACGCAGGCGATGTTAGCCATCTGGAGAGACTACTTTAACCGGTTGCTAAATGGCGATGACAGCCAAGATCCCGCCCAAGATCAACTTGTTCCAGTTAATCTAGATGACGACCACGAACTACACATGCCCGACCAAAATGAAATCAAAGTAGCCATCACCAGACTAAAGATGAATAAGGCAGCTGGATGTGATGGCCTTCAAGCGGAGCTTTTTAAACACGCTGGAGATGACCTGGTCAGGAGCATACACCAACTCATCTGCAAAATATGGTCGGAGGAAAGTATGCCCGATGAGTGGAATCTCAGTACCATCTGCCCGATTCACAAAAAAGGAGACCGCCTCCTCTGCGCCAACTATAGAGGCATAAGCCTTTTAAACATCGCCTATAAGATCCTGTCCAGCGTTTTATGTGAACGTCTCAAGCCGTTTGCTGACGACCTGATAGGTCCTTACCAATGCGGCTTCAGACCTGGAAAATCTACCACCGACCAAATATTCACATTACGCCAGATCCTGGAGAAAACCCAAGAGTATAACATCGACACCCACCACCTGTTCGTCGATTTTAAAGCCGCCTACGACAGTGTTAATAGAGTCGAACTGTATCGTGCCATGTCTAACTTTAGAATCCCTGCTAAACTGATACGCCTTATCAGGATGACGTTGGAGAATGCTCGCTGTTCCGTCCAAGTTGGTAGAGACTCTACTGAAACCTTCGAAACCACCAGAGGGCTAAGACAAGGTGACGCACTGTCATGCAGCTGTTTTAATATTGTGCTTGAAAATGTAATACGGAGCACCCATGCCAGTACATCAGGCACCATTTTCAATAGATCGACACAATTACTTGGGTTTGCTGACGACATAGACGTGATAGGAAGAACAAAGCGAGCAGTAACCGGTGCTTTCACTACTATGGAGTCAGCAGCAAGCAGAATGGGGCTGAAAATAAACGAGGACAAGACGAAGTATATGCTTTCATCAACAAAAGTCCAATCCCACCACCGACTTGGTCAGAACGTAACCATTGATAGGTATAACTTCGAGGTAGTCAGTGAATTTGTCTACCTGGGCACTGCTGTAAACACAGGCAACAACATCAGCGCTGAAATCAAACGCAGACTAACTCTTGCTAATCGCTGTTTCTTTGGGCTGAGTAAGCAATTGAGGAGTAAAGCCCTATCGAGAAGAACCAAGGTGACACTGTATAAAACACTCATCATCCCGGTCCTGCTATATGGTGCAGAAGCATGGACCCTATCCCAATCGGATGAAAATTCACTTGGAGTCTTCGAGAGAAAAGTTCTGCGTACGATCTATGGTCCTGTCTGCGTAAATCGCGAAAACAACGTTTGGAGAAGAAGATATAACAATGAACTGTACGAGCTGTACAGCGACATAAGCCTAGCCAGAAAAATTCGAATCCAAAGACTAAGATGGCTGGGCCATGTAGAGCGAATGGACATCGACGCTCCAGCTCGTAAAGTCTTCAACGCCCAACCCGAGGGAGTCAGAAGCCAAGGTAGACCTCATCTTCGATGGAGTGACCAGGTAGAGGGAGACATCCGTCAACTTGGAGTACGAAATTGGAGACAGCAGGCTAGAGATCGAGCCGGCTGGAGGGGCATTCTCAGCAAGGCCTTGGAGTACCACGCTCCAGTGGCGCCAACATAAGTAAGTAAGTAAGTAAGAGCACTAGAGCTATTCATCTAGAACTCGTAAGCGACATGACAACCGAGACATTTCTTGCAGCCTTACGACGATTTTTTTCTCAACGAGGGTACAGCTCTAGCATCTAAAGTGACTGTGCAACGACGTTTGCTGGCGCCAATGCAGTTCTGAAACACGACTTTGCGGCTTATCGACAGCAGTTGGAAGCAGGTGCACGATCCGTGTCTTGTCACGATGTATCATGGCACTTCATTCCACCAGGCTCCCCAAACTTTGGAGGCATGAAACACCATTTGAAGCGTACCATCGGGAAAGCAACGTTAACCTTCGAGGAGTTTTACACAGTCCTCAAGCAAGTTGAAGCTGTGCTTAATTCAAGGCCGATGTCAGCCCTCTCAGATGATCCTGGAGATTTCGCTGCCTTGACCCCTGGACACTTTTTCACTGCCACTCCGGAACCAGATTTGATCGACAAAAAGACAGGTAGACTCTCACGTTGGAAACAACTCCAACAGATGCCGCAGGATTTCTGGAAAAGGTGGAGCTGTGAATATTTGCATGATCTACAAGTACGAAGCAAGTGGCAACAAACGAAAACCAACATTCAAGTGGACGACCTTGTCCTAGTGAGAGATGAACGCGCACCGCCGGCCCAATGGCTATTGGGCCGTCTTTTGAAAGTTCATAGTGGAGAAGACGATCTAGTGCGGGTTGCAACAATCCGTACACAGTCATTAATAATAAATCGAGCTATTTCTTAGCTGGTCGTGCTTCCAATCGACAACGATCCCGCAGATGAACACTGTGGGAGGCCAGATGTTTCGTCGCATTAACTGGACGAGGTGGGCGGAATGTTAAGAAGTACTTAATCAGAAATAATAAGTGGTCACCTTGCCAATCTACAAATGTCATCTAAAGATCAAAATATAAAATGTCAAAAGTAAATTAGATCTTTCAGTTTTTCTTTTTAAGTAATCCTATTCGCTTTGCAAACTATTTCAAACACACACACACACACAAACACACACACACACACACACACACACACACACACACACACACACACACACACACACACACACACACACACACACACACACACACACACACACACACACACACACACACACACACACACACACACACACACACACACACACACACACACACACACACACACACACACACACACACACACACACACACACACACACACACACACACACACATACATACACACACACACACTTCAACAACTGCAGAATCACACTAACCAACATGACTCAAATCAAAACTAAAATCATGAACTTTAAAGGTAATAAAAATAATGAAATCCGGGTGGGGATATCTGCTCAAATGTCGGCAGGAGTCGCGACTGCCAGCACGGGCTTTGCCTCGAAAGAGGGGGAGTCGCCAGCGACCAAAAGTTCACAAAAGAAAATTGAAAAGAAAAAGAATGAAAAAGTAATCCAAATGGGCGATATGACCACTAGGACAACCTCAACTCCCGGGAAGGCTGTAAGGCCGTCCGAGAGTGGGGGAAGAACTGCCAGTCTGGACGCTCCTCCGCAGCTGTCGGGACAAATCACGGTCGGTAGTGGGGATACTGTGACTTACAGTACCTCTGCTGCTCTCCGGGACTGCCCCCCGACAGTTGCGGATGTAAATAACAAGAACAGTGGTAGTGCCACAGTGACACACTGTGACACTCCCACCGCACTCTCGAGCTCAGACTCTCAAGAAATTCCCCTCCTTGACGAGGGTGTGGCTGTGACTTTCAGCTCCACCTCGGACAAAGAGAGGAATACCACCGCCCAACAAAAACCTTCGGGCTCAGGAAGGGGTGCCCAGGGGGCTGATGGAGCCTTGACTTACGGTTCCACCAGCGTCAGGGGTACCCCTTCTTCGAGCTCCATGGGGATTCCCCCCTGCGACGGTTGGGCTGTGACTTACAGCACCACCGCTGGAGGGAGGAGTGTAACCCACTCACGAAAAGATAGACGGAACGCGGAGAGATTAGTGAAGATGCTAGGTGACTTACCGGTGTCGGATCTGGACTCGAAACAATCTGCCAAACTCGTCTGGGAAAAAAACATCCTTAAAAGCGGAGACTCTACGTCTAAGCGCCAGCGATCCTTTGAGGGAACCGGTCTGGAACCCAAAAGACCAAATGCCAACTCCAATACTGTTTCCAACATCAGGAAAGATCTATCCTTTAGTGACGTACTATAGGATAAAACCATTTTAGCGGTGATTGATAGGAGTAATGTAGATGGCATGATCTCCTTCGATCGATGGACGACGGTCTTGAACAAGCTTCAGGCTTCCTACTGGACCCTCATGATGGAAAATCCAGGTGAACCTGCCATTTTTGAGGATGCAGGATCTTATCAGGGGCACGTCAAGCTCGTCGCCTTCGATGGTCGGAGGTCGTGCGATCTATATAAGCTCGCTATCAGTAGGTTGGAGGGACTCTGGCCTGGTGCTAAGCTCGAGGTTGTGGCAAGATAAGACATTCCTTGCAGACCATTTGAACTCTCCGACAAAGAAATCATCCTTAAAATGCTACAATATGGTAACCCATCTCTGCCTACTCATGACTGGAAGGATCCGGAGGGTCCTTATAGATCGGCTATTATAGTCATCAATAGGGATTCACTGGCTACACTAGCGTCGAACAAGGGAGTGATTAGGTTTGGTTGGTCTACCATTACGCTGAAAGTGCATAGGAAAGACGAAGAAAGTGCTAGACTAGCACTCACAACATCGGATGATATACCCGCAGTGGAGGAACCTGCTGGTGTCATCAACCTTCCAGCAATGGAAATAGATGCACCCAGCACTCCTTCTATAGGTATGCCCTCCTCCAAACCAGATACCGCATCCGACTTGGATGCTCAGATTTTCTTTTACGGTCATCCTCGGAGTCAGACTCAGAGGAGGACCTCAATAGCACTGTGAGAGGTGGTCTGGAAAACTGCAACCGAGATGGTTCAGCTACTACAGATTAACCTCCAACACATCAAACTGGCTTCGGCCTCCCTTCTTCTCCGACTGCAAACAAAAGGAGAAGATATTGTCCTGATCCAGGAACCATGGATTGTCAAATCTATTGTTCATGGACTCAGGACCCCTGGGTACTACTTGCTGTATGCATTGGACAAAGGTGATCCACGATCCTGCATATTAGTGAGAAGTAATATTAATGTATTTTTACTCCCTGATTACAGCGATCGAGACGTTACTACAGTCAGATTGCAGACCAACAAAGGCGTATACTGGCTTGCCTCAGCTTACCTTGCCTTGAAAAGTTCTGCGTACGATCTATGGTCCTGTCTGCGTAAATCGCGAAAACAACGTTTGGAGAAGAAGATATAACAATGAACTGTACGAGCTGTACAGCGACATAAGCCTAGCCAGAAAAATTCGAATCCAAAGACTAAGATGGCTGGGCCATGTAGAGCGAATGGACATCGACGCTCCAGCTCGTAAAGTCTTCAACGCCAAACCCGAGGGAGTCAGAAGCCAAGGTAGACCTCATCTTCGATGGAGTGACCAGGTAGAGGGAGACATCCGTCAACTTGGAATACGAAATTGGAGACAGCAGGCTAGAGATCGAGCCGGCTGGAGGGGCATTCTCAGCAAGGCCTTGGAGTACCACGCTCCAGTGGCGCCAACATAAGTAAGTAAGTAAGTAAGAGCACTAGAGCTATTCATCTAGAACTCGTAAGCGACATGACAACCGAGACATTTCTTGCAGCCTTACGACGATTTTTTTCTCAACGAGGGTACAGCTCTAGCATCTAAAGTGACTGTGCAACGACGTTTGCTGGCGCCAATGCAGTTCTGAAACACGACTTTGCGGCTTATCGACAGCAGTTGGAAGCAGGTGATCGATCCGTGTCTTGTCACGATGTATCATGGCACTTCATTCCACCAGGCTCCCCAAACTTTGGAGGCATGAAACACCATTTGAAGCGTACCATCGGGGAAGCAACGTTAACCTTCGAGGAGTTTTACACAGTCCTCAAGCAAGTTGAAGCTGTGCTTAATTCAAGGCCGATGTCAGCCCTCTCAGATGATCCTGGAGATTTCGCTGCCTTGACCCCTGGACACTTTTTGGTGGGTGTCCCATCACTGCCACTCCGGAACCAGATTTGATCGACAAAAAGACAGGTAGACTCTCACGTTGGAAACAACTCCAACAGATGCCGCAGGATTTCTGGAAAAGGTGGAGCTGTGAATATTTGCATGATCTACAAGTACGAAGCAAGTGGCAACAAACGAAAACCAACATTCAAGTGGACGACCTTGTCCTAGTGAGAGATGAACGCGCACCGCCGGCCCAATGGCTATTGGGCCGTCTTTTGAAAGTTCATATTGGAGAAGACGATCTAGTGCGGGTTGCAACAATCCGTACACAGTCATTAATAATAAATCGAGCTATTTCTTAGCTGGTCGTGCTTCCAATCGACAACGATCCCGCAGATGAACACTGTGGGAGGCCAGATGTTTCGTCGCATTAACTGGACGAGGTGGGCGGAATGTTAAGAAGTACTTAATCAGAAATAATAAGTGGTCACCTTGCCAATCTACAAATGTCATCTAAAGATCAAAATATAAAATGTCAAAAGTAAATTAGATCTTTCAGTTTTTCTTTTTAAGTAATCCTATTCGCTTTGCAAACTATTTCAAACACACACACACACACAAACACACACACACACACACACACACACACACACACACACACACACACACACACACACACACACACACACACACACACACACACACACACACACACACACACACACACACACACACACACACACACACACACACACACACACACACACACACACACACACACACACACACACACACACACACACACACATACATACACACACACACACTTCAACAACTGCAGAATCACACTAACCAACATGACTCAAATCAAAACTAAAATCATGAACTTTAAAGGTAATAAAAATAATGAAATCCGGGTGGGGATATCTGCTCAAATGTCGGCAGGAGTCGCGACTGCCAGCACGGGCTTTGCCTCGAAAGAGGGGGAGTCGCCAGCGACCAAAAGTTCACAAAAGAAAATTGAAAAGAAAAAGAATGAAAAAGTAATCCAAATGGGCGATATGACCACTAGGACAACCTCAACTCCCGGGAAGGCTGTAAGGCCGTCCGAGAGTGGGGGAAGTACTGCCAGTCTGGACTCTCCTCCGCAGCTGTCGGGACAAATCACGGTCGGTAGTGGGGATACTGTGACTTACAGTACCTCTGCTGCTCTCCGGGACTGCCCCCCGACAGTTGCGGATGTAAATAACAAGAACAGTGGTAGTGCCACAGTGACACACTGTGACACTCCCACCGCACTCTCGAGCTCAGACTCTCAAGAAATTCCCCTCCTTGACGAGGGTGTGGCTGTGACTTTCAGCTCCACCTCGGACAAAGAGAGGAATACCACCGCCCAACAAAAACCTTCGGGCTCAGGAAGGGGTGCCCAGGGGGCTGATGGAGCCTTGACTTACGGTTCCACCAGCGTCAGGGGTACCCCTTCTTCGAGCTCCATGGGGATTCCCCCCTGCGACGGTTGGGCTGTGACTTACAGCACCACCGCTGGAGGGAGGAGTGTAACCCACTCACGAAAAGATAGACGGAACGCGGAGAGATTAGTGAAGATGCTAGGTGACTTACCGGTGTCGGATCTGGACTCGAAACAATCTGCCAAACTCGTCTGGGAAAAAAACATCCTTAAAAGCGGAGACTCTACGTCTAAGCGCCAGCGATCCTTTGAGGGAACCGGTCCGGAACCCAAAAGACCAAATGCCAACTCCAATACTGTTTCCAACATCAGGAAAGATCTATCCTTTAGTGACGTACTATAGGATAAAACCATTTTAGCGGTGATTGATAGGAGTAATGTAGATGGCATGATCTCCTTCGATCGATGGACGACGGTCTTGAACAAGCTTCAGGCTTCCTACTGGACCCTCATGATATAAAATCCAGGTGAACCTGCCATTTTTGAGGATGCAGGATCTTATCAGGGGCACGTCAAGCTCGTCGCCTTCGATGGTCGGAGGTCGTGCGATCTATATAAGCTCGCTATCAGTAGGTTGGAGGGACTCTGGCCTGGTGCTAAGCTCGAGGTTGTGGCAAGATAAGACATTCCTTGCAGACCATTTGAACTCTCCGACAAAGAAATCATCCTTAAAATGCTACAATATGGTAACCCATCTCTGCCTACTCATGACTGGAAGGATCCGGAGGGTCCTTATAGATCGGCTATTATAGTCATCAATAGGGATTCACTGGCTACACTAGCGTCGACCAAGGGAGTGATTAGGTTTGGTTGGTCTACCATTACGCTGAAAGTGCATAGGAAAGACGAAGAAAGTGCTAGACTAGCACTCACAACATCGGATGATATACCCGCAGTGGAGGAACCTGCTGGTGTCATCAACCTTCCAGCAATGGAAATAGATGCACCCAGCACTCCTTCTATAGGTATGCCCTCCTCCAAACCAGATACCGCATCCGACTTGGATGCTCAGATTTTCTTTTACGGTCATCCTCGGAGTCAGACTCAGAGGAGGACCTCAATAGCACTGTGAGAGGTGGTCTGGAAAACTGCAACCGAGATGGTTCAGCTACTACAGATTAACCTCCAACACATCAAACTGGCTTCGGCCTCCCTTCTTCTCCGACTGCAAACAAAAGGAGAAGATATTGTCCTGATCCAGGAACCATGGATTGTCAAATCTATTGTTCATGGACTCAGGACCCCTGGGTACTACTTGCTGTATGCATTGGACAAAGGTGATCCACGATCCTGCATATTAGTGAGAAGTAATATTAATGTATTTTTACTCCCTGATTACAGCGATCGAGACGTTACTACAGTCAGATTGCAGACCAACAAAGGCGTATACTGGCTTGCCTCAGCTTACCTTGGCCACGACCATCTCGGCCCCCTCCCAGCGACATGCTGAGGAGAATTATAAAGGAATCAGAGCGGCTAAATATGTGCCTCCTAATTGGATGTGACGCCAACGCACACCATACAGTCTAGGGGAGTACAAATATAAATATAGAGGTGATTCTCTTTTTGATTATATTCTTAGTACTAACCTAATTGTAACCAATACTGGGAATGAACCCACATTCATAACAAGAAACAGACAAGAAGTCTTAGACATAACACTTGTCTCCGATTCGATTCATCATAGGATCACGAATTGGAAGGTGTCTGCAGAGCACTCATTCTCTGTTCACAGATACATCCAATTCGAACTTATTGATGACACTAATAAACAACCAGCCTTCCGTAATTATCGAAAGACTGATTGGCAAAAATACAGGGAAACTCTAAAAAGTTATCTCAAACCTGATCTTTTGAAAATCCCTTCTAATATAAACGAACTTGGCAAAAAAGTCAATGATCTGACAGCAGCCCTTAACAAATCAATGTCAGCCTCCTGCCCTCTTACTCGTATAAGAGGAAAACGGAAGCCACCTTGGTGGAATTCGGGGCTTGAACCGCTCAGGAAAACTTGTAGAAAGTCCTTCAACCGAGCTAAATACTCCAAAGAAATCTCAGACTGGGATTCCTACAAAGAATCCCTGAAATTATATAAAAAAAGAGCTGAGGAAAAGTAAAAGAGCCTCCTGGAGGAACTTCTGTGGTAAAATAGAAGATACTTCAGAGGCCTCTAGATTAAGGAAAATCCTCTCTACCAATCCTACAATGCCTAGCTTCTTTAAAAAAGCAGACGGCTCATGGACCAATACCTGCGAAGAATCGCTTAACTTGCTACTTGACACCCTTTTCCCAGGTAGCTCCCTTAACATAGCAAACCTTGATTGTAGTCCAATTGGATCAACCAAAAATAATACTAGTAAACTTGGTCTAGTCACTAGGGAAAAACTAAAATGGGCCATGAACAGCTTCAATCCAAATAAATCTGCTGGACCTGACGGTATAATACCAGCAGAACTACAACAGTCTATGGATATTATTATCCCTATCCTGGAAGTAGTACTGAACGGATGTTTAGAGTTGAAATACATTCCATCATTATGGAGGGAAGTAAAAGTTGTGTTCATTCCCAAAGCGGGAAAATGTTCCCAAGTGTATCTTAAATACCTCAGACCTATAAGTCTATCATCATTCCTTCTTAAAACTTTAGAACGTCTGATCGATATCCATTTGCGAAATGCCATAGACACAACTCTAGTGTCTACAGCACAACACGCTTACTGCAAAGGAAAATCGGTAGACACTGCCTTGCATACCTTAGTAAGCGCTATCGAATATTCCCTACATCACAAAGAGTATACTCTGGTAGCATTCCTTGATATCGAGGGTGCTTTCAACAACGTCAGCAACCAAGCAATCACAACGGCACTAGACAATCTTAAAGTAGACAGATCCCTGAGTGAGCTTATAAATCTTATGCTAAGAAGTAGGCTAATCAACTCAACCCTAGGAGATGTCTCCCTAAGAAGATCAGTCAGCAGAGGTACACCACAAGGTGGAATCCTATCCCCTCTTCTATGGAACTTAGTTGTCAATGAACTTCTAGCTGACCTGGAAGCAGAGGGATTCACAGTGATTGCATACGCTGATGACGTCGCCATTGCGATATCAGGAAAACATGCTCAAATTCTTATTGAGCTAATGCAAACAGCTCTTAACAAGCTTCTTAAATGGACTGGTAAATGTGGGCTAGGAGTAAACCCTCACAAAACTGAACTGGTCCTCTTCACAAGGAAATATAAAATTCCACACCTAATTGCTCCGTCCATCAATGGAACTCCACTAACTTTCTCAAATGAAGCTAAATATCTAGGCCTCGTTCTAGATAAGAAGCTCACATGGAAACCCAACATTCAGGAAAGAGTAAAAAGGCCACTGTGGCTCTCTTTTCTTGCAAAAAAAGCAATAGGGAATAAGTGGGGTTTATCTCCACAAATTACCCATTGGCTATATACAGCGGTCATAAGACCGATACTTACTTATGGGATAACAGTATGGTGGACTGCTTTGGATAAAGTGTGCCGGGACATAGAGATATTCCAGGAAACTGCAAGGCCGATGAACTCGCCAGAAATGGAACTACTGAACCACTTTCACCCGACAGGAGGAATATTGGTATACCTATCGCTACATGTAAACTCATGCTAAAACACGATGCCATGAACGAAACAAATCTAAGCTGGTCAAATTTGACTACCTGTCAGGCGACAAAACAGATCTGGCCAAAACTAGATCCAAAACGCTCCAAATGTTTGTTGTCTCTTGGTAGATCACACCTTAGCTCCTTAATCGGTGTCATAACTGGACACTGTCTTATAGGCAGACATGCTACTAGACTCGGTGTCTTCTCGAACGACTTCTGCAGAAGTTGCATGGACGAGGAAGAAGAAGAGACTATAACAAATCTTCTTTGTTCATGACCTTCTCTCTCACAAAGACTAAAATTACATTTGGGAGATTTCTTCCTCAACGATATCAATGACCTAACTCAGACAGACATACACTGTCTCCATCGCTTTGTTAAAAGTTCCAATTGGTTTTAAAATTAGTGAGGTAGTGCCTTACTTTCATATGTGGTATCACAATGGACCTAGTATCTGGTCTAAGTGTGTCAGTCGTTGACTGACAGCCACCTTAACCTAACCTTACCTAACCACCACGGTTAACTAGAACCTCGTACATCCTGTTGGGTAAAGAGTCATATAATTTCTTTAAATAATCAAGTGAAATAGTCTCCCATGCATTTTGTATTCCTTAGTTCAACAAGTTCGGGTGGCGGACGCTGGTTCTAAAGAAAATTTGTTTTGTTTTTTCTTAAAAAGTTTGTGTACATTTATAATTTCATGTGTTTTTCTAACTAATTACGAAAGAAATCAAATGTTTTAATTTAAAATAAAAATTGTTAAAAATTGTTTTGTGACGATTGTTGTGTAATAAATTGTAGTGTGGCTGTTGTGTATGGCCTCTCTTACAGCTGCTGTCTCATTTTTGTTTTTGTTTTTGTATTGCAATTTTTTTTTTGCTGAGTGCAACCATACTCCACCATCACCAAACATCTCCATTGCACATCGTATCCATCATACAGAGGGCATTTATCTTACCCCCATCCGCCGCCGCACTTCAAACATTTATTGTATTACAACAAGCTATCAGTTTCCTTTTCCCCGGTGAGCTCATTTAGTCTATATTCTGCCGAATAATTTTTAAAGAGACTACACACATTCATCTGTCATCTGTTTGACATCTATCTTCATCCTGCCAATGTCATTACTTACTGTGTAGTGGAAACTGTCGGAGAGTTTATCATGGTCAACGTATTGACGCCCCTTTTAGTAGTATAAGGCTTTTCGATAAAAAGAAATTGTTCTACTATTTTTGTGACAAGTGCGACCCGTTCGCTCACAATAATATTGTTCGTGATGTTCTGCAAAACCTAAAGCAATTAGAAAATTTTGAAAAACAATTATTGTTTCTCTCTGAAAAAGTTGAAAATATAACCTCACACAAACAACTACAAAACGAGAATACCTTACAAGAAGCTATAACTAACATTTTTCGTTCACAATGCAGAACTGAATTACCATCTAAACGTAGAAATGAACTAGATGATGAAAATTCCGATGTAAACCAAGTATCGAAGAAAGCTGCTACGTCTTTATTTACTAACTACACACTACCTTGCCAAATTGTCAATTTCAACGTTAACAACAATTCACCAACTCCTTTCCCGGGATTTTCGGCACCTCCCTCAATTGTTACTACTCCTGCACCAATTAGTAACAGGGTTTCAACAATCTCCTCGGCTGCCACGACAGTGCCAAATAACCAATCATTGAAATCAAGTACTTCGATTGACAACTCATCTATCTGTTCTTTACCAACACTTCTATCTAAAAATCAACATCCACCAAATATCGAACCAAAATGTTCAAATGATAATACCAATCATACTAACGAGATGATATCTCCCATCGTGTCTGGGCTCAGGGCTGTAAAGGGACAAAAAGTGTTGTTTCTATCTAAGCTCACTCCCTCAACAAATGCTTTAGACATCAAAACCTATCTTTCTGATAAGCTGGGAAACATTCATCTAAATGTCGAGAAAATACTGCATCGAAACTACTCAAAATATTCTTCCTTCAAAATTCGTGTTCCTGATTCAGTTTTCCATCTACTAAACTCGACATCATTCTGGCCAATCGTTGTAGTAATTCATGAATTTGTGAATAGTACGTCCAACCGTGGAACAACTCAGAACCCTTTTCGCCAAGACCGGACAACGCTGAATCAACGTCAAAGCAGCTTAATAAGATATTAATATATTATCAAAATGTAAACGGATTTCGGCCAAAGACCAACACTATCTACAAAAATGTAAGCAAAATTCCTCACGACGTCATTATACTAACAGAAACTTGGCTGAACGACTCTTTTCTTGAGTCGGAGCTTTTCGATAGCTCTTATCTAACATTCAGATGAGTAGTAATGGTTTTGCCGGTTTCAGGACAGTTTTCAGACACCGACACTTGTTTGATAAATTGCAAATACTTTTAAAATAATGGGCCCTATCATGGTAACCGATCCGAGAAAAATTTTCTCTAATTCGGACGAAATGTACGAATTTTGCATAATGGTACCTCTCCGATTGATAAATCGGAAACACATCCGAAAAATAATAAAGCATGCGTTGAAAATGTCAAAATGACAGTGACGCACAGCGAATTCATGCGATGTGTTTCTATTGTGTTTCTACCTATCTTTAA
This sequence comes from Platycheirus albimanus, assembly GCA_916050605.2. NCBI lineage: Eukaryota > Metazoa > Arthropoda > Insecta > Diptera > Syrphidae > Platycheirus > Platycheirus albimanus. The sequence continues at coordinate 49,347,641 of OU696698.1, read as the reverse complement.
TGTCTTTTTACTCCTGTATGATTCTAAAAGAATTAAATTCTTACACATACAGAGAATCTATGATTAAATAAATAAAATGCACGACTGGGTCGCACGAACTTGCTCTAATGAGTGACAGTGGTTTATGGGCTTGAGATTTTGATAAAAATAAAATTTTCAAAATTCTTAAATAAATACTTAAACTAATTTGAGCTTAAAAAAAAGTACGCCATTTTATTTCTTGGATGAATTTGAATTTATGAGAATAAATTTAGAAAAATCTGTGGAGCGGTTTTTGAGAAAAAAAGTTTTTTTTTGAAAAACTTTTTGAAAAAATTTTTCAAACAAAATTCAAAAACGCCAGTTCATAGGTATTCAGCAAATACATTTATTTAAAATTTTTAAAAAAAAATTTAATGAGCAGTTTTCAAAATATTAATTTTTTAACTTTTTTCTTAAAAAATGCTTTTAAAAATACAAAAAAATATTCTACAAAAATATTGGTATGCAATACAAATTGAGCTACCTACAGCTATATGTGTGTGAAATTTCGAAAGAATCGGTTGAGTCGTTTTCGAGATAGTCGAAAGCAAAAAAAACGGTCCTATGGAAAGTACCGTTCTTAGCCATTTTTTAAAACTGTTTTTTCAGCCATATGATTGGTCGTACCTAAAAAGCAACACTGATTTTTTTAATTAAAAATCGTTAGAGCCGTTTTTGAGAAAAATAAGCTTTAACGTAACGGTTGTATGGCAGGTACCGTTATTTTTTGAGCTAAAAAAAAAATTTCAATTTCCTTTCTGTACAATACCTAAAAAAGTCTATATACCAAGTTTGAAGCAATTCGGCCCACTTGTTTGGGCTGTAGGCTACATACAGACAGACAGACAGACAGACATACAGACGGACAGAATTTTTAGACCATCTTTTTTCGTCTTCGCTATCATCGTAATGTCATGTTTGATTGTTATCTCAAAACTTTTTTTTTCGACGAATGCATAACTTGCCTTATAGTACCTATAATCGCAAGTAAAAATAAATTAATTCTTAAACAAATACTTAAACTAATTTGAGCTGAAAAAAAAGTACGCCATTTTATTTCTTGGAAAAATTTTAATTTATGAGAAAAAATTTATAAAAATCTGTGGAGCGGTTTTTGAGAAAAAAAGTTTATTTTGAAAAACTTTTTGAAAAAAAATTTCAAAAAAAATTTAAAAACGCCATGCCAGTTCATAGGTATTCAGCAAATACATTTATTTAAAAATTTTAGAAAAAAATTTAATAAGCCGTTTTCAAAATATGAATTTTTTAAATTTAAAAAAAAAAAATGCTTTTAAAAATACAAAAAAATATTTTTCAAAAATATTGGTATGCAATATAAATTGACCTACCTACAGCTATATGTGTGTGAAATTTTGAAAGAATCGGTTAAGTCGTTTTAGAGATAGTCGAAAGCAAAAAAAACGGTCCTATGGAAAGTACCGTTCTTAGCCATTTTTTAAAACTTTTTTCCCAGCCGTATTATTGGTCGTACCTTAAAAGCAACACTGATTTTTTTAAATCGAAATCGGTAGAGCCGTTTCTGAGAAAACTAAGCTTTAACGTAACGGTTGTATGGCAGGTACCGTTATTTTTTAAGCTAAAAAAAAATTTCAATTTCCCCTCTGTACAATACATAAAAAAGTCTATATACCAAGTTTGAAGCAATTCGGCCCACCCGTTTGGGCTGTAGGTCTCTATACATACAGACAGACAGACAGCCATACAGACGGACAGAATTTTTAGACCATCTTTTTTCGTCTTCTCTATCATCGTAATGTCATGTTTGATTGTTATCTCAAAACTTTTTTTTTCGACGAATGCATAACTTGCCTTATAGTACCTATAATCGCAAGTAAAAATAAAAGAATTTTCGAAATTATTTTTTTTTTTTAATATCCATATATGCAGCCACTACGCAATTGCTTATCATAAGAGCAAGTTCATGCGACCCAGTCGTGCATTTAATTTATATTTGTATTTCTCTCGATTGTCTCCGGCAGCAAATTACTTGCGGACTTTTGTCGGATGGTAATAAAAAAAACAAATTTAATTTGTTTGAGGCTTTCTGCTTGTGTTATGTATTTCATCCCCTAAAAATACAGCTGCCCTGTGCAGTGTTATTCGACTACAAAGGAGGTTCATTCTTTTTACTTGCGATTATAGGTACTATAAGGCAAGTTATGGATTCGTGCAGAAAAAAAATTTTGAGATAACAATCACACATGACATTACGATGATGGAGAAGTCGAAAAAAGTGGGTCTGGGAATTCCGTCCGTCTGTCTGTCTGTCTGCCTGTCTGTCTGTATGTCTGTTCGCGCCTCTGGAGGCTGAACGGGTGGGCCGATTTGCTTCAAATTTGGTATTTAGGATTTATTTGGCCGTCCCTTGGAACAAATTTTTTATTTTTGCTCTAGGTCCAAAAATAACGGCACCTGCCATACAATATTGAAGACAAAAATTGATTTTCTCAAAAACGGCTCTAACGATTTTGATAAAACTTTCAGAATGCTATTTTTGCAAGACAGTCTATCTTTTGGTTAGAATTTTTTTTTCAAAATTTGTCTAATAACGGTACCTCTCATAGAACCAGTATTTTCAAATCAAATTTTCTCGTAAACTATACATTCGATTTCAATAAAATTTTGGCCACAGGAAGTCATTCATAATTTTATTAATATGGCTTTTCAAAATTTTCAAAAACTTTTTTTTTTGATTTTTTATAATTTTTTCAAAAAAATTTTTGGTTTTCGAAATATGTTGGAAACGGGTATATTGATTTTTTTTTTAATTATTTTTCAAATGTAAATTACAGATTGCCATATATTTGCATACTCAAATAAATTTCAAAATATTTTTTGAAAAAGTTTTTCAAAAATAACCTTTTAAAAAAAAATCTCGTCCAACGATTTTCAATATTTTTTTTTCCTAGATTGACGTATAGCTTTGAAATTTTATTGCATACTTAGTTTTTCCGAGAAAACTCTTAAACTTCTTTAAAAAATAAAAGAATTTTCGAAATTATTTAATTTTTTTTTAATATCCATATATGCAGCCACTACGCAATTGTTTATCATAAGAGCAAGTTCGTGCGACCCAGTCGTGCATTTTATTTTTTTCCTCATGCCATGGTATGCGCGTCGGTACGCATTTGGTCACGGCCACGGTCTTATAATGTTACATTCGTACGTGATTTTTGCTCATAACTCAAAAACATACCAGTCAAAGCTATACGTGCATTATATGCTTATGATAGGGATCTCTAAGGCTCATGTTTTGTGCAAAAAAATTTATTTATAGATCTTATAGTTTTCGGAATACATCCTTTAAAAGTGGCTAATAACGTTACTTATTTTTGGAAGTGGATTCGGATTATACTGTACATATTCTTGAAACTCTGCGTATCTAGAACTTGAATTCAATGTTTGTTTTTGAAGAAATTGCGATAAAGGCTGAAATTATAGATCCCACCTATGGTTGCGACGGAAAAAAAATATTTGTGGCAATTTTTCAGCTAATAATAGTGTCTGATAACCTTACACAAAAAGTCCTATAACCTTTCCTTGCGAATTCCTTTTATAACTATAACAAAAAAGTATAAGCTTGTACGAAGTCATAATAGAAAAAATAAAATTGTATTTATTTTCATTTTGGGTTTGATTTTTTTTTTTGTTTTTTATTTTTGTTTATTCTCATTTAACTTAAAAAAAACTACAACTTGAAGACATTTTTTAATTATTGTATCCCTCTTTCGAAGTAGCAAAAGTAAGTACTTTGCCTCCAGTGTACTGAATTTGATGAGCAGATGAAATATTCCGAATATCCTTAGCGCTTGAGAAAATGATGGACGACTTCAAACTATTGTTTATGTCAGTAATATCTTCATTGGTAACTTCTTCAACTAATATTGTTGACTTAGTGCGGTTGAATGCCTCCACAAAATCGGATGCACTGTTGACAATGCAGTCGCGGGCTCTTACGTGTTTTCGCACGATGGTTTTTGCGATGGCTCCGATTCCATCAACACAACCTTTGCCATGGGAAGTTGCAAACTAGTTCCAGAAAAGTTTTACATTAAATTTGGATTCAAAAATAGGAATAAAGGCTGCAATATATTTGTTTTTGAACTGGGAAGATGGCCCATCACTCCAAATTTTCAAAATTTTTACTGTAACTGGTGTCGATAGCAGATTCTGCAAAAACGGAATGATAGTTTCTTTAGTATGCGTCAAGTTGTCAGATACAATAACCTGCGATTTAAAAAGTTCATTGTGATGGAAAGCAGAAGTAAACAAAGTGAGTTGCCGCTGGTTCCAATGGGCACTCTGAACTTCATCTTGGTTCTCACATACGAAATTTTCAGCGAAGTCAATTTGGAGTAAGCCCTCATCACCATATTCAACATTTGAAGATCCTGGACGATCGTGCATGTTAAAAACTTCGGATTGTTCACGTTTTATGAAGCTGTGTTTCAAAAATTGTGTCGCTAAAGTGGTTATATGGCCAATGAGATCAGACAACGTTCCAACTTCTTCGTGTCTTTTAATTCTTTTATTCTGAAAGCTCTTTTTCCAGACTTTCCATGACACATTCAAATGGAGCGAAGTTTCACCGGCTAACTCTTTTAGCTTTTCTACAGAAATTCCGGAACATTTGTCAATTTGAAAACCAGCAGTTTTTCGATGAGTCTTCACATAGGAACTGGTTCAAAAAACCATTATTATAATCCGGAAGACTTGGTATATTCCTATGCAGTGCAGCAATAGCTTCAATGAAGTTTGAATGATACGAACACATACACATGTTATGCGGAAGATCATTTATCAATTTAATGTTTGCTGGTCGTTGTTTTTTGAAGTATGAGAGACCACAGATGCCTAACGAAACGAAAAAACATACTAGAAATATGCATAAGTCATTATTTAAAAGAGCTTGGATACCTTTTTTGTGATATTTCTTTTATCGAAAAATAATGCGTAAGCTTCTTTCATGGATAAAACCATGTGTCTGTTTGGCAAAATAATTTCATTGCCCGTTTCTGGACAAGTATAAGTCTCAACATCTCTGGCCTTCGGTGAAACTCGCGAGATGTCATCCCTCTCTAAAAAGTTGCGAATAGCGCTATTGATTTCACTACAAGCAGGTTTTTTTTTCAGGCAATTCAATTTCATAATTCTTCTTTTTGAATCTATAGGTTTTCTGACGTAGTGCCTGTTTTTTTTTTAAATCTTCATATTTTTCGCTGTTTTTCAATTTGGCGAAATAGTTTTTATTCCTTTGAGCCTTGCTAATTAGTTGCTGAGATTTCATTAAGATTTTAGAACCAGCAAACAAACTTCTTCGATTTAAGTGGAAAAATGTGTTATAACGTTACACCATGCTTGACTGCCGTAACGGCCAAGTGAGACAGTAAATTCGAACGATATTTTTATTGACTCAAAAAAAAATATCACACGAAATATCTTAGCATGTGGTATTTTAAATAAAAAACTTTTAAACATTTTGTCTCATAACGATACACGAAAATTAAAGCGCGTTTGTTTAATCAAACATTAATAACATTGACAATATTTTTGGCAGAATAAATTATCTTATTGACTACGCAAAGTCATGTTTCACCAAAACAAATTGAAATCTACGAAATATGATTAAAAAAAATATATTTACCTTTTCCTGAGAGGTGGAATTTCCTGCCATGTCCGCACAACACAAAGAAACAGGTTGAAGTGGCTAATATTCAAACTTTAAATGCTTATCATTGTTTGATATTCATGTTAACCGTTACTATCAGATTTAATCTTTTTAAATATAAGCAAAATAACGGAAATACAGAGATGTTTTTTTTTTGTACATGATAATGATAGGGCCCAATATCTGATAAACAGCCATAAAAACATAATTGCCATATACTTAAAAAAGTTACGGTAAAATACAGAATATGCCTGACTGTTTAAAACATCCAATAAAAATTGAAAATAGTATTGCATGAATTAATTCTTAAGAAACTTACGGTAAAATACAGAATATGTCTACTGTTTTAAACATCCAATAAAAATTGAAAATGGAGCGTAAAATGAAATATAAAATGAAACAAAGAAAATAATTTTAAAAAGCTCTAACAATTTTGTAAGATTTTTTAAAGTTTAATACTTTTTTAAAAGGTTTAAAACTTTTTTATTTTCTTAATAAAAATTAATATTAATAAATACAAACAAAAATAAACAAATTCAAAATGTCTAGCGGAATTAATGTTTTAGATGATTTTCTTTCTGTTGAAAATGAAAATGACGTGGATAGTGATTTTACTGAGTTAGAAAGTTATTAAACAGAAGATTTAAAAAAGACAACTTTTTCGATGTCGTGACTGTATTTCAAGCAGTTAGTAAAAGATTTAGATTTACTTTCTATGATAATGGAAAAATGCAACAAAACAATTTTTTATATGTAGAAGACATTAATCAAGATAACAAATGTTTTATGAAACTTATGAAAGTAAATGATAAAAAATTAAAGAAGTTGAGGAAAAATATGAAAATACAGTTGAACCATCAAGAAGAATTAATTATACTTATATCAGCAGTTATTATTTATTTTTTTTTTATTTTTTTACACTATCAGTTCTCGAGAGTAAGAAGCTTATATCAAGCGTTAACTTACAATCAGAGATTAGCCAACACATATTATGTGCTCACTGGCTACATCATTTAGTGCAGGTGTTAGTTGTTAGTAAGCAAAATATACAAATAGCATAACACCAGCACAAAAAATAAAAAATAAATAAACAAATACATTTATTCAAAATAGATATAAAAACATTGAGAACATACAAAACATAAACTATGAGCGTGGTGCACTGGTTTTAAATGTTTTTTTTAGAGAGGATTTACTAATATTAAAATCAACAATACTTTTATTTGAGTTGAAAAGTTTACACATGCGGGTAAGAGGTTCATTCATGCCATAATTAGTACGGTGTTGGGGACAATGTAATAGCTCTAAATTACGAAGATGATGAGCCCCTCCGCGATAGTTAAAACCTACACATGATAGAAGATCGGGTGCGTCAAAAAATCCCGTTAAAAGTTGGTGAATAAAAATAACATCATTGTTTATACGCCTTTGTGACAAGGTTTGAATCTGTAGAAGTTGAATCCGGTGTTCGTAAGGTGGGAGGTTGTATGGATCTGCCCAGGAGAGACCTTTTAAAGCAAATCGAATAAAATTACGCTGAACTGCCTCTATCCTAGACTTATGAACTTCGTAGAAAGGAGACCATACCTGTGATGCATATTCTAGATGGGGGCGAACATGACAGTTATATAAAGCTAGGGTTACATAAGGATTTTGAAATTCCTTCGACCATCTTTTAACAAATCCCAACATGGAATAAGCTTTTTTAACAATAAAGTTGATGTGTTCCGTGAAACTCAAGTCTGGGGTAAAGTTTACTCCCAGATCTTTAAAACTAAAAACGCGATGCAAAACTTGTTGTGAAATGTAATAGCCGTGTGTACTTGGTACCCGTTTCCTTGAAAATGTCATTGTCTGACATTTCGCTGGATTCAGGCTTAAACAATTCTTGCTACACCAGATAGCAAATCTGTCGATGTCGGCTTGCAATTCTACGCGGTCATTAGCTGAGTTAATAGATTTGAAAATTTTCATATCATCAGCGAAAACAAGGATCTCACTAGAATGAATAAACGAAGTTACGTCATTGATAGCTAGTATTAACAGTAACGGACCAAGATGGCTGCCTTGTGGGACTCTTGATTTTGCTGGGAAAGGGCTAGAAAACGAATTTCTGAACTTGACTATGTATGATCTGTTTCGGAGATATGAATATATCCAATTAACAAATCCTACAGGGAAACCTAGAGCTTTCAATTTGAAAATGATAATTTCATGTGAGAGTTGGTCAAAAGCTTTTGAGAAATCTGTGTAGATACAATCCAGCTCATGTCCACTCTCTAATGCCTTTGAGCACTTGTTCATAAAGGTTAATAAGTTTGTGACAGTAGACCGCTTCTGCATAAAGCCGTGTTGTTGATGGCAGATTAAATGTTTGCAGAAAAACGTTATACTATCACAAACTGCTTGTTCGAAAAGCTTTGGAATAGAGGACAGTTTAGAAATCGGTCTATAGTTGGTAATATCGGACTTATTACCCTTTTTGAAGACGGGAGTAACGAATGAATCTTTCCATACTTGAGGAAATTTACCGGACTTAAGGGATAGATTGAAAAGGAATTGCAAGGGAGAAGCTAGAACGGAGGAATATTTTTTTAATATAATAGGAGGAATGCCATCAGGACCGGGAGAGTAATCATCTTTCAGCAATGAAAGATAATGCAAAACTTTATCATTATCAATTTGGATGTTGTTAATAGTGGCTTGGGGGAAATCACGGGAGTAGTCAAAGAAATCAAAGTCTATATTGACGGGATTTTCAATAAAGGACTTACTGAAATGCTTTGCAAACGCATTGCATATCTCAGGTGAGCTTGTCAAAGCGGAATCTTTGTAAACAAAGTTCACTGGATACCCATCAGACTTTTTCTTTAAATTTACAAACTTCCAAAATTTCTTTGGATCAATCTTCAACGAAATTTCCATTTCCTTCACATATGCTGCATATAGGTTTCTGGAAAGTAAATTAAACTCTTCAAAAAGTGCAAGGAACACATTTTGATCAGAAATTGAAAGACTTTTAATGTAAGACTTCCAATCCTTATTCCGTTTGTTGCGTAGACATTTAAGCTCTTTCGTGTACCACGGATGGCTGGAGTTGATATTTTTAGATATCTTAAGAGGAATTGAATTTATCAAGCAGCTATTGAAAATTACGTAGAATTGAGTAACTGCGTCGTCAATGTTAGAGCAAACATGAATATTCGAAATATTAGAAGCACTCAAATTGTCGTAAAGTAATTGAAAGTCAGCTTTACGGAAATCAAGTGAATAAGAAGAGTCTTCGGCATTACTGTTATTAAGTAAATTGCTGCTCATATCAAAAAATATATCCAATGGGGGATGGTAGGAGTCTACGTTAGAAATGGCAGAGGTAGATTCTACCACTACCGTACTAACAGCGTCAGAAGAAAAGACTAAATCGAGAATTCGATTTCTACAATTATTAATACAGCTTACTTGCTGTAAGTCAGTAGAGGTTATGTTGTCCAAAAGAAGAAGTTCCTGTTGCGAAGAAGTCAAGTCAGCTTCTAAATAGGACTCGTCTTCAGAAGGGGTCCACGTAATGTTAGGTAAATTGAAGTCACCCAACAGTAAAATGTTGCTATTTGAACTGGCAATATCAATCATATGATCAAGAATTAGCGATAGTAAATACTTTATCAGCTTATTTAATAGAAAAATATGAAAATGAAGATGATAAGGAAAAATGTGTAAATGAGTTATTTGAATTAGATTTTACAAAATTAATAAAAGATCCAATTTTTATTAAATATTGTGAAAAATTTAATGCAGATGGAAACAAAATAATTTTAATTTATTGAATTAAGTTTTAATAAATTTCTTACACAACCAGTTCCAATGACTAAAATATTCTATATTATTTTCTTTTAGAAAATGTTTTTTTATCATATCTAAAAACATGGCCGTAAATTATTATTATTATTATATTATTTTTTCCAAAATTATACATATAATTGTATATGTACAACTTTTTTTTTACTTTTTAAATAAATAGTAAAATGACAACTATTTCTTTAGATGGAAATTCTTCGAGAATTTTGTGAATTTGATGAACCAATAAAATTAGACAAACATTCAAACTATGAAATATGTTTATTAAATTTTAGTACATATAATTCAATTCCAAATCTAAATCAAATAAAAATCTAAATTACTTAAAAATAATATATTAACTTTTAAAAAAAATAATCAAATTTTAGATATTACTTTCCCAACTGGTTCATATGAAATTAATGATATTAATAATTTCTTTGATAAAATTTTAGAAATTGAAATCAGGCCCAATATGACTACTTTAAAAGTTGAAATTTTTAGTAAATATAAAATAGAATTCACAGAAGACAATTCAATTGGTTCTTTATTAGGATTTAGTAAGCAAATCATTCTACCAAATAAATTAGTACAATCAGATCAGTTGATATTATGAAAGTTAAGTGAAAGAAAGTTAAGATGAAGATTTAATTGATTCTAGAAATGAAAAAATAAGTATTAGACTACATATTCGTAAAATAAATTAATAAAGTGAATGTTGACGACACAAGCAATGTTCAAGGAATACTTTGCTTCACGGTTAAACCGAATCGAAGCTATTTGGAAAGATTTTGAAGCCAGAGACGAAGAAATTCGGTCATCAAATCTAAAAGTCGATGACGAATATTTCACCTCGTGTTATTTCGATAAAATTAAAGAGATAACTCAAAGGTACAGGAAAATATTCAAGGATTCGCTTACTAAAGTAGAGACCAGCCAAAGCAAGGAGCCGCTAATTGAAATAGATTCCAGCGAAATTAAGAAGACACCTGAATCGCCCGAGGAAAAAGTAAAAACATCTGAGGGAGAAAAACACATACCGCATGAGGTGCTTACTCTCATGCGACGCCAAAAGGCATTAATGAACTCTTTAGCCCGGCTCATTGACGGTCGAGTTAAGGAAGAAGTCCCCATACAATGTCTAGAGGCAATGAATAAACTCTGGAGCCAAATCGAAGAACTACATTATTCAATTTGGGAGAAGTGCGAAAACCCACTTACAGAGGGTTATGACATGAACTCTTATTCAGAGTTTGAAATCAAAATTCTGAAGAACCGATCCTCACTTAAAGGATCTGCCAATAATTCAAAAAATGATCATCTGTCAGTACAGCTTCCAAAGATGACAATCCCGAAGTTTGACGGCGATTACCTAAAATGGCAAACCTTTTCCGACATCTTCACCAAGATGATACATAACCAAGATCTACCATTAGTACAAAAAATGTGGTATTTAAAAACAAATGTATCTGGTGATGCAGAACGCCTGCTAAGACACTTAGAGCTGACGGAGGAAAACTATCCGATTGCATGGAAGACTCTTCAGGATCGATTCAGCAACAAAAGAGCCCAGACGTTGTCCCTTATTCAAAAAAATTTGGGCTTGCCGCAGCAAAACTCCGAAGTAAAAACTATGAGAGAGTTTCATGATACAATTAATGAATCTTTAGCTTTGAGGGCTCTTAGCATTGATACGCACTCGTGGGCTCCTCTACTCATTCATCTGTTAACGAAGAAATTAGACCGACAAAGCCATCTACTATATGAGCAATCCGTCAAAAACCCTCGAGAACTTCCAACAGTGGAAGAATTTCTCAAATTCTTGAAGAACCGTTTTGAGGCCCTAGAAGCTGTTGGGGAAAGGACCGAACCAAGGTGGTGTCCAACATTGCTTCCTCCAACATTGGTAACTGCAAGGTATGTGGAAATACGAACCACCCAATTTTTTATTGCGAAAAGTTCTTGAAGATGTCAGCCGCTGAAAGATTAAGATGGACGCAAAGACAACGATTATGCGTGAACTGTTTCAAGGCCGATCACACGGCAAAAACGTGTGTGTCACGAAGTTGCTCCAAATGCACAGGCAAGCACAACACACTGTTGCACTTGGTTCCGAAAATTCCACGACCATCCAACGCACCAACTGGCGCAACTACTTCAGAGACTACAACCGCTAAACCTAGCATTACGAAGACTGAGGCTTCGACACCAATGACTGTAGCAACGATTCAAAACCTTAATTACAACCAGGACTACGTGCTGCTGGCTACGGCAAGAGTTATCATCGCCGCAAACAATGGGCAATCTTGTGTGGTCAGAGCGATTCTAGACTCAGGTTCGCAGATCAATCTGGTATCAGAGAGGCTTATCAAACGCCTATCTTTATCACCCAAACCATCATCTCTATGTATCGAAAGCATCGGACGAAGAACACGAAGCTCCACAAAACGAGTCAACATCAAACTCCAATCGTCAATTGGAAAGTTCAACTGCAAAGTGGAAGCATTCATCCTTCCAAGCATTGTGTCACCTCAATCTACGCAGAATCTGGATACAACAACCTGGTCCATTCCTGAAAACATTAATCTAGCAGACCCAAACTTTCATCAATCCGACAAAATTGATATTCTTCTTGGAGCAGAATTGTATCATCAACTCATACGTCCAGAACAAATACGAATTGGTGACAAGATGCCATTATTACAGAACACTGTCCTTGGTTGGGTTGTGACAGGAAAAATTGAAAACGTAGCCTATAACAATGCTACTTGTGCAATCTTCTGCGAAGACGATTCTACGAATGACCTCATCGAAAAGTTCTGGAAGCTGGATGACTTCGAAGACTCACCAAAATCGATGACGACAGCTGAGAAATTTTGTGAAACACATTTCACTCAAACAGTAACCAGGTCTAACACTGGCCGCTTTGAAGTTCGACTGCCATTCCGAGAAAATGGTGAAGCCTTGGGTGACTCAAAGCAAGTAGCACTCAACCGTTTTATGTCATTAGAAAGACGACTAAACAAGAACCCATCATTGAGGAGGGATTATGTCAAATTTATGGAAGAATATGAAGCATTTGGACACATGGAACAAATCAATCCAACCAATATTCCAAAACACTACTTCTTCATCCCTCATCACTGTGTACTTAAACCTGATAGCAGCACAACAAAACTACGTGTTGTTTTCGACGCATCGGCTAAAACTTCCACGGGTTTATCTCTCAATGATATACTCCATACTGGACCCACAGTTCAAAGTGAACTCTTCTCGATCCTACTCCGATTTCGAATGCATAAATTTGTGTTTACAGCCGATATCGAAAAAATGTACAGACAAATTCTGGTTCATGAAGAGGATCAGAATTATCAACTCATAGTGTGGAGGGCGCAGCCATCAGAAGATATAAAATACTACAAGCTCAAAACCGTCTCATACGGAACCTCGGCCGCCCCCTATTTGGCAACCAAATGCCTGCAGTTTTTAGCCTCTCAAAGCAAAATAACGCATCCAATAGGAAGCCAAATTCTGTTAGAAGACTTCTATGTAGACGATTGCATTAGCGGATCCAACAGCATCACTCAGGCAAAGGAAGCTCAAAAACAACTATGGTCAATCCTGGACAACGCCGGATTTAAACTTCGAAAATGGTGTGCAAACCATCCCCAATTGTTAAATGACATTCGCCCTGAAGATCAGGAAATCTGTCTTGACTTCACTGATGCCAGCCACTGCACAATAAAAACACTTGGACTCGTTTGGCAACCTAAATCAGACGAATTATGTGGGAGGTCTAAGGTAAATGATACTTCCTCCTGTCTTTCCTGTTGTAGTTCAAGCCAAAATCTTCATGCAAAAACTTTGGCATTCAAAACTTGCTTGGGATGACGAGCTTCCACAACACCTCAAGGAAGAATGGTTCAGCTTCAGAAAGGACATAGCTGATCTCGACCAAGCGAAAATTCCCAGACACGTTTTCAAGGGAAACCCTACGTCTATACAGATTCATACTTTCGTGGATGCTTCAGAACGAGCCTATGGAGCTGCGGTATATTTACGTTCAACATACCAAGATCGAACAACTATCAACAGGCTACTATGTGCAAAATCGCGTGTAGCTCCAATAAAACAACAAACGCTTCCTCGACTCGAACTATGCGCTGCAGTATTAGGAGCTGAACTCACCAGCAGAGTACGAGAAGATGTACGACTCCCAGAAGCACCAGTATTTCTTTGGACAGATTCCCAAATTGTCCTTTCCTGGATAAACTCAACGTCATCTTCATATCACACCTTCGTAGCAAATCGAATCGCAAAAATACAAGAACACTCATGGGGAGCACTGTGGCGTCATGTGCCATCAAAGGAAAATCCCGCAGACTTGCTCTCTCGAGGGATATCTGCACGAAACTTCATGTCCTGTCACATGTGGCTTTATGGACCTTTCTTTCTACATGGAAATGAATCAGCTTGGCCACAAACATCTCCAAGGGAACAAGAACCTCATTCAGATCTTGAACGAAAAAGAAAACACATTGTTGCTATAGCACTACAAGACGATCCTCCAAGTCAATTCATCTACAAGATACAACATCGAAATTCATTCAAGTTTTTACAAAATACCATTGGCTATATGCTGCGATTCATCAAAAGGGCCAGGAAACTCAAGGTGAATCCTGAGGGACAGAAGGCACTTTCTCCCAAGGAGCTTAACGAATCTCTCATGACAATCATAAGGCAGATACAATCCTCTGAATTCAAAGGCGAAATTCAAGATCTTAAAAGAAATAAGGGCTTATGCAAATCTAGTGCACTTATAACTCTGGCACCATTTTTAGACGACAACAACGTTCTTCGAGTAGGAGGACGACTAGAAGCTGCATCAATATCATTTGATGCAAAACATCCAATATTACTCCCATACAACGAATCAATTACAAGGTTGCTTTTCAAATTTAAACATGACTCACACAATCACTGTGGACCGCAAACCTTATTATCCATTCTTAGACAAAGGTTTTGGCCAATTAATTGGAAGATCACATCCCGACACACAGTTCATAACTGCATTAGATGTACAAGAACCAGACCACACCTAATGACTCAAATAATGGGTAATCTTCCTGCCGACCGAGTTACGCCAAATAGACCATTCCTTATCTGCGGTGTAGATTTCTGTGGACCTCTGTGGGTACACTTCAAAATCAGAGGTAAGAAACCACACAAGGTGTACTTAGCAGTGTTTTGCTGCTTCTCAACTAAGGCAGTGCACTTGGAAATAGTAACAGATTTAACCACTGAAGCTTTTATTGGGGCCGTGAGAAGATTCATTAGTAGAAGAGGAAGAATCCAGACGCTATATTGTGACAATGCAACCAATTTCGTCGGAGCCAAAAATCAGCTTGCCGAGCTCAAGGATATATTACACACAACAGAAGCAAGAGAAGCCATCATCAAAGCCAGCAGCGATAAGGGAATAACCTTTAAGTTCATTCCACCAAGAGCCCCCTACTTCGGCGGATTATGGGAAGCAGCAGTCAAATCAGCGAAACATCTTTTACTCCGAACAGTATCTACAGCCTCATTAACCCATGAGGAATTAGAAACTGTAGTCATCGAAATAGAAGCAATTCTGAATTCAAGGCCACTAACTCCACTGTCAACTAACCCAAATGATCTTGCCGCACTTACACCTGGACATTTCTTAATAGGAGAACCTCTTACTGCACAAATCGACCCCGATATAGTTCCAGAGAACAAAAATCTAAGAAATCGGTGGAGCACCATCTGCTACCTTAAACACGAATTTTGGAAACGATGGTCAACAGAGTACCTCAATCAACTCCAACAAAGAAACAAGTGGAACAAGAGCCAACAAAATATAAGAATCGGCGACCTAGTCATCATCAAGGAAGATAACATTCCAACCCTCAAATGGCCGTTGGGAAGAATTGTCGACATCTTTAAGGGACAGAATGACGTAGTTCGAGTGGTTAACGTAAAAACGCAGTCAGGAATACTAAAACGACCTATTCATCGTCTAGCTCCACTCCTTGAAGATAGCGAAGATGTCAACCAGAAACAGGAAGATGAGGACACACAAGCAGAAACATCACCAAAACGACGGAAAACATGCAATACTTCACTAATCACAACGGTAATTCTATCATTATTCTTGCTTCCAATGGTTATCGCATCACCGATAAACATTACAAGATTCAAAAACAATCCTGGACTATATTTCGAAAATCTTGGCTCCACTAACCTGATTGCAAACGAATGGAACCTAGTCACATATTATGACCTAGCACCCATCCGAGCTGAGCTTGAGGCATTCAACAACGGAACAAGGGCTCTCCAACACTTATGTAATTAACTACAACTTAGAACAACATGTAATGCGATGGTTACCTACCTAACAAATATGAAGATATCACTCCAAGGAGACACCAACTTAATCTCAAGACATCGGAGTACTAGAGCAGCAATAAACGTTGTCGGAAACATAGCTCATTCTTTATTCGGGCTACTGGACTCCGACTATGCAGAAGAGTTGTCTAAAACAATCGACCATATAAACAATAATGAGGCTCTTTTATTATCGATGTTAAAAAATCAGACGTCTGTCATCGACTCAACCATCAACATAATAAAGCATGATCAGCTTGAGGTTCGAAATCGCATAAACATGCTTCAAAACCAAGCCAACGAGATCATTGGAAGAATCGGAAATGCAACTGACCAGTTTAGAGTATTTCAAATTTTTACTACACTCGCAATGCAACTAATGATGATGGCATCTAATCTTCAAAGGGTCGAAGGCACGATTCTTAATACATTAACGGATGTATACTATGGCAACATCAACCCTCTACTGCTTTCACCTACTCAACTTAAGGCTGAAATCATAAACATAAAAAATCACTTACCACTGTCACAAAAACTACCATTCGAGCAAGAAGATTTACTCCAATTCTACAAAATATCAACAACGAAGGGTGGCTCCGCAGGAAAACACTTAATTTTCGTAATCACCATTCCTCTCGTTGAACAAGAAGCATTTGAATTATTCCAAATAACACCTGTTCCTTTAAAACTTAACAACACGCTTCTGAAAATTAATCCAGCCATAGAAATCCTGGTCATAAACCGTCATAGAGACCAATATTTTCCAATGACTTTATCAGAATTCAAGGAATGCAACAAAGGAAAGGAAATGCAGTTTTTCTGCTCAAACCGAAAGGCAAAATATCACTCCGGTTCACAAGCGTTTAACTGTGAATTCTCCCTTTTTATCAATGACACCGCAACATCATGTGAAATTGTTAAATCCATCAATCAATGGATATTTGGAGCACTTCAAAATATTCAACTTACAGCTGTATGCAAAACCGAAACCCGTCAAATGGAACTATATGGAGCTGGACTTCTCTCAATCGAGAGCGATTGCAGAATACGGAACAATCTGGTTACAATTCAAGGAACCGAGATGACGATAAGCAATGTACATTCATCCTTCATAAGTTTTGGAAACTTATCAGCAATAGCGAAGCCTAGTGATGTTCACGCAGCTTTAGATCTAATCCCAATTTTCAACAACACTCATATTGATTCACTAACAACACTCCAAACTCAACTGTCAACATTGCAAAATCAGAATCTCGCAAACCTCAATGAAAAAATATTTACGGACAACATTCACCATTACTCAATCAGCTATCTGGCTTTAATCATAGCTGTCTGTCTTGGGATCATATTTCTGTTCAGAGCTCGGAAGCAAGAAACGTCAAACGAAATTCCCCTTCCTTTACCGCACAAAACTCAATACAACGTCTCAGAGGTATAATTCTTGAATGAGTACCCATTCAACGCGGGGAAGAATGTTCATTGCCTTCACGACCTACATACAACAAAATGTTGACGACACAAGCAATGTTCATTGCCTTCACGACCTACAACAAAATACTGATGACACAGCAGGAGGCAATGACCAGCGCATTCTATTTTGTTTTTATTTTATGTTGACATATTCAATATATTAAATGTTATTGTAAACAAATTGTTTGACCTAATTTATATTTGATTTGTAATGAATTGTTTGTAATCAATTGTTTGTTATTTAAGTATAAAAGAGACATAATGTCTATAATAAATTCATTCGTTCATTAACAACCAGTAGTGTACTATTGTTATCATTTTACGAATCTTCATTCCACAAGAACAAGTTCAAGTGCTTGGATCTTGAATCATCATCAATCTTATTGTTTATGCACAGTAAGATACGTTCGCAATCATCGTTCTCACTGTATTGGACAGTAAGAGAACCTTAAATCAGTCAATTGTATTGGACAATTCTGATTTCACAAAACACTCACTTCACTTACAGATCATACTTTTGAAATTAATATTTCTGAAATAATTTGGAGAATGCCACAAGTTAAATTTTCTGTTGAAGTTAAACATGATATAAACAAAAAAATATCTAGTAATACAAATTTTAATATGTATTTTAGGAATTGGAAATATTTTTACACAAGTTCTATTCCAAATGCAAAAGAATATAAAATAAAATAAATAAATTGTTGGCACAACAGCTCCAAGCGGGGCCGGAGCCTGTGACTTACACTCTCAACCATTCCTGTGTGTGCGTTGATATTCTGCAGGAATGGAAGGGACCTACATTTTACCGCCGAATCCGAACGGCTAACAGAGAAGCACTTCCCATGACATTAATTATTCTTGGAGGATTTGTCACTTCCTCGCAAGAGGCAGTACCCCGGAAAAAAACTTAAGGTGGCAACGTCAGGGATCGAACCCTGAACCTTCGGCGTAGCAGTCCGACACACTAACCACTACGCCACGGGGTACTACATGCAAAAGAATATACTTGGAGAATAACTACAAGTAGTGCAAAACCCAAATATTTTTTAATTAGTTTCCAAACCGATAGAAATCATGATAATTAAAACGATAACGGTAAATTTGATTTATGTAATTTAGAAAATAATCAGGTAAATCTTAATACTACTAAATATCCTAGTTCTGAATTACGATTATCTTATGAGCAAAATAAATGCGATATTTTATTATGATGTTTTCAGAATTTAAAAGTTCATATTATGGACAAAATGATCATAATTTACCAATTATTAATTACAATAAATTTCTAACTGAATATCCTGTTATTATTATTGATACTTCTTAACAAAACGAAGTAATTAAAAAAGCAGTTATTGATATAAAAATTGATTTTAAATGGTGCAGTAATTTTCCATCGTTTAATAATTAGTGATGACAGTTTTTCATGCAATCCATTAACAAATCAAGTAATGCATACAAGTCAACACGATCGCTTAATCGTAAACATCCGCCAAGCCACACATCGTCGTCGTCGTCAACAACAAATCATGCTGACATGGCTGCTTCTTTAAACGCAGCAGATAAAAGTTTTCGCAAAATACGATGGTAGTTGTAGACATTACCAGGCTGTTGGAATAATAAGAAATAAAATAAGAGGCCCAGCCGATGCTGTTCTGGCTTCATTTAATACAGTTTTAAAATTGAAAGCTATTATAGCTAGGTTAGATTTTACGTACGCTGATGTACGTCCGATTTATTTAATTGAACAAGAGCTCAGTACATTGCGGCAAGGAAACCTTACCGTTCTAGAATATTATGACGAAATTGAAAAGAAACTTACCCTCCTAACAAACAAAACCAATATGTCATATGACAGTGCATTAGCCATTGCTTTTAACGAAAAGTACAGAAGAGACGCCCTTAGGGTTTTCATATCTGGGTTAAAAAAACCCTTGAGTGATGTTCTGTTTTCGACCCGTCCGTCTGATATGCCTACTGCTTTGGCTTTGGCTCAAGAAGTTGAAGCAAACAATGAAAGGTATTTGTTTGCGGCGAGCTATGCAAAAAATTCTGAAGAAAAACCTCTAATGTCCGGGTTCAAACGATCGCCGAACCGTTACCAAAACAATAATAACAGTAATAACCTTAATTATAGCAGCCAAACTACTAAGCAGGGCAAAAACCCAGATTTTAACAAAAGGCAGAGTTATGAATTGGAACTTAACAGTTCTAAAGTTCTCAGCAGTTGTGAAAAAATGGATGTTGATCCAACATCATCACGTTTACTGCAATTTAATAGCTATCAAAAAAAAAATAGTAACGATACCTATGATCAAGGCCAAGAACAACCGAATAAAAGGCCAAGTAGCTCCCAAAGACAATCGGGAGAGCGTCGCCAAAGAGTAAATTACTTACAAGAAAGTCCTCCACGGAATAATGAAGGTGACTATGAAGCCACAGCTGCGTTACAGGCCGATGAAGTGGAAGCTGAGGATTTTGATTACGTAATTTTTTTAGGGGAAACTCCCAACTATCGTTTATTCAAAAAACAGTAGGAGGGAGGTTAGTTAAGTTCTTAATTGACACAGGTGCCTCGAAAAATTACATTAGGCCATTAAGAGAGATAAAAAGTTTAGTGCCAGTAGACAAACCTTTTTTAGTAAAATCAATACATGGTTTTAACAATATCGAACTCAAATGTTTTATAAATATTTTAGAGACAAATAGCACTTATTTTACCCAACCTGTCAACATTTGACGGAATTATTGGTCTTGACCTATTAACTCAAGTTAATGCCACAATTTGCTTAAAACAAAATTTAATTCGCTTCAATTCAGGGTTGGAAACTATTCTGTTGCATAAATGCGACAATGTGAACTTTACGAAAGTAGAGGACATTAAGGTTCCATCATCCGTTAGCACAGATTTTAAGAATATGATACGTAATACAATAAAAACATTTGCAGATTCAAATCTTTGCCGTATAACACCAACATCGTTGCCACAATTCGTACAGTAAGCGAAGACCCCATTTACTCAAAATTTTATCCATATCCTATGGGTGTGACAGATTTCGTAAATAATGAAATTAAGGATCTTCTGAAGAACGGCATTGTAAGACCGTCAAGGTCACCTAACAACAATCCCATTTGGGTAGTTGATAGAAAGGGAACAGATGATTTGACCAACAAAAAGAAACGTTTAGTAATGGACTTTCGGAAGCTCAACCAAAAAACCATAGACGATAAGTATCCCATCCCAAATATTGCAATGATTTTGTCAAATTTATCGCACGATTTTTTACAGCCCTAGACTTAAAATCAGGTTTTCACCAAATTGAATTAGCGGAACGGGATCGGGAAAAAACTGCCTTTTCCGTTAACGGCGGAAAATATGAATTTTGTCGCCTTCCGTTTGGGTTAAAAAACGCGCCCAGTATTTTCCAGCGGGCTATAGATGACGTCCTTCGTGAACAAATTGAAAAAAATTGCTATGTTTACGTCGATGACGTAATTGTTTTCTCAGAAACTGAGAACGAATATGTCAAAGATATTGATTCTGTTTTAAAAAAATTGTATGAAGCGAACATGGGGGTTTCACGAGAAAAATCAAACTTTTTTGAGACGGATGTAGAGTACCTAGGCTTTATTGTGTCAAGGGATGGTATAAAAACTTGCCCTGCTAAAGTGGACTCACAACCTTCTACACTCTTTGGAATAAGATCATTTCTAGGTCTAGCTAGTTACTATAGATGCTTTATAAAAGATTTCGCATCAATAGCTAAGCCAAAATAAGTGGTAATCAATCAAAAAAAATTTAAATAGAATTAAGAGGGAAAGAACTCCAAGCGTTTAATAAGTTAAAAAAAATTTTAGCGTCATAAGACTTCGCATGTTTTTTTTTTTTTTTTTATATAATGCACACGCGCTCAAGGGGTTTGTTATAGCCCTTTTAATGATAAGTCACAGCGCGAGCGATAGGAAGTTAAGAAGGAAGGGAAAGGAGGTGTCGATGAACATTGATCTTGAATGTTTGAAGATCAAAATGGCAAGGAAAAATTGTGCCAGGCAATCCATTCCACATTCGTGTTGTACGGCTAAAGAAAGAACCTCTATATTTCACGGTACGTCCGAAATTGGGCTCAAGTGTAAACTGATGAGCGTTCCTAGCAAGACGAGTATTACGGGGGAAATGTTTAAGGGGTGGAACGCAGCTGGCTACCTCGAGTGAGCATTTCTTGTAAAAGAATCTGTAAAATAAGGAAAGACATGAGACATTTCGACGATGTTCGAGTGACGGAAATGTTTCCATAATGTTTCTCTCCTATCAATTTTAACGCTTTTTTCTGAACTCTGTCGAGTAGGTGGAGAAAAGTTTGAGAAGCACCTGCCCAGAGATGGGAGTTATACTCGAGCTTAGGGCGTATAAACGCTTTGTAAATTGTAGCCAGATCAGAAGGGGTGAAAAACTTCTTGCATCTATTAAGAAAGCCTAAACATCTTGCAGCATTCTTGGCAATCTCAAGTATATGATCATTGCAACGAAGATTGTCACTGATACACATACCGAGTACTGATAGCTTTTCGGCCTCCTCGATGCAAGTACCATTCATGGATAATATCATAGGGGGTATGTTTAGCTTCAACGACAAAAGACAGCATTGAGTTTTCGACGCATTAAATTCCACACGATTTCTAGTACCCCAATTCACAATGCTGTTTAAATCGGAGTTTAACGAGCTTATCATACGATTTCGTTGTAATAACACGTCCAAAGGCGAAGGCCGTGAATTATCAAACGTATATGAAAAGCTGAGGGTTAAGTCGTCAGTGTTGTATATTAAAACAAGTACCGATGATATTAGATAGTTACATGTTTATTTGTACATAGTTTAAGGTAGACTGACCAGCAGAGACCAGCAAGTAGCAAGACTAGCATGTCTTAAAAGTTATATACATATACGTTCAGTGGCGATTCCTCTCAGTTGGCTAGGTTGGCTGCGCCAACCCAAAAATAAATATACCTAAATGCAATTCATATTAAATGTATCATGCAATAATATTTTGCGTACAAAATACAAACCTGATTGAGTTTTTTAAAAACCCATGTGTTTACCTAATTACAACAAAACATTTTTCATTCAAATAAAACTAACCGCAGCAATCTCGTGACTTTTTAGTCCCATACAAAATGTCTCGTCTTTCGCATGCTTTCCGTTTACGATCTAGAATGGCATTGGAAATAGCGCATTCATATTCTAATTCAAATCGTATGCAAACTCCCCTTACCCTTCGTGTGCTGCTTTGTTCCACCTTTAATGCATTAAAATCGATGCTCAAAATAATAGCCATACTGCGAACAGCGAGTCAAAGGAAAACAAATAAAATCTTAGCCAGCCACCGCATCATTGGCAAAGCACAAGCAGGGTTGAAAATGTAAACCTAGAAAAGGAAGCAGATTGATAGGAAAATCGAAGTAGGTTCGCATAAAGTATTTAGTACTATGTAGGGTCTATATTAAAATGAAATGCACGACTTTGTCGTGCAAGGAAAATCAAAATATTTGCTTAATAAGAAGTGTTTGTGTCGCGCATTTCGATCATATTGGCAGTGTTATAAGATACGTTAATTTTACCGTTATTTGCGTTCTACAAAGACGTCTAATTGAATTAAGTTGCTGCTACATCAGATGTCCGTTACTTGAACTCTAAGCCCAAACAAAAGAACGCAGTTAGATATCAAGAAAATTCTCCCAACAAATACATAAACAAAGGGTTTACCACGATACCTATCTAGAAAAAAAATGTTGACCAACAAAATCTAGAAAAAAAAGATTTAAAATTAGGAAAATCCAGAAAACCGAAAATCTAGAATTCTTAATCTCGAAAATCCAAAATCTAGAAAAAGAAATCTAGAATTAACAAAATCTAGAATTAATATTAATACTAGATTTAAAATTCTTCTAAGTAAAAAAAAAATTTTGGATTTCCATCTTTCTAGATTTTTCCATAATCTAGATTTTTCTACTTCTAGATTTTATCTTTCTTTTTTTTTATAGATTTTGTCCTTTCTAAATTCTGTCACTCTGGATAACATAGTGATCCCACCCAAAAAGTACATACAAATTGTTTAAACCATTTTTGAGACATTTGGTAAACATTTAAATTTTTTTTCTTAAAACTGAAAGGTTCGATATGTGGTAGCTACAATTAAGCAACCTTTAATCTTTAAAATATAGCTGCAATCCTTTAGGAAGTTCGAACCGTTTCGTTAATGTGGTTGTCCACTTTTGTCCAGTTTAATAAAACCTTTATAACCTGATTTCCGTTCATATCATTTGTAGCCGAAAACTAACAAAATGAAGTTTTTTTTACCTTATGTAACAAAGTTGAATAAAAATCGTTCAAGCGTTTTTTGAGCAAATTAGAAATAAAATGCACGACTGGGTCGCACGAACTTGCTCTAATGTGTGATAGTGGTCTAGGCTCTAGGGGATTGAGATTTTGATAAAAATACATTTTTCGAAATTCTGAAATGAATATTTTAAGTAATTTGAGCTCAAAAAAAAGTACGTCTTTTTATTTCTTGCATAATTTCAATGTATGAGACAAAATTTATGATTTGTGGAGCAGTTTTTGAGAAAAAAAAGTTTTTTTTTTAAATTTTTTTGAAAATACATATTATGCAAAAAAAATTCAAAAACGCCAGTTAATAGACATTTAGGAAATACATTTCTTTCCAGTTTTTGAAAAAAATTTAATGAGCAGTTTTCAAAATATTAATTTTTAAAATTAAAAATAATGCCTTTTAAAATATTTATATAAAAATATTTTTTTAAAATGTAGAGGTACGCGTTCTCGCAGTATAAATTAAGCTACCTACACCATATATATACATATGTATGGTATGAAATTTTGAAAGTATTGGTTAAGCCGGTTTTGAGATATTCAAAACAAAAACCGTCCTATGCAAGTACCGTTTATAGACATTTTTTAAAACTTTTTTTCAGCCATATGATTGGTCGTACCTGAAAAGCAACAGTGATTTTTTAAAAATTAAAATCGTTAGAGCCGTTTTTGAGAAAACTAAGCTTTTACGATCGCGGCATTGAACATTTTATGTTCAAATATAGTATAAAAGTTTTTCATACAAATGAAAAAAAATTAATAAATTCGTTTTTAAACGTAAATTTGCTTCTTTTTGCTTTGCTTTTGGATCCTTGGCGTAGCCAACCTAATATTGGAGACCAGGAATCGCCACTGTATACGTTATATACATATGTGCATAGTAGAGAGAGAGCATGTATGCTATATACATACTTTATTCTAATACGTTATCTGAGCACTTAGGTATACATCATCTTCTTCCTTTAATTCATATTTATAAAAATCTTATATTTAGTGTATGTATGTAATTAAACAAATAACTTAAAAATAATAATTCATTAAATATCTTTTTTTTTTTTTTTTTTTTTTTTGTTAATAAACAAATTCAAAATAAATTTAAATAAGATGATAACTTAAGTTGGTCTAAAGAAGTCTGGCTTTTTGATATTTCGTCCAAATCTAGTTGTGTATGTTGTTTCTTTATCATTCTGTTTATCATTGTTATTTGGAGTATCGTTACTTCGTTCATTGACCTTCGGTGATGGATAAGTGGACACAGGCCCATTCATAGTAACATTGTTACCACCATCTGAAGAAATAGGTTCATTACATGGTCTAATCTGTGGAGCATTATAAGATTTTCGTAAATGAACTGTATTTTGACGAATAACATTATTATTTTCATTGCGAATCCAATATGAACGAGGTGTTTCATGCTGCGAAACTACCTTTGCAGGTTCCCATTTTCTGTTATGTAGATACACTACATTGTCATCTTCTTGGCTGTTTAATATTTTTCATTCGATCTTGTTTTGTTTTTAAATGTAGTTGTATGTTTTCCGGTACCTTCTGTGCTAATTGCTTGATGTTTATAGGCAACTTAGTCCTAAACTTTCGAGACATAAGCATTTCTGCAGGAGAATAACCTATACCTGGGATTGGAGTTGTACGGTAGTCTAACAGAGCTAAATCGGTATCTTGTACATGGATAGCTTTTCTAAGAATCATTTTACTTATATGGACAGCTTTTTCCGCCATACCATTTGCCTGTGGGTATCGAGGATTTGTAAATTTAAAATCAAAATTCATTTTATTTGCATAGTTTCTCATTGAAAAAGAATTAAATGGCTGATTGTCAGCTATGATTAACTTTGGAATTCCATGTGTTGAAAAAATTTTTGTGAAAAGTCTTGTCATCGTATTTGCTGTTTTATCCCGAGCTGGATTAATTCTAACCACTTTGAAAAATAGTCTATGGCTACAAGGTAATATCGACCACCATACTCCAAAACATCAACGCCTATTTTTTGAGAAGGTAGTTCAGGAATGAGACTAGGGGTAAGTTTGTGCTTTTTATTTTGAGATCTGTTTCTTTCACAAATTTGACATTTTGAAATATAATTTTCAATGTCTTTGTACATACATATCCGGCCAATACATAAGTTGCTTAGCTCGCATGATCGTTTTTGTTACTCCCAAATGGGATTCATGAAGTATTTGTAACATTTGGCCTATTAGATTTGTAGGTATAAAAACGCGGTCTTCGTAAAAAACTAAGTCATCTTCTACTTAGAGCTTATCTTTGATTTGCCAAAAGGACTTTAAATCTGATTGAAGTTTGTCTGTTGTTGCAGGCCACCCACTTAAATAAATGTTAATAATACGATTTAAAATTAAATCTTTTTTAGTTTCTTCTTGAAACATTTTCTTTTTAGAATCACTCATATTAATCGTGTGGACCAGATCTCTTAGTGATTTTTCAGTATCAACAGATTTATCAACTATCGAATTACGCGATAGTAGGTCCGCTACACGCAAAAATTTTCCTGGGACATACTTAAAGTCAAGCTCATAATTAGATAATTTGAACTTCATTCTTTGTAGCCTATGTGAATGAACTTTATTTATTTCTTTTTTGCTTATAGAGACCAATGGTTTGTGGTCTGTATGAATAATAACTTTGTGGCCATAAATGTATCTGTGAAATTTCTCGCAGGCGTAGACTATAGCTAACATTTCCTTTTCTATTTGGGCATACCCGATTTCTGTCTTTGAAAGACTTTTTGATGCATATGCAACAGGTTTTTCATCTTGTATAAGACAACAGCCTAGACCATTTTGTGAGGCATCAGTCTGCACTACGATGAGTTTAGTAGGATCGAATGTATGCAAAATCGCATTTGTTTTCAAAATATTTTTAATATTTTCTAATGTTTTTGTATGAATGTCAAGCCAGACAAACTCGACATTCTTTACTAATAGTTTACGCAGGGGCGCATTTAATTCTGCGAAATGAGGTATGAAACTACGTAAGTAGTTTAAAGTGCCCATGACTTTCTCTAAATCTTTTTTGTTTTTTGGATTTTTTATTTGCATAATCGCTTCAATACGGTTGGGGTCTGCGGCAATAGTTGTCCCTGTTATGAGATGCCCTAAATATCGTACACTTTCAAGCCGATACTGCAATTTTTCTTTATTAAATTTGACATTTATACTTCGCGCTCTATCAATCACCCGTTGCACATTGGCATCATGTTCTTCTCTTGTAGCACCACCTACCAAAAAATCGTCAATATATATCGCGGTACCAGGCAAATCCTTGAAATACTTCTGATTTAATTTTTGAAATTTTTCTGGAGCTATTTTTAAACCAAAAGGCAAGACATTCCATTCCCAAGTACCGAAGCCCGTGCTGAATGTCGTAAACTCTTTGGAATCTTCATCGAGTTTTACTTGCCAAAAACCTTCACGCATATCAAAAACAGTAAAAAAACTTCATTCCTGCTGTTGCTTGGCACATTTCATCAACAGTAGGAATGAGGCAGTGTTCGTCTTGCAAATGTTTATTGAGCTCCCCTGGATCAATACATAATCGCAAGGAGCCATTCGATTTCTCTACAATAACTAACTGATGGCACCATGCAGAAGGCTTATCTTTCCTTCCAATTAGGCCTCTTTTTTCCATCGCATTTAATGTGGTCCTAACTTTGTCATATAGACTATATGGAATACGACGAGGTGGTTTGCTAACCAGTACTGTACCTGGCTTCAAAACTAATTTACAAACTTCGGGAAAACAGCCCGGCCCTTCAAAAACATCTATATTTCTCGCGATAAATTTTTCCTTGTCATCTTTAGTTACCTCATGGACTTTGCGTAAAAGATCAAAATCGATACAAGTTTTTAATCCTAATATTGGATTTGAGGAACCTGAAACAACTATATATTCAACTTGTAAAGATTTTTTGTTAAATTCTGAAGGAATCCTAACTGATCCTAACGTTTTAATTGAAAACCCGCCATATGCTTCTATCTTTTTTCCGTTAGGCTTAATAATAGCTTCTTTGGCTACTTTTTTAACTATGTCATGGGTTATAATATTTACCTCTGCACCACTATCGAACTTAAAATCAATGAACGAGTTATTGATTTTTAAAGTTTGATACCAATTACTAGATTTACTCGCAACGGAATGTTCGACTTCTCCAACATACAAAACTGATTCAACATCAGAATCATTTTCAACTTCACTATCGTAATTAACCTCATTAATTTTCTTTGCATTTAAGTTCGCATTCCGATTATTTTTACAAACAGAGGCATAGTGATTAAGCTTACCACAAGCCAGACATCTTTTACCATATGACGGGCATTTCCCTTGCACGTGGTTAAAATTACATCTTCTGCACGTATACCGATCATTACTTTTAGCAAAAATTTGAACTACTACTTGCATGCACCTGCTGATCCCCGTCTTTTTTACCAAATCTAGAATTAAAATTTACATTTTTAGCTGTTTTATTATTTTTATAATTTTTAAAACTCCCCGCTTCTCTTCTAATAGCCGCAACACAGCGACGCTCGCCTTCCATTCGTTTGGCTTGAAATCCAGCTTCTTCAGCAATTCGACAAGTCTCCTTTGCCTTTTTTAGGTCCAACTTGTCTGTTTTGAGTAATTGTAGCCGCACAGCTTGGTCCGTTATCCCCATTACAATACGATCCCTTATCATCGATTCTCTTTGCACTCCGAATTCACAGTTTTCTGCTTGCTTTGTTATATCAGAAATAAAATTTTCTACCGGTTCACCTTCCTTTTGACAACGGGAAAAGAATAGGTACCGCTCATAAACGGGGTTACTTCTGGACATACAATAAGTTTGGAATGCCGTCATAACTTCATTGATTTTCTTTTTGTTATCTGCAGTTAATGGAAGAGTGCTAAAAATTTCTATTGCCTGTTCACCTGCACATGACAAAAATCTCGCCACTTGCACTTCTTCGCTTTCCGTATTTGTCTTCGATGCCACAGTATAAATGTCCCACATATTTTTAAATTTTCTCCAATTTTCTTTGATGTTCCCATCCAATATTAATGAATTGGGTTTTTTATAAAACTGTTCACTTTTTTCAGAAAATTTTTTTTTCTTTTTTTTTTTTTTTATTTTTTTTTTGTAGTAGGTACTTTTAGTTTTAATTATATATTTGTCTACCGTTTTATTTTTCAATTTCGTCTAGGTTTCTTTAATATATTAATTTGCAATAATTACACTCCGGCTGCGCCATGTTGTATATTAAAACAAGTACCGATGATATTAGATAGTTACATGTTTATTTGTACATAGTTTAAGGTAGACTGACCAGCAGAGACCAGCAAGTAGCAAGACTAGCATGTCTTAATAGTTATATACATATACGTTATATACATATGTGCATAGTAGAGAGAGAGCATCTATGCTACATACATACTTTATTCTAATACGTTATCTGAGCACTTAGTAATACATCAGTCAGCAAAACAATTTAATGGATTAGAAGTCACAGACAAGAGATCATTTATAAAAATGAGAAAGAGAGTCGGAGACAGAACGGAGCCCTGGGGCACACCAGCATTTATTTTGTGGAGATCAGACTTGAAACCGTCTAATACAACTTGTATTGAACGGTCCAGAAGATAGCTTCTAATCCAACGAATAGGAGTATCATCGATACCAAATGCACGCATTTTCGATAAAAGAGCTTCATGCCAAACTCTATCAAATGCCTTTGAAATATCAAGCGCAATAATCTTGCTTTCGCCAAAGCGATGCACAGATTTGTTCCACTGTTCGGTGAGATATGCCATCAAATCACCAGTGGAACGATTGCTGCGAAAGCCGTATTGCCGGTCATTTAAAAGCTCCCGATCTTCGAGATATTTCTTGAGCTGACGATTTATCAGCGTTTCCATGACCTTGGAAAGAAGGGACGTAAGTGCAATTGGTCGGTAGGAGGAGGGGGAGGAGGAGTCACCTTTTTTTGGGACGGGCTGGACAAATGCTGTTTTCCATCTACTAGGAAAGATTCCTGAACGATAGGAGCGATGAAAAAGCTTACGCAGTGGTTTTTCCAGAGATGAAGAACACTTTTTCAGAAGAATAGGGAGTATACCATCCGGGCCAGCGGATTTGTGTATATCAAGATCTTGAAGTACTCTTGCTACTGTACGAGTGCGGAAAAATATCTGTCCCATAGAAGAATTAACGTTCTCAAGTACAGGAGGGGCATTGTTGCTTGCAGGCAACGTAGAACTTGCAGCAAAATGAGCTGCGAGCATATTCGCCTTCTTTGAAGAGCTGACAATGGGTTTATCGTCGACGATGGGCGTTGGAACTGATGATGACGTTGAGTTCTTGACGTTTTTTACAAATGACCAGAAGTTTTTACTGCCGTTGGGACATTGCAGAATTTTTTGCCGTAACTTCTGGTCATGCAAAAATTTCGTTTTATGGATAACGGAGTTGCACCAGTTCCTAACTTGTTTGTGTTTCTTCCGATTTTCCTCAGTTGGGTTGGCTTTATAGGATCGGAAGCTTACTTCTTTCAACCTAATAGCTTCTTTACACTCTTCGGTAAACCAAGACTTTTCTTTTGGTTTGATACATTTTGTTCTGTGAGGGACAAAAGTTCTCATTCCAAGAAAAATCACTTCTGTAATCATTTCAGCACTGGCATCAATGTCATTATCGAGGAAGCTATCCAGCATATATATTCGCATTGCTTTATCCAGACTACACGAAGCCTTTCGAACTTACGACGGACGCTTCGTCACATGGGCTTGGAGCGGTTTTATCACAAAATGGAAAGCCTATAACAATGATTTCAAGAACACTCAAAGGTAAAAAGTTGCAATTTGCAACAAATGAAAGAGAACTGTTGGCCATAGTGTGGTCATTAAAAAATCTACGTAATTATCTCTATGGAGTGAAAACTCTAAACATTTTTACGGACCATAAACCTCTTTCGTTTTCGGTTTCAGATAAAAACACAAATGCGAAAATTAAGCGCTGGAAGGCTTTTGTAGACGAGCATAAGCTCAAATATTTTACAAGCCAGGAAAGGAGAATTATGTCGCTGACGCAATTTCGCGACAAAATATTCATCCATTGGAGAATGAGGCGTTTTCTGATTCCGCCACAATTCACAGCACAGCGAATTATCCTTGACTTATGTAATCGAAGCCACTGATAAAACTTTAAATTGCTTCAGAAATCAAATAGTTATAGAAGAAGCCCCAATCGCTTCATTAATTTTGCAGAAAGGAATACATTGATAAATACTTTAAAAAACGTGATTAAAATGATGTCGTCAACGTAATTCATTGCGACCTGCCAGTTCTAGCTTTTATTCAGCACAATTTAGTCGATTTATTTCCATCAACTAAGTTTTGGCATACTAATACATTTGTGTTAGATATATTCGACCCGAATGAACAGAAAGAAATCATAGTTACCGAACACAACCGAGCGCATAGAGCAGCTCAAGAAAACGTTAAGCAAATCCTTTGTGACTATTTCTTTCCAAAAATGACAAAACAGGCAAATGAAATTGTAGAAAACTGTAAAACAAGTTCAAAGTCAAAGTACGATCGGCATAAAAAAAAACAATTGATTGGCAAGACACCAGTCCTTTCGTATGCTGGAGAATTGCTTCACGTTGACATATTCTCCACGGATAAAAAATATTTTTTAACTTGCATTGACAAGTATTTCAAATTTACGTTTGTAATGCCAATACCATCACGTACAATAATAGATGTAAAAGTTCCAATCCTGGAGATAATGAACATCTTCCCAAATACAAAACAAATCTTTTGTGACAATGAGGCTTCTTTAAAATCCGAGACAATGAGGTCAACTTTGCTCAATCATTTTAATGTTGACATAGTAAATGCTCCGCCCTTACATAGTACATCCAATGGTCAAGTAGAAAGGTTTCACAGCACTCTCTTAGAAATTGCAAGATGTCTAAAACTTGACAGAAAAGTCGAAGATGCAGTCGAGTTAATACTATTTGCAACAGTAGAATACAATAGGACCGTCCATTCTGTTACGAACCAAAGACCAATTGATGTCATACACTCGTCCCCAAAAGATTTTAGAGAAAAAATTAGAAATAAAGTTCAAAAGGCCCAAGAATTCCTGTTGCAAAGAGAAAATGAAACAAGGCAGAACAGAATTTTCAGTGTAGGAGAAAAAGTATTAGTAAAAACAAATAGACGATTAGGTAATAAGTTAACTCCATAATACGTTGAAGAGAGAGTAGAAGCCGATTTAGGAACAACGGTTCTAATCAAAGGGAGGGTGGTCCATAAGGACAATCTAAAGTAGAACTTTAATTATTTTATATTTGTGCAATTAATCTTTCAGGATTCTCCTATTATTTATGATGACAACAGTCGTGGCTAAATTAACGGATTACACCGGTTCTAACTATATTCCAATACTAGACGGGGATGTAATTGTCTGGGAGGTTAACGGATACTTACGCCACACAACACATTTGACTGCCTTTAAGCAAATAATAAACGAATCAAAAAATATCACTGAGCTGTTCCCTCCACAATCTCATATAAGAAAAGTTGTGGAATTGGACCTTAAGCACTTACAAACACTTTTAATGAGTATAGGTATCCACCATAGAAGCACAAGGAGTTTAAATTTCTTAGGCACAGGTTTGAAAATTGTAGCTGGCACCCCTGACTTCGACGACTTTGAGAAAATTAAATTCAATCAGTACCAATTGATTGATTCCAACAATAGACAAGCAGTAATAAACACAAAATCTCAGGAGCAAATTAATAGGCTAACGGACACCGTAAATAATATTTTGGCTCATTCAAAAAAATCAGAAATCGACACCGTTCATGTAAATGAAATCTTGTTAGCAAGAAATAGAATGCTTATTTCAGAAATTCAAAATCTTATGCTTTCTATAACACTTGCAAAGCTCAAAGTCATAAACCCAGTAATTTTAGATGATGATGACTTAAAAGTCATAATAAACGATCAATTTTTTAATGTAAGTGTTACAGAACTTATGAAAGTTTCAAAAGTAAAGGTTTTGCAAAATGATTATACTTTACATTTCATAATTAATTATCCTATACCTAAGATAGTTTGTAAGAAGGTAATAATCTTCCCAGTTGCTCATAACGGCAATATTTTATTCTTCAATCTAGATGATGTGTTGGCAGAATGTGGAAGACAAGTGCTGGCTGTTGAGGACTGCAACGTAGCAACAACCTTGACATTTCGCAAGGAATTACCGAGCGAGACATGCGCTCAACAATTACACTCTGGAGGCATGGCTCATTGCAGCACACAGCCAGACCATCGGGAATCCGTGTTGGTTATTGATGATGGCATAGTTAAAATAAACAACAGAAATGCCAGAATAAGGGAGGCGAATGATTTTGAGACGGACATCAACGGGACGTATTTGCTGACTTTTGATGATTCTGTGTGGATCAATGGGTCCAAATTTATCAATCGAAATAACATCCAGAAAAGCTACCCGGTAGTGCAACATCTACGCTTCTCAATATCACCGGTCATAAAGAGATACTGAGCTTGCCATTCCTTCATAGAATGAACACGGACAACTTACGTTACATTGGTGAGATAGAGACAAAATCGACGACCCATCCACTTATAGCCTGCTGCGCGACACTTGCACTCATTACAGTTTGTTATACCATCATTAAGCTAAAACAAAGTCAGAAGAAGCAGCGCCAAAATGTTGACCTTCAGGAAGTCATCAAGGCCCCAAGAAGCCCGAGGACGGCCTTCATCTAAGTGGGGGAGTAGTTAACACGATCGCTTAATCGTAAACATCCGCCAAGCCACACACCGTCGTCGTCGTCAACAACTAATCATGCTGACACGGCTGCTTCTACAGGGTGATTCACCAGCGTTGTGCCAAAAAGCTAGAGCGTGTAGGTTAAGTTGAGACAAGAAAAAAATCGTATGGGAGGGGGGTCTATTCCCCTCCGTTTAGCCGGGAGGGGCAATTTTCTGAAAAATTTACTTATTTTGTAAAAAAAAATATTTAAAATCAACGGGTTCGTTTACAACACCGTGTTATACCTTTTTGAAAAGCCAAAAACTTCTCCTTTTATTCTGTTTTTAAATTAAATTGTTTTAACGAATAGTTTAAAAAATATAAATTTTCAAACTCAAAATTTTGAAAAAATTTGAAAAAATAATTTTAAAACTAATTTTTTTCAAAATTTTACGTAATTAAGTATAATTTTTGTTCTCAGAATTCAACGCTTCCATTAATCTTTAATCCAACACTGAAAACCGTATGGCTCTACGACTTTTTGTTGCCAAGGTATTCAAAAATAACCGAACCTACTTCTTCACAAAAACACGAAAAAATTGGCTAAATGGTCACTTGTGCCATCCCGTAAGGCTAGGTTTTCTTGTTTTTGTGAAGAAGTAGGTTCGGTTATTTTTGAATACCTTGGCAAGAAAAAGTCGTAGAACCATACGGTTTTCAGTGCTGGATTAAAGATTAATGGAAGCGTTGAATTCTGAGAACAAAAATTATACTTAATTACGTAAAATTTTGAAAAAAAAATTAGTTTTAAAATTATTTTTTGAAATTTTTTTTTCAAAATTTTGAGTTTGAAAATTTATAAGTAAGTAGGTAAGTAAGTAAGTAAGTAAGTAAGTAAGTATTCATTTATTAATCATAATATCTATACATAGTTTTGATATATATAATGAATTTTATAGCTTTGGCTATGCCGTCAGCCAGATTGGCAAAAATATACTTTATGTAGTGCTTTTAATTTACTTTAAATCAATTTAAATGAATTCAGTAATTAACAAGTTTCTATATTTATAAATTGAATTCAAAAAACAGTATAGTGATTTCCAATTAGAATCATTTAATAATTGTATAGTTTCTTGCATTGTTAAACTTTTCTTTCCTAAATTTGTCATTCTTTGGTAGTTAAAAATCGGACAAACACTTATGAAATGGAAACAGTCTTCTTTAGCTTGGATATTGCAGAGCGTACAGAATTGATTAAATTTTCCGTTGTATGGGCTACCATTTAAAGGCAGGAGTTCGCATCTTGATTTGAATATAAGTGATACTTCTTTATAGTTCAATGAATCTTGAAAGTAGTTGTTGTTTAATAAATTGTAATTAAGCTGGGAGTAAATTATTCTGCTATTTGACTGCTGAGCTTCTGTTGCAAATTTTTCCCTCACATAATCTTCGTATTTTTGCATTAACTTGTAGATGTTTTCTTTTAGTTGAACTGGGTTGTAATAATTGAACTCAAGAACTTCTACACAAGTACTACCGATAGTTTGCCACTTCGTGACCCACCAGTCTTTGTTTCTTAGTTCATACAAAAGCATTTGTTTGGTTAAACGTGTATCTGGATGCAAAAGAACTTTCAGGATATAGTCTGCCTGGAGTTTTAGGGTATTAATGAAGAGTTTTGGTAAGCCTGTTTCTAAATACAGTGCATAGTTCGGGGTTCTCTTCGGTAGGTTAAAAAGCTTTTTGATGAAGTTCCTTTGCAGTTTTTCTACTTCTTCATACTCATCTATTCCCCACACCTGAGCAGCATACAAGAGTGATGTTTTGACAACACATTCGAATATTTTGTACTTTGCAGACATTAACACATTCTGGTTTGAAAAAATATTCTTCCATGTCATGTTGATCAAACTTTGAGATGAATTGGACTTTTCTCTTAAATGATTTTTGAAATCCAATTTTGGGTTTAGTATTACTCCTAAATACTTATACTCTTTAGTAGTTTCAATGTGACTCCCATTAAAAGACCAACTTTCTCTAATTTGACTATGTGAAGACCTTGCGAAAACCATAGTTTTGGATTTTCCGACATTTATTGTAAGACCTTATGTCTGGCAATATTTTGATAACCATTTTATCATGAGTTGGAAGTTTTCTGGTGACTCCGATAGAATGACAAGATCATCTGCGTAGAGAAGAACATTGACAATAGTGTTGGCGATCCGAATACCACCGGGTAGATATTGTCCAATATCGTTGATGAATAATGAAAACAGTAAAGCACTAAGAGGGCATCCTTGTTTAACACCAGAATTCGTATCAAACCATTGTGAAATACATGTTCCGTCCCAAACAGCAGCCACTGAACCAGAATACATAGTTTTAATTACATTTAGAAATTTCGAAGAGACACCAAGTTGCGATAGTTTATAAATAAGTGCGTTTCTATTCACAAGATCAAAAGCCGCCTTGAAGTCAACAAAAAACGCGTAAATCTTCTTGTTTCTGGCCTGGAAGGCTTTGACTATTGAAGTCAAGACAAAAATCTGGTCCACAGTTGAGTAGTTTTTTCTGAATCCTGCTTGGAATTCAGTTAAAATATTGTTCTCATCAACCCATTTTTCTAGCCTATTTACGAGGATACCACAAAATATTTTGGCCATAACGTTCATGAAGGATATTTCACGATAATTTTCAACATTGTTCGGATCACCTTTCTTATGAATCGGGAAGATTACAGATTTTTTGAAAGATGAAGGGATAGTTCCAGTCGAAAAAATGGTGTTGTATAGGTTTTTTAGTTCATTTATGAGAGTTGGAGTTGCATTTTTGAAATACTCATATGGAATACCATCTTCTCCCGGTGCTTTTCCGTTTTTGGCTTTTTCGAGAACAATTTTTATTTCGGCAAGGGTTATTTCGGGCTCCAAGATTTCATCTACAACTAGTGGCTCTGCATATGCAAAAGATATGTTTGAATTGTTATGTAACAGTTTTTTGAAGTAGACAGACAGATCATCTGCAGATACACTTGTGCCTATGACAAAACTGCATCCATTTATTTCTTTTGCTATTTTCCAGAAATCTTTTGAACTCTTAGCTAGACTAAGGGAATTAGCCTGTATATTTCCGTATTCAATTTTCTTTGAGCGGCAAATTTCTTTGTATCGTGAGTTTGTTTCAATATACCACCTTTTAAGTTCTTCGGTATAGCAGTTCCGTAGTGCCTGTAAGAGGGCGAACGATTTTTTTCGGGCATTCATACACTCTTTATCAAACCACTTTTGTTTGAAATTTGCAACATTTCCTTGTGATTGATTTTCAGAAGAGTTCTTGATACATCTTATAATTTCATTTGAAAACAACTCAACAGATGGGTTCGATAACGTAGTTTTTGAAATAAAGTTATCTAGATTTGCTTGGTAGTCTCTCACGTTTTCGTGTTTCCATTTTAGCTTTGGTAGTAGATTAAGATTCTGTTGTTGCACTGCATTTTTGCTTGACCATTCAATCACAAGAGGCATATGATCAGAAAATGTTTTATAATCAATTGTTAGTTTAGTAATACAACCAATCCAGTTATAATTTGCTGTGCAGTAGTCGATCACAGATTTCCCTTGCCCTCCAACAAAAGTATAGTGACCCTCTGTATCGCCATACGTACATCCATTTAAGATGATACTATCGTACAATTGCAGCATCTCCAAAAAAATCCAGACCGTTTTGGTTACAAATATCGTCTTTGGACAACCTGCTGGTTGGTGAGATTAAAGAACTATTTGTTGTGTGCGCGAGTTTAGTTTGAATATTACTAGTTCTAGCATTGAAATCCCCAACCAGAAGAACACTATTACTATCAAGGTAACTCATGACGTTATTCAGTTTTTCGAAATCTTCACTCCACTTATTACAGTTAATATATGCAGGAATAATATACATATCATTTTTTTGTAGAAGTTTAACTGTAGTTGCGCCTTCATGTTCTACAAAATCGTATGTTTTTAGTTGCGATGTTTTAATTCCATAAACGCTCCCACCACTTGCACGCCCTTTAGCTGATGTTTTGACTGCTCCACTCCAAAAAAGTTTGTACCCATTGAAAAGACTTTTAAATTTAAGCGAATTATCATTAATTACATGAGTTTCGAATAAGAAAAATACATCAAATGTTTTAATATAATTAAAAAAATCAGTAAAAAGAAGTTTGTTGCTTAGACCCGATATATTATAAACTAAAATACTAGAATTAAAATTATTTGAGCTGACGGCTTCTAAATCTCAAATATGTACCATGTTACTAGTATTTGCTGCGGTAGACATCCCTGGTGGAAAAGAGTTCGATGATCTAGTACAATCGTTTTGACGTCTAGAGTTTGTTGTTGACAGCATCGTGTTTTTGACAGATTCAAAGTTTATTTTTCCATACATTCGCTCTAGTTCTTCTTCTCCATCATCATTTTGATTAATAATTAATTTATTAAAAGAATTTAAATAAAATGATTTGCTACCAATTACAAGATTGTTGTTTTTAATTTGCATCTTTTCGTTTGGTTTTTGTGTTTTTATTATTCGACGGTACCCAAGTAGAATTCGCCGTTTTAGTTGCATCTGTTTTGTGAGATCTCGTTGGACATAAGCACCTGTGCCCTTGAGCTTTGAGGCGTTCCTCAGAATTTTGTTTGCAATATCGTTGGAGCCGGTGTTTAACTTAAGTTTTATGACTGTGCTATTCTCACTTAGTTTTGTGGCCTGTGGTAGATTTTGTGATTCTTCACTATCTAGAAGAAGTTGAGTCACACTGCGCACTCTTTCCTGAGGATTGGTCTCTGAATGATCGTTTGGTATCGAGATAATGATATTTTTTGCTTTGAGATCTCGACTCTGTAGTTCAAGTTCGTCTTCCAGAAAATTGCAACGAGTTTCGAACTGCTGTACTTTCTTTGATAGTTCTTCATTTTGGTTTCGTAGTAAATTGACCTCGATATTTAATTTCTTGACGTCGTCCTTTGAGGCTAGATTAGCGGTTGCCTTCGTAAGCTCTGTTTTGAGTGAGTCGTCAATAATTGATTTAATTTTTTGGAAATCAGCAGCAGATAAAGACATGTTTGTATGTGGCCTGTAAATTTTTGTTGCTCTTTCTATGTTGGTATCGGAATCCGAGTCAGAATGTTCCTCGAGTGAAATTTGGTTGTTTTTCCTTTTGTATTCGGTCATGTGACTTGTGACCAGATAGGTTTCGTATTGTTAAGTTAATTTTACCTGAGATTTTCCAAATGATTTCTTAAAATGTTTTTTAAATACAATAAAAGCAGTTAATTAAAACTTTTAAGACTGAAATTAATGTAATTTAAACTGGTTTTATTTCAAATTATTCAAGAGCGATTTTTCCACACTTTTATTCACTTGCAAAACAGGGTTGCCAACCATGAAAATTTATATTTTTTAAACTATTCGTTAAAACAATTTAATTTAAAAACAAAATAAAAGGAGAAGTTTTTGGCTTTCCAAAAAGGTATAACACGGTGTTGTAAACGAACCCGTTGATTTTAAATATTTTTTTTTAACAAAATAAGTCAATTTTTCAGAAAATTGCCCCTCCCGGCTAAACGGAGGGGAATAGACCCCCCCTCCCATACGATTTTTTTCTTGTCTCAACTTAACCTACACGCTCTAGCTTTTTGGCACAATGCTGGTGAATCACCCTGTATAAACGAAGCAGATAAGTGTCAAGAACCGACGACGGGAAGGAAGAAATGCGATATCTTGCACAAGCTGCAAGTTATCCAATGCATTGAGGGTTAATAGTTTTATGTTGATGTTTTCTTTCTTTAGTCTTTTAACGAGTCTCAATAAAATAAAGTTAATATCTGAATTCTAACGAATCCTATTACTTATTACTTACACAAGTATAATTTTTTATTATTAAATGAGTTCAATAAAAATCAAATCTTTAGACAAAAATCTGAATTAACTATTAAAAATTATGACAACCACCTGAAAGGTTTAATAATTTATTTCCTAATATAATGAGAGCAATTAGGTATTTGTGGACCGAGTAATTGTGGTAAAATTAATTTTCTTTTAAATACTATTACAAAAATTCACCATTCTGATATTATAATTTGTTCAAAAACTTCTTATCAAGACAAATATAAATATTAAGAAAATTTAATTGAAAAATATAATAATGAATGTGAAAAACATACTTAGAGACTAGAAAATTTCAAAGCTTAACATTAAATTCATTTCCTCAACCAGAAGAAATTCCATCTCATTCATTTATAGTTTTTGATGACATTTCTACTGAATCTCAAGATATTATTTCTAATTATTTTGCCTATGGAAGGCATAACAAAATTTCTTGATTTTATTTAAGTCAAACATACTCTAAAATTCCTAAACAACTAATTAGAGATAAGGTAAGCTATATTATTTTATTTACTCAAGATAAAACTAATTTGAAACATATTTTTGATGAACATATAACTGATATAAATTTTGATTGTTTTAAAAATTATTGCAATGCCAACTGGAATGAAAAATATGGCTTTCTTACGATTGATAAAGAAAGAGAAACAAATGATGGAAAATATAAAAAACTACTTGAAGCGTATTTATGCACATAGATATGACATCCCAAAATTGAAAGAGCTTGTGAGTGCACACAATCTCAGTCATTCTCAGTTGTTCTATTTTTAGAATTTTGCAGTGGCAAATATTTCCATTGTAAATTTGTGTGTATATTCTCAATTGTTCTGTTTTTAGACTTTTGCAGTGGAAAATATTTCCATTGCATATTTTTGTGTATCCGATGAATGCATTTATGATTTGTATAATGGAGTTGGTTAGTCGATCATAGCACAGTGGTAAGCGTTTCGATTCCGAAAAACCACATCGTGGGTTCGAATCCTATACTGAACAGTTTTTTTAATTTGTAAAGATGGGATAACTATATAGAACGCCGTATCCAGAACAATATGAGTCTGAGATACATTCACTCATGCAAAATACTATGAACACTTTTCATAAATGAAAAGGTTCAATTAGTACTACGAATATTAGAGTAGCTCAGACCAATAGCTCTCCTCTTTAAAATAAAAGAAGGTTGATGCTACGTGGTACAGATACTCATAGAACGCCGTATCCAGAACAATATGAGTC
Organism: Platycheirus albimanus; assembly: GCA_916050605.2. NCBI lineage: Eukaryota > Metazoa > Arthropoda > Insecta > Diptera > Syrphidae > Platycheirus > Platycheirus albimanus. Next base: position 49,306,868 of record OU696698.1, on the reverse strand, counting down.
TGAGATACATCCACTCATGCAAAATACAATGAAATGAACACTTTTCATAAATGAAAAGGTTCAATTAGTACTACGAATATTAGAGTAGCTCTTGATGCTATTTGGTACAGCTACTCATACGATGAAAAAAAAAACCTAGCCAAAGCCTGGCCAGGTAAAAAAAAAGATGCAGAAAAAAAGACTGGCAAAAGCCTGGTCAGGTAAGAAAAAAAAACGGTTAAGGAAATTCCGCAATCGTGGTGGAAAATCCCCACCACGTTTTATAATTGCGGAAGTTCTGCAATTTAAAAAAAAAACATATGTTCCAAATATTTTTCAGAATCTGACTTAGGTAAATTATTTATCGATGTCAAAAACGAGAGTTGGGATAAAATCTGACATGGGCGGAACTTCCGCCCACGTCAACGCGCCCCAAAATAGGTACACGTTCCCGGAAAATACAGGAACGTCAAGATATTTTTAAAATAATTTAGTTTCATCAAATAATGAAATTTTTAATGAATTATGGTCTTTTTTATATTAATAACATCAATTTGATTAAATTAATGTATAATTTAAATGAAAGAAAAACATGGAGTTAAATTTACTCCACGTTTTAAATGAAAAAAAAAAACGCGGTGACTAAGAGTGACCACGTTTTAAAATCGGCACGTCCCCCAAATAGGGACACGTCAAAAATTAACTTCTTACGATTTTTGACGTTCCCGGAAAATACGGGTTATTTATCTTTCATAAAAACACCTCTAAAATGAGAAATATTTAATTTTTTAGCATATTTTTTTAAATCATAATTACTTAAAGGTTTCACTGGAATTGAATCAATTATTTCAAATTTTTTTTTTTAGTAACATACCTTCACCAGATTTTTTAAGTAATAAACCCTTTCCATTTTTTGCATTTTCTTCTAAAGCCTTATCGTGACGAATTTTTTTCTTCTAATAATTTTTCATTAGTTTTTGTATCATTGTATGCTCTATATAAAGAAGTACCAGCTGTTACTGCAGCTCCTATAGCAGGAATTAAAGGAATTAATGCCGGTAGGAAACCTCCTATTCTTTCATTATTATTCATACTCTTTAATTGAGTTTTTGATAATTTTAAAGTAAAAATAGTTTTCATATCATTTTTAATATGTTTATTAATTGCATTTATTTGTTGAGCAGACAATGGTAAATAAGTTTCATTCATTACACTTTCTTTAGTTCTTTTTAACTGAATTGGTTCTAATTTTATTTAAATAGGTTTTTTATTTTTCATTGCATCATAAATTTTATTTTGTTGATCGTCAGATAAGGAAATAGAATGTTTAAAATAGTTTCCATGTTTTTGTTTAAACTGTAAATTTTCAGTTGTTGTCCCCATACCTAATTTTCTTTTTACTTTCATTGCATTAGCTGTTAAATAAGCATTAACTTTTTCACCTAAAGAAGCATCTTTTTCAAAAACTCTTTTCATAGATTTTTCTTCTAAAATTTTATCAGCTTCATGTCTTTTATTTAAATCTTTATATTTTGAATATGCAATATCATGTTCTTTTGCTGCTGCATCTAATTTATTTATTGGTAAAATATTTGTTTCTTCATTCAAATGAAGATTAGTACCAGGTCCTAAATAATTATAATGGACTATGTAATTCAAATGAAAGATTATTTATAAAACTACTGAGAATACCACTTCCGTAATGTCTTACCATTTATTTAATAACAAAATAAGTAATTTAATTTATTAAAATTTATTTTTTCCTTTGACAAAAATAACATGACCGTAAATTCCGGTCACGTTTTTAGAAATGACAAAAATAAGTCAGCATTTTAATTATTATACTATTAAACATTTTGTTTTTCATTTCAATAGATGATGTATATTTATTTTTATTGAATGATTCAGGTTTATTCAAATTAATGGTTTTTTCTAATGCATTATTTTTAAATGTAAATCTTTCTAAAGCATCTTTATTCTTTTTAATTGATAATTTTTTATTATATTCAATATTCCATTCCTTAAGTTTTTTAAAAACATAAGTTTCACTAACATTATTAATACTACAAAATTTTTTAACTGAACCTTCTTTAAAATTATATGTGTTTATTTTATTTATTATTTCTTCTTCTCTAAACATTTTTGTTTTATTTAATTAATATATTTTATAGTTTAATGGTATGGTATAATGGTATGGTATGGTGGATTGGTATGGTATAATTTAAAAAAATATAATTTTTTCTTATAATAATTGGATAAACCAATACAAACCTACATTCCTACTGATGAAGCACTACAGGGGTTATATAATTTAATATCTAAACATGAAGAATTAAAAGAACTAGTAACTAATCATTATAACAACTGAGATATGATTATTGACAAAATTGATAAAGTTTCTAATTTAGATAGTCATTTAAAAAAAACTTTTAAATATGTGTTTACAGCTTTAAAAAATCAAGAAATATCAGTTGATGTATATAAATTCGCAAATTTTAAAAATCAGGATATAATTCAACAATTTATTGAAAGAGAAAAAAGATACCGAAATATTATTAAAGAACAAGCAATAAAACAAAATGATAATTCTGGCTTGGAAGAGTTAAATCCAATATTTTCTACAATTATTGTTGATCCTAAAGTAAAAAAATTATCCAAATATGTGACTAAAACAATGAATGATATTAAATTGTATGATGATTTTAAACCTTTATTTTTTAAAAAAGGTGTAAGAGAATATACAGCAGAATATTCGAAAAAAAATTAAATCTAGCAATAAAGGACCACGATTCAATAATATTAGCAAAGTAACTACTATTAATGTACCAAGTCCAATCGGTGGTTCACAAGTTTTAGATAAGAAAAATTATATTTAAATTTTCCTACATTTTTTATCACTTAAATTGATTGCAATATGCTTGGAGAATTTATAAAAATTATAATGAATTTTATATAATGAAATATTTGACTATAAGCATAAAATTATATTTTTTATAATCATTAGTATTTTAATAATTATATGTTTCTTAATAAAGAAATATTTGATGATGAGAATGAATTTATTTTAAATTAGAAATATAATATTTTTTAAAAAGTTTAAAATTTTTTTTATTTAAAAAAATATACTTCATAAATAAAAAATAAAATGGAAGATAATAAAAGATTATATTACCGACGTGTAAATGGAGAAAAGGTTTTATTATCTTCAATGAATGGTAAAAAAATATGTTTAACATATTTAATTGAAAAAGCTGTATCTGAATTTTATGGAAAGGGATATTGTAAGGCATGTAGATATTTAAAATATAATTCGGAAAAAATTCTTTGTTCATGTGGAAGAGAATATGTTAGATATTCTAAAGCACGTCACTTTTCTACAAAATATCATCAAGCTAAATGTCAAAGTAAAGAAGTTGAGGTAAAAACATCATCATTATAATCGATTTGTTCAAAATCAATTTTATTTTATTTTATAAATCTAATAAATTCTTTTTTTATATCTTTAAAAACGTGGTGGGAATCTCCCACCACGTTATAATCTTTTTTTTATAATTTCTAAAAGGGAGAGATTTTCCCGCATGTTTTTTTTACTTGCGATTATAGGTACTATAAGGCAAGTTATGCATTCGTAAAAAAAAAAATTCTAACAATCAAACATGACCTTACGATGATAGAGAAGTCGAAAAAAGTGGGTCCGACAATTCTGTCTGTCTGTCTGTCTGTCTGTATGTCTGTCCGTGTGTCTGTCTGTCTGTAAAGTTACATACAGCCTAAACGGCTGGACCGATTTTTTTTTTTTTTTTTTTTTTTTATAATGCACACGCGCTCAAGGGGTTTGTTATAGCCCTTTTAATGATAAGTCACAGCGCGAGCGATAGGAAGTTAGGAAGAAAGGGAAAGGAGGTGTCGATGAACATTGATCTTGAATGTTTGAAGCTCAAAATGGCAAGGAAAAATTGTGCCAGGCAATCCATTCCACATTCGTGTTGTACGGCTAAAAAAAGAATCTCTATATTTCACGGTACGTCCGAAATTGGGCTCAAGTGTAAACTGATGAGCGTTCCTAGCAAGACGAGTATTACGGGGGAAATGTTTAAGGGGTGGAACGCAGCTGGCTACCTCGAGTGAGCATTTTTTGTAAAAGAATCTGTAAAATAAGGAAAGACATGAGACATTTCGACGATGTTCAAGTGACGGAAATGTTTCCATAATGCTTCTATCTCCTATCAATTTTAACACTTTTTTCTGAACTCTGTCGAGCAGGTGAAGAAAAGTTTGAGAAGCACCTGCCCAGAGATGGGAGTTATACTCGAGTTTAGGGCGTATAAACGCTTTGTAAATTGTAGCCAGATCAGAAGGGGTGAAAAACTTCTTGCATCTATTAAGAAAGCCTAAGCATCTTGCAGCATTCTTGGCAATCTCAAGTATATGATCATTCCAACGAAGATTGTCACTGATACACATACCGAGTACTGATAGCTTTTCGGCCTCCTCGATGAGAGTACCATTCATGGATAATGGCATAGGGGGTATGTTTAGCTTCAACGACAAAAGACAGCATTGAGTTTTCGACGCATTAAACTCCACACGATTTCTAGTACCCCAATTCACAATGCTGTTTAAATCGGAGTTTAACGAGCTTATCATACGATTTCGTTGTAATAACACGTCGGAAGGCGAAGGCCGTGAATTATCAAACGTATATGAAAAGCTGAGGGTTGAGTCGTCAACAAAACAATTTAATGGATTAGAAGTCACAGACAAGAGATCATTTATAAAAATGAGAAAGAGAGTCGGAGACAGAACGGAGCGCTGGGGCACACCAGCATTTATTTTGTGGAGATCAGACTTGAAACCGTCTAATACAACTTGTATTGAACGGTCCAGAAGATAGCTTCTAATCCAACGAATAAGAGTATCATCGATACCAAATGCACGCATTTTCGATAAAAGAGCTTCATGCCAAACTCTATCAAATGCCTTTGAAATATCAAGCGCAATAATCTTGCTTTCGCCAAAGCGATGCACAGATTTGTTCCACTGTTCGGTGAGATATGCCATCAGATCACCAGTGGAACGATTGCTGCGAAAGCCGTATTGCCGGTCATTTAAAAGCTCCCGATCTTCGAGATATTTCTTGAGCTGACGATTTATCAGCGTTTCCATGACCTTGGAAAGAAGGGACGTAAGTGCAATTGGTCGGTAGGAGGAGGGGGAGGAGGAATCACCTTTTTTTGGGACGGGCTGGACAAATGCTGTTTTCCATCTACTAGGAAAGATTCCTGAACGATAGGAGCGATGGAAAAGCTTACGCAGTGGTTTTGCCAGAGATGATGAACACTTCTTCAGAAGAATAGGGGGTATACCATCTGGGCCAGCGGATTTGTGTATATCAAGATCTTGAAGTACTCTTGCTACTGTACGAGTGCGGAAAAATATCTGTCCCATAGAAGAATTAACGTTCTCAAGTACAGGAGGGGCATTGTTGCTTGCAGGCAACGTAGAACTTGCAGCAAAATGAGCTGCGAGCATATTTGCCTTCTCTGAAGAGCTGACAATAGTTTTATCGTCGACAATGAGCGTTGGAACTGGTGATGACGTTGAGTTCTTGACATTTTTTACAAATGACCAGATGTTTTTACTGCCTTTGGGACATTGCAGAATTTTTTGCCGTTACTTCTGGTCATGTAAAAATTTCGTTTTGTGTATAACGGAGTTGCACGAGTTCCTAACTTGTTTGTGTTTCTTCCGATTTTCCTCAGTTGGGTTGGCTTTGTAGGATCGGAAGCTTACTTCTTTCAACCTGATAGCTTCTTTACACTCTTCGGTAAACCAAGACTTTTCTTTTGGTTTGATACATTTTGTTCTGTGAGGGACAAAAGTTCTCATTCCAAGAAAAATCACTTCTGTAATCATTTCAGCACTGGCATCAATGTCATTATCGAGGAAGCATAATGACCAGTTAAAGTTGCGAAAGAAATTATTCAGACCGTCCCAGTTGGCTTTCTCGTATTGCCAAACGGTCCTAGTGGGAATTTTTTCTTTAACTGGATGGTTGGAGATCGAGAAATTAGCTGAAATGACACAATGGTCCGAGGTGCCAAATGGAGAAGTTACTTTAATAGTATATTTATCAGGATGGGAAGTAAGGAACAAGTCAAGAGTATGGGCGGAATGCCCATCAACATCCGGTATACGAGTAGGCTCATCGACAAGCTGGGTAAGATGGTTATACTCAGCAAAGATCTCGGTATACCTTCCTTCGAGTGTTGTCTGGCCAGAATATCGGAGCCAACTTGAATTGTGTACATTGAAGTCGCCCGTAATCACGACCAGTGTGAGGACAATGGGAAACAATTCGGGAAATTGAATCTGACAAAACATCTAACTCATCACAAGTAGACATGCTGTCAAGATTCGGACTCCTGTAAAGAAAACAGTAATGAATGATATGCTTGCGGACAGTGAATTTGAGCCACAGGAAGTTAAAGTTCGTATTAGAACAATGCCCATATTGGGGAAGGCTCTGGCAAGCAATATCATTCCTAACATAAACGACAAGACCATGGTGGGAAAAAATTAATGGCACTAAGTTATATCCAAACAAACAAAATTCTGATAAATCAGTATTCTGTCCAACCTGGGTTTCACTTAATGCCAAAACAGCTGGCCTGTATTGCACAGTATGGGCGTACACAGAAAAGAAATTCTTTCTTAGCCCACGAACATTTGAATATACAACACAAAAATCACTTACCATTTTGAAAAACTAAACACAAAAGATTCAACTTTGACGAAACTAATTTCAGCCATGCAGTATAGGCCCATATAAATTCCAATTATAAACAAGCTGTCCTAGGTGTTATGCCCATAAAACAATTTGCAAACGGGAATTAATATAGACAAAAAACACGAAAGAAATATACATCAAATGCTGCTCACCATCCAATGCAAAATCTCTTGCGATAAGCCCCACAAGAGGCTTGCATTGTATAGAAAGCAACAGTTATGGGTGGCGCGGGTGGAGAGGGTGGGTATTGTTGGATGCTATGCTGCGAATGCGAGCGAGGTATTTGGTGTATTTTTTTTCTTTTAATTGGCACTGATTCTATTTATTTTCAAGTTTAGGGCTGAATTTAGTTTATGGCTTTAGATTTATTGCACTATTTATGGTAGGTATGTAAATTTGGTTTGGTTTATCTTTTTTTTTATTATTATTTTTGTGGGTGACACACGCGCACAGAAACAACGCGACCGCACACGACGAGCACTTGATCGACAGTCAAACTTGGTACATAGTATTATTATGACGTCCTACAGAGGGGTTTTTGGAACTAGCATTCTAGCTCCAAAACTAACGGTACCTGCCATACGATTTTTTGTGAAAAATAATTTTTTCTCAAAAACGGCTCCTACGATTTTGATAAAACTTTCTGAATTGTGTTTTCTGTGCAAACTTTATGTTTCGGTTGGAATAGATTTTTCAGGAAAAGTCTTATAACGGTACCTCCCATGGGACCGGTTTTTTTAAATCCTATTTTCTCGTAAGACACTTGACGGTGTCGTTTTGCCTACCATCGGCAGCGCACGCGCTGTGTGTCGTCGGCGTCGAAAATCCCTCGTCTTGTCAAACTGTGTTTTCTGTTTTATTTTTACACCCCATAAAGTTGTGTCTTACATTATTACAAGATATATAAATAAATAAATAACAAAGCAATCCAAGTCGCAATAGTCCCCATAAAAAAAAAAAAAAAAAAAAAAGTGTAAATCATTACCTTCAATAGCCCAATAAAATATTATCGTAACGCGCGCGCGCAATATAGATCAGTGCCAGTGTTCTTAGTTGATAATAGTACATACTAAATGCAACAACAAAAATCGGCCGCTACCACCTGCGAATAATTAGTTTAAAAAAAAAATAATAGCCCCAACCACCAAACCCAAATCTAAAACTAAAGCACAGTAGCTAATCCAGCAACAAAATCCGCTATCAGTGCGCGCAAGAAAAATTCAGTGTCGTCATCTGTGGATTAGCATCGAGTGGTTCCTTTCTTCTTCCCTTCCCCCTTCTACACACACAGCCTATCAAGGTTTCAATTGTTATATTCAAATGTGTACACACGCATTGAGGTATCAATTGAAATCATGATAGTAGATGAATGTATTAGTAGTTGCATGTAAGTTTCCAGGGGCGGATTAGGAACATATTACTATGAAGGCATAATTACTCATGTTGGTGTGTTTTTTATGAAGTCTTTTTGGTGATTGATGTGCAACTATTATAGAATAGTCGTTCGTTATTGGTTTTCACTATATGTTTGCTTATCGTAATGACAGGTAACTTTAGAGTCGATTACAGCAACATTCGGGGGCTTAGAAAGAATTCCTATGCCGCGTATGTCCACACTGCTACGTACAGGCCAGCTGTTTTGGCACTAAGTGAAACCCAAATAGGTGATAATTCTGATCCGTTAGAATTTAACCTACACGGGTACAGCTTAGTGCCATTATTCTTTTCCTATCACGGATTAGCCGTATACGTTAGAAATGACGTTGCTTACCAGCTTCTACCACAATATGGTCAGTGTTCAAACACAGACTTCAATTTCATGTGGTTTAAATTCACCGTACAAAAGCACGTCATCCATACATGTTTTATTTATAGAAGCCCAAATCTGGACAGTAACTCGACTTTTATCGAATTCGATGCACTGTCCGACTCCATCCAAAGAATTGTTTCCCTTTATCCTCGCACTGAAATCGTTGTTACGGGCGATTTCAATGTATACAATTCTTCGTGGCTTCGATATTCTGGTCAGACAACACCCGAAGGAAGGTATGCTGAGTTCTTCGCTGAGTCAAACAACTGGACTCAGCTTGTCGACGAGCCAACACGAATCCCTGACATTGCAGGTCATTCCGCATACACCCTAGACTTGTTTCTTACCTCTCATCCTGATAAATACACGATAAATGTATTATCGCCCCTAGGCACGTCGGATCATTGTATCATATCAGCAATTTTCTCGTGTTCCAATAGCACAGTTAAAGAAAACATCCCTAAGAGAACCGTATGGCGATACGAGAAGGCCAACTGGGACGGTCTCAATGATTTCTTCAGAAACTTTAACTGGTCACTATGCTTCCTCGATAGTGACGTAGACTCCAGCGCTGATATGATAACAAACATTATTCTCTGCGGGATGAGACATTTTGTTCCGAATAGAACAAAAAATATCAAACCAAAAGAGAATTCATGGTTTGACTTGAGCTGCAAAGAGGTTATCAAGGAGAGAGAAGTAAGCTTCCGATGTTATAAAGCCAACCCTTCTGAGGAAAACCGGAAAAAGTTCAAACAAGCTAGAAAGACCTGTAATGCTCACATTCAAAGAACCAAATTTTTGCATGAACAAAAAATAAGGCAAAAAATACTACAATGTCCCAGTGGTAGTAAAAATTTTTGGTCATTCGTAAAAAATGTACGTAACTCTACCACGTCTTCGGTTCCGACACTCGTTGAAAATAACACTCCTGTGGTAAGCTCCCAAGCGAAAGCAGATTTATTTGCAGCAAAGTTTGCTGCTAATTCAACGCTACCCCAGTGTGGTATGACTCCTCCTGTACTTGAGAACGTGAATGGTTTTATGGGACAAATCTTCTTTCGCACTCGTACAGTTGCAAGAGTACTAAAAGATCTCAACATACACAAATCTGCTGGCCCGGATAGTATTTCTCCCATAGTTCTGAAGAGGTGTGCTTCCACGCTGGCAAAACCACTGCGTAAGCTTTTCCATCTTTCCTATTCTACAGGTCTCTTCCCGAGTGGATGGAAAACAGCATTTGTCCAGCCCATCCCAAAAAAAGGCGTATCTTCATCCCCCTCAAATTACCGACCAATTGCACTGACTTCCCTTCTTTCCAAGGTCATGGAAACTCTGATAAACTTTCAGATCAAGAAATATCTTGAGAAACGGAAACTTCTCAATGACCGGCAGTACGGTTTTCGTAGCAATCGTTCCACTGGTGATATGATGGTATATCCCACCGAACAGTGGAACAAATCTTTACATCGTTTTGGAGAAAGTAAGAACTTGATATTTCTAAGGCATTTGATAGAGTTTGGCATGAAGCTCTTTTATCGAAAATGCGTGCATTTGGCATCGATGAACCCCTCCTTCGATGGATTAGAAATTACCTTTCGGACCGTTCAATTCGCGTTGTTTTGGACGGTTTTCAGTCTGCTACCCACAAAATAAATGCTGGTGTGCCCCAAGGCTCCGTTCTGTCTCCGACTCTCTTTTTAATCTTTATAAATGATCTCTTGTCTAATACTTCTAATCCACTAAATTGTTTTGCTGACGACAGTACTCTCAGCTTTTCATACTCGTTTCCAGATTCACATCCATGTCCTTCGGATGTGGAACTGCAACGAAATCGTATGATAAGCTCATTAAATTCCGATCTTGACAGCATTGTCCAATGGGGAATCATCAACCGCGTGGAATTTAATGCTTCAAAAACTCAATGCTGTCTTCTGTCGTTAAAGCGTAACCTACCCCCTATGCCACTGTCCATGAGTGGCACTTGCATTGAGGAAACAGATCAGCTCTGCGTTCTAGGTATGTGCATCACAAATCATCTTCTGTGGAACGATCACATATTTGACGTCGCCAAAAATGCCGCAAATTGCTTAGGTTTCCTAAATCGATGCAAGAAATATTTTTCCCCTTCTGATCTGGCTATAATCTACAAGGCATTCATTCGCCCGAAGCTAGGGTACAATTCTCATATCTGGGCAGGTGCTCCTGTCACTCACTTGCGCCTCCTGGATAGGATTCAAAAAAGAGCCTTAAAATTGATAGGTGAAAGAACCATTACCGAAACATTTGTTTCACTTGAACATCGTCGTAATGTTTCTTGTCTAACCTTGTTTTATCGCTACTTTCACAAACAGTGCTCCAGCGAAATAGCCAGATGCGTTCCTCCCTTAAAACAATTTCCCCGTAACACCCGCACCGCAAGGAACGCCCATAAATTTACCCTCGAGCCTAACTTCGGACGTACTGTTAAGTATAGAGACTCTTTTTTTAGCCGCACTACAAGAATGTGGAATGCTTTACCCGGCTCGATTTTTCCCTCCCATTACGATATACAGGCATTCAAAACCAATGTGCACCGGCACCTCCTTTTATCTCCTATCCTCATTTCCTGAACGCTCGCACTGTGTGGACTCATATTAAGGGTATTAATAACCCCTTGTGTGCGGGCTCAAACTAAAAAAAAAAAAAAAACCGATTTCGATGAAATTTGTAATGTAGAAGCTCTTTTATAAAAGAAATAATATAATTTCGAAAATTTTTCAAAAAAAGTTTTTATGAGTTTTTTAAAAAAGTTTCAATTTTTTTTTTAATTTTAGTTTTTTCCAAAAACTGTTTAATCTATATTTCTTTAATTTTATTTTTCTGATAAAAACTACAAAGTGCTAGAAGTTGGCATACTCAAAAAAAATTTGGAATATATTTTCGAAAAGTTTTCCAAAAAAAACTGTTTTTTGAAAAAACTGGTCCAACAATTTTGAAAAATTTTTTCGTAAAAATTCAAAAACGTAAAAGAAACCTGATGGCTTACTTCATTTTCTCCAAAAAACGTTTTAGGTATTGATTTTTACGTGAATTATAAAATCTCATATGATTTTTTCAACGCTTTTTTCCCAAAATCTCAAGCACCCAAGACCATTTTAACACATTAGAGCAAGTTCGTACGACCCAGTCGTGCACTTTATGTTCATTCCTTTCAAATTTATTGAAAATTTATTTATTTTTTAAAAAAGGCTGTAAACAAAATTTTGTTTATAAATTTTTTTCTTAATAAATGGAAACAAATTTTATAGAACCAAATTTAACATCTGGTAAAAAGGTCTCAGAGCTGAGACAGATAAGGAGGATGTATAAAAATATTTTTAATCCACCTTCGGGGTGGTCTGCATTGAAAAAGGCAGATTTAATAATTCTTATTAATAATTGTATCACTAATCATAATGAATCCATAATTCAATCTTTTTTAATAATTTTGATTCATATGATTTTCCGGTGGAAAATATTCATAATATAAATGAAGTACATGTACCAGAACAACGGAGAGCATTCGGGAATCTTGTTATAGATATTACTTTTACAAATAATGAAAATGAAGCAGCTAAAGAATATCACAGAATGACTAAAATCCATAAAAAAGCAATTAAAGATGATAAATCGATAGACAAATTTGAAAATACTGCAAATTGTGAAATATGTGATAAAGATTTTAGTAATGAAAAAGTTGTTAAAATGTGGGATCATGATCATTTAACTGGAAAATATAGAATGGCTTTGTGTCGAGATTGCAATCTCGCATATAAATTACCAAACGCTTTGAATATTGTAGTTCATAATTTAAGAGGATATGATAGTAAATTTATCCTAAAACATTTGGATAAAATAGATGATGGTGAGAAAGATCCAGCAGAAATTGTTGTTTTAGCTTCTAGTACTGAAAAATTTAGACAATGTATAAAAAAAATTAAAATTTATTCATCTGAATGGAAAAAATGTTTAGTTTGTGATTATGATTATAATTTTCCAAAAAGTAAAATTTCTTATAAATGTGAATCAACGGAATTATTAGATCATAATTCCTGCTGAAACTAAATGGAAAAGACGTTTGAATAAAGAATGTGAACATAAATATACTTACGTTTCATTTTTAATTTTTATTGGATATTTAAAACAGTTGGCATTCTGTATTTTACCGTAAGTTTCTTACGAAATAATTTATCCAATATTATTTTAAATTTTTATTGGATATTTAAAACAGTCAGGCATATTCTGTATTTTACCGTATTTTTTTTAAGTATATGGCAATTATGTTTTTATGGCTGTTTATCAGATATTATTTTAAAAGTATTTGCAATTTATCGAAAAAAATGTCGGTGTCTGAAAACTGTCCAGAAACCGGCAAAACCATTACTACTCGGACGTGATCGTCACCACACTGACAACTCCAACGCCGTAGGAGGTGGAATTCTTATTGCGATCGAAAATTCTCTCTTATGCTACCTGGTTGACGACTTCAGATCCACCGATGTTGAAGTTTTGTTCATTAGATAAAATTGAAGTCCAATAATTTATTTATCATATTGGTTTACTTACCTCCAAGTTCAAACAACGACCTTATGAAAAATTTAATGAATGTATTGAAAGTGTCTATGTCCTCTTTGAACCTGAAGATGAAATTTTGGTCGTAGGTGACTAACTTACCTAATGTGGATTGGGTTTCAATGGATAATGATTGCTTCTACGTTCCGATTGATGCGTCGAGTTCTAATGAGCTTTCATTGATAGATGCTATGTCTTTATGTGGATTGAGCCAATTCAACGGAGTTAAAAATCGTTTTGGAACACGGAAAGAATTCTTAGATCAGATCAAGAAAAATTAGCTGCAAATCACGAAAATCTTATGCAGTTTCTCACCCTAGCTCGGGGTTTTGTAAATTACGACTCCTTGTTCGCAATTTTCAAAATTGAACGAAATGAAGATATTGACACTCAAAAGTAGCAAATTACCACTTTTTTGGGTCAATAATTCGATCCTGAGAAATAAAACATTGCCATCGCGAATCGAAAATTGATCCAAATTTGTATCAATTTTATATTTACTCGATTGTAAATTGCAAAAAGCTATCGTAGATTTCCATCTTTTTGTTTTGAATCAAAAATATGTTTTTGAAAAAATGGGTGGTAAAGTCGTAAATTGCAACCCCATTTTACTCAATTTGTAACAAATTATATTGCTTTGAGACGAGCAACGTTTTCTATTTATTGAAAAGCATTTATTATTTTTTATTGAAAAATGTAACTTTTACTTACTTGGCTGATTCTAGGAATCGAACTCGAGACCCTCTGCATACCAACCTAGCACACATCTACTAGGCCATGGTGATGTATCTAAGTCGGATATCAAAATTAATAATAAGAAGCAACCTGAATATGAGTTAGTTAGTTTTAGGGGTGTTTTGAATTAAGATTATGTTTTATTGGCGAGAAAAATATAGTGGTCTTATTTTGGACGTCTAACCTCTAATGTACAATTTTTTCTGATGATCATTTAAATAAAGGTAAGAAATTGTATATAATGTGTAGTTGAAATTCAACCTTGTACTCCCTATGTACATAATAGAACTACAAAAAAGACATTATTGGAGACACAAGCGGGGCCAGGGCCTAATGACTTATATTCTGAACGATTCCTGTATGTGCGTTGATATTCTGGTGGAATATCATTTCCCCCTGAATCCGAATGGCTTACAAAGATCCACTTTTAATATTAACCAGATTTATTTTTCGAGGATTTTACATTTCCTCAAAAGAGACAGTACCAAAAAAAAAAGATAATTATTAGTTGGAGGCAGGGATCGAACTCCGGACCTTCGACGTAGCCGTCAGACACACTTGAGTTGATTTTAATACTCAGTGATTGTAAATCACGAAAAAATTTTAGCAAATCCAGATTGTTAAAAAGTATAAATGGAATTATTCCCTTGAAGTAGTATATTGCGACAAAAAGTTTGTAATTTACTTTGAAGGGCACAAGCTTGAATTATAACTTTTAATTGTAAATCTCAACTTAGGAATTGTTGTAATTTGAGATGAATTGAAAGATAATTGCCAATTGTTCTATCAGTTTCGAATCAAAGCGCCGTGATTTACAAAAAAAACATGTTTTGTAAATTGCAACTGAATACTTCGCAATTGGTGATTTTTCAATTCTCTCCGTGAAGAACTCTTGATCTAGTATTTTTCTCCGATACCGTTAACGCCGAGACTGCAGTAATAGAATCTGCTGTTAAACTAAGAGTAGAAAATCGGCATCATCCCGCATTAGATATTGCGCTCAACTTAAACCTGTCTTCTCCACATCATACCGCACACAACAAACTTGAAATTAACTTCAGTAAGTGTTATTTTGTAGAACTCTTTAGTTTATTACATTCTATTGACTGGAATCAATTATTCCTTAACTGTAATGTTAATGATATGTGTAACATTTTTTATAATACTCTCTTTTGCTGTTTTTACAAATCTATTCCACTAAAAAAACCTCGTAGGAACTCAAATGTACCACCGTGGTTTTACTGTCATTTCAAAATCTTAAAAAACAAAAGAAATAAAGCATTGGTAAAATACAATAGGACAAGAACTGATGAAGATGGTAGAATTTTCTTAATTCTAAAAGAACTTTTCATAGTATACTCAGATTCCTTATACGAAAACTTATTGCACTATTTATGGTAGGTATGTAAATTTGGTTTGGTTTATCTTTTTTTTTATTATTATTTTTGTGGGTGACACACGCGCACAGAAACAACGCGACCGCACACGACGAGCACTTGATCGACAGTCAAACTTGGTACATAGTATTATTATGACGTCCTACAGAGGGGTTTTTGGAACTAGCATTCTAGCTCCAAAACTAACGGTACCTGCCATACGATTTTTTGTGAAAAATAATTTTTTCTCAAAAACGGCTCCTACGATTTTGATAAAACTTTCTGAATTGTGTTTTCTGTGCAAACTTTATGTTTCGGTTGGAATAGATTTTTCAGGAAAAGTCTTATAACGGTACCTCCCATGGGACCGGTTTCTTAAATCCTATTTTCTCGTAAGACACTTGACGGATTTCGATGAAATTTGTAATGTAGAAGCTCTTTTATAAAAGAAATATAATTTCGAAAATTTTTCAAAAAAAGTTTTTATGAGTTTTTTAAAAAAGTTTAAATTTTTTTTTTAATTTTAGTTTTTTCCAAAAACTGTTTAATCTATATTTCTTTAATTTTATTTTTCTGATAAAAACTACAAAGTGCTAGAAGTTGGCATACTCAAAAAAAATTTGGAATATATTTTCGAAAAGTTTTCCAAAAAAAACTGTTTTTTGAAAAAACTGGTCCAACAATTTTGAAAAATTTTTTCGTAAAAATTCAAAAACGTTAAAGAAACCTGATGGCTTACTTCATTTTCTCCAAAAAACGTTTTAGGTATTGATTTTTAAGTGATTTATAAAATTTCATATGATTTTTTCAACGCTTTTTTCCCAAAATCTCAAGCACCCAAGACCATTTTAAGACATTAGAGCAAGTTCGTACGACCCAGTCGTGCACTTTATGTTCATTCCTTTCAAATTTATTGAAAATTTATTTATTTTTTAAAAAAGGCTGTAAACAAAATTTTGTTTATAAATTTTTTTCTTAATAAATGGAAACAAATTTTATAGAACCAAATTTAACATCTGGTAAAAAGGTCTCAGAGCTGAGACAGATAAGGAGGATGTATAAAAATATTTTTAATCCACCTTCGGGGTGGTCTGCATTGAAAAAGGCAGATTTAATAATTCTTATTAATAATTGTATCACTAATCATAATGAATCCATAATTCAATCTTTTTTAATAATTTTGATTCATATGATTTTCCGGTACAAAATATTCATAATATAAATGAAGTACATGTACCAGAACAACGGAGAGCATTCGGGAATCTTGTTATAGATATTACTTTTACAAATAATGAAAATGAAGCAGCTAAAGAATATCACAGAATGACTAAAATCCATAAAAAAGCAATTAAAGATGATAAATCGATAGACAAATTTGAAAATACTGCAAATTGTGAAATATGTGATAAAGATTTTAGTAATGAAAAAGTTGTTAAAATGTGGGATCATGATCATTTAACTGGAAAATATAGAATGGCTTTGTGTCGAGATTGCAATCTCGCATATAAATTACCAAACGCTTTGAATATTGTAGTTCATAATTTAAGAGGATATGATAGTAAATTTATCCTAAAACATTTGGATAAAATAGATGATGGTGAGAAAGATCCAGCAGAAATTGTTGTTTTAGCTTCTAGTACTGAAAAATTTAGACAATTTATAAAAAAAATTAAAATTTATTCATCTGAATGGAAAAAATGTTTAGTTTGTGATTATGATTATAATTTTCCAAAAAGTAAAATTTCTTATAAATGTGAATCAACGGAATTATTAGATCATAATTCCTGCTGAAACTAAATGGAAAAGATGTTTGAATAAAGAATGTGAACATAAATATACTTACGTTTCATTTTTAATTTTTATTGGATATTTAAAACAGTTGGCATTCTGTATTTTACCGTAAGTTTCTTACGAAATAATTTATCCAATATTATTTTAAATTTTTATTGGATATTTAAAACAGTCAGGCATATTCTGTATTTTACCGTATTTTTTTTAAGTATATGGCAATTATGTTTTTATGGCTGTTTATCAGATATTATTTTAAAAGTATTTGCAATTTATCGAAAAAAATGTCGGTGTCTGAAAACTGTCCTGAAACCGGCAAAACCATTACTACTCGGACGTGATCGTCACCACACTGACAACTCCAACGCCGTAGGAGGTGGAATTCTTATTGCGATCGAAAATTCTCTCTTATGCTACCTGGTTGACGACTTCAGATCCACCGATGTTGAAGTTTTGTTCATTAGATAAAATTGAAGTCCAATAATTTATTTATCATATTGGTTTACTTACCTCCAAGTTCAAACAACGACCTTATGAAAAATTTAATGAATGTATTGAAAGTGTCTATGTCCTCTTTGAACCTGAAGATGAAATTTTGGTCGTAGGTGACTAACTTACCTAATGTGGATTGGGTTTCAATGGATAATGATTGCTTCTACGTTCCGATTGATGCGTCGAGTTCTAATGAGCTTTCATTGGTAGATGCTATGTCTTTATGTGGATTGAGCCGATTCAACGGAGTTAAAAATCGTTTTGGAAGAACTCTTGATCTAGTATTTTTCTCCGATACCGTTAACGCCGAGACAGCAGTAATAGAATCTGCTGTTAAACTAAGAGTAGAAAATCGGCATCATCCCGCATTAGATATTGCGCTCAACTTAAACCTGTCTTCTCCACATCATACCGCACACAACAAACTTGAAATTAACTTCAGTAAGTGTTATTTTGTAGAACTCTTTAGTTTATTACATTCTATTGACTGGAATCAATTATTCCTTAACTGTAATGTTAATGATATGTGTAACATTTTTTATAATACTCTCTTTTGCTGTTTTTACAAATCTATTCCACTAAAAAAACCTCGTAGGAACTCAAATGTACCACCATGGTTTTACTGTCATTTCAAAATCTTAAAAAACAAAAGAAATAAAGCATTGGTAAAATACAATAGGACAAGAACTGATGAAGATGGTAGAATTTTCTTAATTCTAAAAGAACTTTTCATAGTATACTCAGATTCCTTATACGAAAACTATATTCGTAAAATAGAATGTGATCTTAAATCAAATCCAGATAGTTTTTGGAAATTTGTTAACTGCAAAAGAAAATCAAGTGCTTACCCAAACTCTCATGTCGTCAACTAGTCATGAGCCTAAAATTATTGCTAACATGTTTGCATACTACTTCAAGTAAGCTTTCGAAGATGCAATCTATGACAACACCTCCAATTTCTCTACTTCTGAGCCAAGAATTCAATTAGTTTTGAAATAAGCGAAGATACCGTAGCACAAAATATCATGAAATTGGATGAGTGTTTCAGTTCAGGCCCTGATGGTATTCCATCGTCTATTTTGAAGAAATGTGTTGCTTATTTATCATACCCGTTATGTATTCTCTTAAATAAGTCTTTAAAAAGTTCGCTTTTTCCTAATATCGGGAAAAGTGCATTCATTACACCTGTTCACAAGAAAGTTCCCAAAAATTTACAGACCTATTGCTAAGTTATCTGTGATACCAAAACTGTTTGAGTCAATTGTATGTTATATTCTTTCCTTTCACTGTTCTTCAATTATATGTGATAACCAGCATGGATTTGTCAAAAAAATCTATCGTTACTAATTTATTTAACTTTGCGTCCCTTTGTTTAGATGTTTTTGAAAAACGTGAACAAGTCGATTGTATGTTTACCGACTTTAGTAAGGCCTTTGACAAGTTGTGTCATCGTACTTTAATTTTAAAGTTTAGCAATCAAGGCTTTAACAGTAATTTCATTAATTGGATCTAATCGTTTTTAAAAAAATAGACTCTATAGTATTGTGTTTCGCAATAAGTATTTGAACCAATTTGTTGTTAATTCTGGTGTCCCTCACGCAGCCATATAAGTCCAATTTTATTTGTTTTATTCATAAATGACTTGGTTTCGATTATACAAAATTCGTCCGTCCTTATTTATGCTGATGACATTAAACTTTTCAAAAGAATTAAATCTACTTCTGACTCCTTGCTATGGCAAGAAAAATTTTTCATATTTAGGGAATGGTGCAATAAAAATCATCTTGTCTTAAATGTTGACAAGTGTAAAGCCATGAGCTTTAAACGCAAAGAAACTCCGTTTGTTTTTAACTATATGTTCGACTTATGTCTCTTAGTTGTATTTTGTATGTTCTTATTCGATTTTTAAGGCAAATGCTACACTGATCGATGGCAATCAATGCAGAGAATTTTTTTTTTTCATAATAATTTTAATTGAACAAATACTTTTTGTTAAAAATGTATTTGTTTATTTTTCTTTTATACTTATTACAGAAAAATGATTAAATACATTTTTAACAAAAAGTACAAGTTCAATTCAAATTTTTATTTGCAAAATAAATTCTTCTCTGAGTTGGTTGCCATCGATCAGTGTAGCATTTGTGTTTTAAATCTGATACCACTATACCAAATTTTCCATTTGAAATTTTTTTCGGTTTGGTTTTCCGTTTCGCTATAACTGGCCCCTTAGGAGTTATTCTTGACCCTAAGTTAACTTTTATTAATCATTTAAATTACATTACAAGATTCTTTTTGTTTCATTTGTGAGACCAATCTTAGAATATGGTTGTGTGGTATGGGCAGGGGCACCTTACTACTCCATTCATTCAACAAGCCAAGAGAAGATTTTCGCGTTTCTGCCTTCGGTTTCTTCCATGATCACATCATAATACTCTTCCTCCTTTTTCTCAAAGACTCGCTTAAATAAGCCTTCCTTCACTAGCTAATCATAGGAAGTACTTGCAAGTTTGTTTTATTGTTGGAATTATTAATGGTTCAATATCATCTCCATCGGTCCTTGGTCATTTAAACTTCAGTTTTAGTCGTACAAGTATCAGACTACAGCAACCACTGTGCCATATATTTAGCAGATCAAACTATGGTGCCAATAGCCCCCTCAATCAATTGATAGCAATATTCAATAAATTTTATTTTTGTATAGACTGTAAATGAAAACATAAAATGTATGAGAATTAAAAATTTGATCTTTAACAGCTTAGCACAGTTGTCTTATTTTATAAGTATTATGTACTTAGTATAAGTTTGTTCGTTAGTATTTAACGAATTAAATAAATAAATAAGACTATTTCACTTGATTATATAAATAAATTATATGACTCCTTACCCAACAGGACGTACGAGGCACCTAATAGTCAATATATTGAATGAACAAATTTAGTAGAAACTGCCCGGCGAACCAGTCAAATACAAATCACTTGACACAGTGATGGTTGAAGAACAAGCAGTCAACTATCCAACCTAATTTTTAAATTCGATGGAGCCACCAGGAAGGCCACCCCCAAGTATATTAACATTAAAAGTTGGATCGTCGGTGATGCTCATTCGAAACTTGAATGCCCCAAAACGGTGCCACGGAACCAGACTGACGGGCAAAATATTGACACCAAATTTGTTCGCGGCAACGATAATCAAACAAATTTTTTATCCGCTAGCATTGAAATAAATTTAATTTCTCATTCAATAAAAAGTTTTTCCTAGGACGTAGCAGGCTTTTAACATTTTTTGGTTAATTTTTTTTTTTGGTTTTTTTCATAAATTTTTTAGCGGTTTGAAATATTAGCAAAAACTCCGCAGTGGCTGATCGGGTGGAAGATGAAAGTAAAATGCAGGCTTTTAACTTTTTGTCTTAAATTTTGCGTACAACTATTGGCTTTATGAAGCAATGCACATTTTTGTGAGGTATAAAATAGATCTATAGTCAGTGTTGGCAAGTAAGTTACATGAAGTAAGTTACTCGTTTAGTTACGCGTAACTAATATGAATTAGTTACGCCCAATATATGGCGTAACTAATGTAACTAAATGTAACTAACTGTAACTAAATAAAACTAACTCTAACTTAATAATAAAAAAGTAAAACATTCACATTCTACCTACACTTGTACAATAATTGAACAAGGTTTCATCCTGAATCCCGATCGACTATTGACGAAATTGTTTTATTAGTAAGGGCAACGGAAACCTGGCAAGGAATACATATCAAAATTACTATATTATGTTCTTGATGAAAAGGAAATCTAATAAAATATTATATATTCTTGGAGCATACAATAGACTTTTACTTACATTTAAAGTTTTCCTTTCTTTCTTGAGATTCTTGCACGGTTAAAAATTTTGGGATATTTTTTAATACAGCTCCTGTATTACAACTGTATGCAATACACAAAATATTACTTTTTAATATTTTCAAATTATTACATTTAATTTTTATATATTTTGTATTAAATTTTAATGTTTTTGGATAATTTTTTTCATTTTTAATTTATTTTGGATTAAATTTTAATATTTTTGTCTTAAAGTTACTAACGGGTGATTTTTTAGCTGGTTTGGTTTTGGCAACACTGGTTTTGACAGCTGACGTGTGTTTAGTACCTTGTGTCACTGTCAAACAGCTTCAGTTTGGTTTGCAATTTAACCATGGATCGTCTTACAAATGAACAACGCTTGCAAATTATTGAATTTTACTATCAAAATTCGTGCTCGGTTCGAAATGTTCATCGCGCGCTGCTTCCATTTTATGGTCGGCATTCTCGACCTTCTCATTTTTGGTTGAATGGGTACGTAAATAAGCAAAATTGCCGCATTTGGAGTGAAGATCAGCCAGAAGCATTGCAACAGCTACCAATGCATCCCGAAAAAGCCACTGTTTGGTGCGGTTTATGGGCCGGCGGCATTATTGGGCCATATTTCTTCAAAAATGATGCGAATCGCAGCGTTACTGTCAATGGTGAACACTACCGAGCGATGATAACAAACTTTTTTTTGCCCGAAATGGAAGTTCTTGACTTGCATGATATGTGGTTTCAACAAGACGGTGCCACATGCCACACAGCACGCGAAACAATGGCGCAATTGCGAGGCGAGTTTGGTGAACAGTTAATTTCACGTTTCGGGCCGGTCAATTGGCCGCCTAGATCGTGCGATTTGACACCATTAGACTATTTTTTGTGGGGGTATGTCAAGGCTAATGTCTAAAGGGACAAGCCCGCTTCGATTGACGCACTGAAAGCCAACATCCATGCATTCATTCGTGAGATACCGGCCGATATGTGTGAAAGAGTATGCCAAAATTGGACTCAGCGGATGGGCTACCTGAGACGCAGCCGCGGTCAACATTTGCATGAAATTATCTTTAAACATTAAATTGCAAGGTTCAAACTATCGATTCAAATAAATATTTCATTCATTTTTTCGAATTTTTTGTGTTTTTTTTTTTTTAAAGTTCTAAACCTCTTAAAAAATCACCCGTTATATGTAATACAAAAAGATTAGAATTTAATACATTTGGAATTAAAACCAAAATTTAATACTGGTTTTCCTACATTTTAATACCCTTATTTTGAAAAAAATAATACAATTTTATTAAAAAGGAACCCTCATGTATTACATTTGAATACCCTTGCATTAAAATGTAACACCCGTTTGTATTACATTGTAACTGTATTAAGATGTAATACTGTTTGTATTACAGTCTAATACCCATGTATTAAAAAGTAATACAATTTTATTAAAAACAAACCCTCTTGTATTACATTTTAATACCCTTGTATTAAAATATAATACCCGCCTGTATTACATTTTAATATACTTGCATTTAAATGTAATACCCGTTTGTATTACATTTTAACTGTATTAAGATGTAATACTCGTTTTAATTACATTCGAATACCCATGTATTAAAAAGTAATACAATTTTATTAAAAACAAACCCTTCTGTATTACATTTTAATACCCTTGTATTAAAATACAATACCCGCCTGTATTACATTTTAATACCCTCGTATTAAAATTTAATAAAATTTTATTTCCTAGTCTATTGGTGGGTCGATGAAAATGGTTTGTATAGTTTTTAATTTGATTTATTCATTATTATCTTATATTTTGTATTCCAAGTCAAAAAGTTATACAGAAAGTATTTCTTTTCGATATTTTTCGAATTCATCTGAATTTCCATATTTTTTCAAATGTTAATACAAATCCATAAAATTGTATTAAATTTTATTTTTTTCTTAATATAAAGATTTATTAATTTTAAATATATAATTCTATTAATTTTTTAAACAAAATTTTATTATTTTTTAATAAAAAAATTCATAAATTTTGAATACAACATTTTATTAATATTTAATATAAAATTGTATCAATTTTAAATATAAAATTGTATTAATTTTTAATGCAAAGTTATATTAATTTTAAATATAAAATTTTATTAATTTTCAATACATTATTTTATTACTTTTCAATACAATACTTTATTAACTTTTAATATAAAATTTTATTTATTTTTAATATAAATTGTATTAATTTTTAATACAAAATTGCACTAATTTTTAATACAAAATTGTATTAATTTTTAATACGAAGTTATATTAGTTTTAAATACAAGATTTTATTAATTTTTAATATAAAATTGTATTAATTTTTAATACAAAAAGTATTAATTTTTAATATCTCATCAGTATTATTTTTTAATATTTGCTTTATTACTTATCTTCTTTTAATATTTGCAGTTTATTAGATTTTAATATTTTTCTGGTGTTGTCATATATGTAACCCTCAAAATATTAAAATCTAACCCAAAATTTCTAACCGTGTGGACATTTATTTGTTTATGTGTTTTTTGTTTGGCAAATTCAGATTTGATCTCAAATTTTAGATTTATCACACAACAGTATTTGACATTATGCTTTTTAAAGTGTTGTTTCATTTTGAATAAATATTTGTAGAAAATAAATTCTTAGGAACAAAAAATGGTTAATTATCAGCGAATTTTGTTTAAATAAGTGAAATTCGTGAATTTAGTGAATATTGTAATAACATAATTATTTAGGTTTTTTGTATGTACATTAACTATCAAAAAGCACACATACAAATAAATAAAACAAAATAGATCTCGTTTGAATTCCTTAGGGCGAGCAAAATCTAAAATTTGAGATCAAATCTGAATTTACAAAAAAAAAAAACACAAACAAATAAATGTCCAAGAATCTCAAGAAAGAAAGGAAAACTTTAAATGTAAGTAAAAATCTATTGTATGCTTCAAGAATATAATATTTTATTAGATTTCTTTTTTATCACGAACATATATTATTATATTATTAGATTTTTGTTTGCAGAAATACAGTAATTTAAAAATGTATTCCTTGTCAGGTTGCCGTTGCCACAGCTGGCAGCGGGCCCGACGGCAATTCATCAATCATCCAGCTTTGCCTTAAAACAGTGTAGTCAATCGTCATTCGATTAGGTGTGGATTTCAATTTAACATAAATGTGAGTTTTTGGATATGAAAATTCTATTAGTTATAGTTAGTTACAATTAGTTACATTTAGTTACATTAGTTACATAAGTTACATTAGTTACGTGTAACTAATTAAAATTTCAAAGTTACGCGTAACTATCCAACACTGTCTATAGTTAAAGGTGAATAGATATTATTATTATTTGATCTATTATTATACTTTTGGGTTTTCCCATCATCGTGGCCATGTTTCGATAGAATTTATGGAATTTGAAAAATTAAATAAAAACTTACCTTCCAAATTAAAATTCAACACACAAAAAATGCCATATAATTTGTGTGTTATATATAATATATATAATATAATAATTTGGAAAAAAAATATCGATTAAACGTTCATTAATGAAACAGGGCAATTTGTCTTTCATTTTTTTTATCTCAACACGGTATCTTAAAAAATAAAAAGGTAAGGATAGTAGAATCTTTAACTCAAAATAACAGTTATTTAATAACTGTTAAGAATTACTGTTACTGCAAAATAACCGTAACTCTTATAACAGTTATCCACAAATAACCGTTTAGGCCATCACTAATTCTCTGAGTTGGTTGCCATCGATCAGTGCAGCATTTGTGTTTTAAATCTGATAATACTATACCAATTTTGTTCGGTTTGGTTTTCCGTTTCGCTATAACTGGCCCCTAAGGAGTTATTCTTTACCCTAAGTTAACTTTTATTAATCATTTAAATTACACAGCCAAAAAAGCTAATAAATTCCTAGGATTCATTAAGAGATTCGGCCGCGAGTTCCGCGACCCATATGTTCTCAAGATTCTTTTTGTTTCATTTGTGAGACCAATCTTAGAATATGGTTGTGTGGTGTGGGCAGGGGCACCTTACTACTCCATTCATTCAACAAGACTTGGAGCAGTTCAGAGAAGATTTTCGCGTTTCTGCCTTCGGTTTCTTCCATGGTCACATCATAATACTCTTCCTCCTTTTTCTCAAAGACTCGCTTTAATAAGCCTTCCTTCACTAACTAATCATAGGAAGTACTTGCAAGTTTGTTTTATTGTTGGAATTATTAATGGTTCAATATCATCTCCATCGGTTCTTGGTCATTTAAACTTCAGTTTTAGTCGTACAAGTATCAGACTACAGCAACCACTGTGCCATATATTTAGCAGATCAAACTATGGTGTCAATAGCCCCCTCAATCAATTGATAGCAATATTCAATAAATTTAATTTTTGTATAGACTCTGTAAATGAAAACATAAAATGTATGAGAATTAAAAATTTGATCTTTAACAGCTTAGCACAGTTGTCTTAGTTTATAAGTATTATGTACTTAGTATAAGTTTTTTCGTTAGTATTTAACGAATTAAATAAATAAATGAGACCAAGCAGTCAACTATCCAACCTAATTTTTAAATTCGATGGAGCCACCAGGAATGCCACCACTATGTATATTAACATTAAAATTTATATCGTCGGTGATGCTCATTCGAGACTTGAATGCCCCAAAACGGTGCAACGGAACCAGACTGACGGGCAAAAAATTCACACCAAATTTGTTCGCGGCAACGATAATCAAACAAATTTTTTATCCGCTAGCATTGAAATAAAATAAATAAATTTAATTTCTCATTCAATAAAAAGTTTTTCCTTGGACGTAGCAGGCTTTTAACATTTTTTGGTTAATTTTTTTTTTTGGTTTTTTTCATAAATTTTTTAGCGGTTTGAAACATCAGCAAAAACTCGGCAATAGCTGATCGGGTGGAAGACGAAAGTAAAATGCAGGCTTTTAACTTGTTTTTTAAATTTTTTTTTGGTTTCTTCATACGTTTTTTAGCGGTTTGAAACATCAGCGAAAATTCCGGGATGGCCGATCGAGTGGAGGACAAAAAAATGCATGCTTTTAACATATTGTTGGTTCAGTTTTTTTATAAAATTTTTAGCTTTTGGTTTTCCTTTATACAGGGTGATTCACGAGTGTTGTGCCAATAAGCTAGAGCGTGTAGGTTGGGTTGAGACAAGAAAAAAATCGCATGGGAGGGGGGTCTATTCCCCTCCGTTTAGCCAGGAGGGGCTATTTTCTAAAAACATGACTTAAATTGGAAAACAAATTATTCAAAAATAACGGTAACTCCTACAATGCCATGCTATACCTTTTTGTGAAGTCAAAAACTTATTATTTTATTGTAATTTTAAATGAAGTTATTCTATTAAACCGTTTTCAAAATATTAATTTTCATTATTTCATTATTTTTCATTATTAATTATCAGAATACTATGCTCCAATTAATTTTAAATACAACGCTGAAGACCGTTTGGTTTAATGACTTTTTGTTGCCAAGATATTGAAAAATAACCGAATCACTTCTTCACAAAAACAAGAAAATCTAGCCTTACGGGATGGCACAGGTATCATTTAGCCAATTTTTTCGTGTTATTGTGAAGAAGTAGGTTCGGTTATTTTTCAATATCTTGGCAACAAATAGTCATTAAACCAAACGGTTTTCAGTGTTGGATTTAAAATTAATAGGAGCATAGAATTCTGAGAACAAAAATAATACTTAATAACGTAAAATTTTGAAAAAATTAGTTTTAAAATTATTATTTAAAATTTTTTTTTTTTTTATTTTGAGTTTGAAAATTAAAAGAAATTATATGACTCCTTACCCAACAGGACGTACGAGGTAATAGTGCACCGTGTTGGCACAATACATTATTAATTCTTTTGTAAACAAGTTACTTATTTATGATAAAATTTTTTTTTACGTTATGCGGCATTTTCAAGTGGGGGTTCTAATCAAATGTCGCAAAAAAGTGGATTTTTCATATTTAATTCTTTAAAAAGTTGTTTAAATGTAATTCACTGAATTACCACCTTTACTTTCATTTCTTTTCACTTATAATTATATAAAATTTCATTTGTAAGAAATTGGTTTAAAAAGGTTTATTTGATAAGCTGATATTCAGCTCCAAAAATAAAAAGCATAAAGGGCGCTGATCAGTTGTTCGGCAGTGTATATAACTGTTTCAAAAACGCAGTAATTCTCCATTCAAGTAAAGTTATTATACAACATTAATGGAAACTTATTATAAACAAAAAAAAGTTTTAACAAATCGGTTTTTGAATGTTGAACAAGATAACAGAAATATATTAGAAAAACAAACCATACAAATAACGAACAAAATGCTACCCAAAAAAACATTCTCGTAACGTCCAATCCAATTTAAGCAAAAATATAAAAAGTAAATCATTCAAACTTTTTTTTATATACAAATACATTTTCCGTTATTTAAGTTTATTGTGTTCATTTGTGATCTGCTTTTCTCTGCCTATTTTTTTTACATCAACAAAAATATCTTAATTAATACTCTTGCTTTGGTATTTTTTTTTTTTTAACTGGATTCTGTATTTTATTTGCAAACTTGAAGTCATCTCTCATTAAGTTCTCCTTGCTATTATGATGGGAATGGTAGTCCGATTGAATGATGGCAAGAGCTGTTTTGGGAAAGAATACATATTGTTATTTAGAATTTCATGTTAAATATTTTCAGGAAGAATGGGAGCGTATTAAAAAATTTCAGAAATGTTTATAATTAATTAATCTTATTTTAGTTTTGTATCGCTGTATTTAATTTGCCCTGATTTATTTAATTATTTTTTGTTTGAATACAGACTATAATTCATTGGTTAAAGTAAGGTACACTAGCTTCTAACATCATATCATTATTATAAAAGTGAAAGTAAGGGTGTTTGTTTGTAAAGCTTTCTTACCTAAACCACAGAACCAATTTTAAAAATTCTTTCACTAATAGAAATCTATGTACAATATCTGTGAGTAACATAGATTATACATTTTTTTTATTTCAATAAAATATCCCTACGAAAATTACACTAATATAACGAAAAGAATCAAATATTTTCTTTACAAAGCTCTTATTTGACGTGCGCTGCCATTTTTTTTTTTTTTTTTGTTGCTTTATTTATGTATTTCTTCAAACAGAGTACAAAGCTCCTACAGACTACTTAAATTTAAAAAAAAAAAAAAAGAAAAATAATAATATTAATATTAAAAATTAAACATAGATGTAGGATTTAAAGTCAGCTTTTCAATTAATTAAATTTATTAAACGTAATTATTCATTAAAGAACTTAGATTGAAATGAAAGTATAGTACAAAATATTATGCAACTGATTGTGAATTAAAATTAGTTTAGTGGTAGTTATGATGAGCCGTGTAGATAAGAAAAGAGAGCGAGCTCTGGGTTGCATTTGTCTTTTATAGGTCGGTTGACAGCTGACGGAATGGAACATGGTAAAGTAGTTCATAAAAGTTTTACTGAACTATAAGTAGTGCCAAATCGATCCTACAAACTCGGCCATCCTGCAGTTCAGCGTCTCGATGAAATCTCAAATCAGTCATTTTAATCAAATTGGTCGCATCTGGTAGTTTAGATCATCTTGGGTATGGTTGCCGATTCTAGTAATCATCTTTTTATAGTCATCTTTGCTGGTAATTTTCGTCTCTGCTAGCAATTAATGCTAATCTCTAATGAAAGGGGACTATGGTATGTTCTTCGTCTCATCAATTGGTCTTCTCTGGCGATGTTAGTCGCCTTAGTTGTAGTAGTTGTCATCTCTGATGGTGGTAGTCGTCTCATTTCATATTGTCCCCCAATACATAAACTGCAGCCATTGGAACAGGGACTACACAATCCTTTACGATGTCTTACTGAATAACAATTTTACGAATATGATGGTATTGGGTGATCTGAACGCGCGAATCGGGACAAGGGACACTGTGATTAAGTATGGGTATGAGGACAGAAAATCAGAAGATGTTGTGTGTAATCAAGAGGGAAAAAAAATTGCTGGAACTGAGTAATGCGTTCGGCCTAGCAGTTTTAAATGGAAAAACACCAAGTGATCGTTTGGGTAGCTTTACTTTTTCTGGAGGACAAGGCAACTCTGTTATAGACTACTGTCTCGTCGGGGGGGAGTGGATATCGTCCGTGGAAGACTTCGCTGTCCTAGATGAAATTTATTCGGATCACTTTCCAATCGAGGTAAAAATTACTTTTAATCTTACTCAAAACCAAAGAAAGCAGACTGTAAGCAACCAAATCAAAAAGCTGAGGTGGAATCAAAATCTTGCTAGTGAATTCAAGAACCGTATCATCACGACACTTAATGCTAAGCCTGCTCCAAACTTTTTTCCATTTTTCAACCTGGAAAGTATTCTAATTGAAGCTGCAAGAACTATGCAAAACCAAAATGACTCAAAAACTATCTTCAAAAAGGAATGGTATGATTATGATTGTCAAAAATTGAGAACCAAATCTTTGGCTTGGCTCAAACTGTTCAGACGGAACAAAACTAATTATTTTATAAAAGAACAATATCTAAAATCATTAAAAGATTTCAAAAAAATATGCAAAGAAAAAAAATTAGTTTACTTCGAAAGAATGGCTATAAAAATGAGCAACGTTAGAGACACAGCTGAGTTCTGAAAGTTAACCAAAAAAATCAACGGTGACATAAAAACAAGTACATTAAAGGTAGAAATGGATGAACTAAGAAACTTCTTCAAAGTAAGCGCGACAAAAGAAAATGTTTATACAACTGGGTCGTACGCCAAACCTTTTACTGAAGACAGCATTCTAGATGGATGTATAACGTTTGATGATGTTTGCAACGCTCTAGCCAACATTTCATCAAATAAAGCGCCAGGATCAAATGGAGTACCAATAGAGTTCTATAAAAATAGTCCAGATGAATTTAAAAGACATTTCGCAACCGCACTGAACATTATATACCAGTATGGTATCGTCCCAGAAAACTTTTATGAGGCCCTATTAACACCCATTTACAAAAAAGGTAACCCCGCTAGTCCAGAAAATTACAGGGGCATATCAATTCTGAACTCAGCCTTAAAAATTTATTCGTCGATACTGCTTAAGCGCCTGTCGAATTGGGTCGAGCTCAACAACAAACTGAGTGAGTTTCAAGCAGGTTTCAGAACAGGATATAGTACTGCAGACAACGTATTTGTATTAGCAAATTTAGCGCAAATGAAACTAAACAAAAAACAGAAAATGTACGCCTTCTTCGTAGATTTTAAAGCCGCCTTTGACTCTGTAGACCGAAGATGTTTGTTTTATAAGCTTAGCTGTATTGGATTATCCTTCAAATTCCTGCGAGCTTTAGAAAAACTTTATGAATCTACAACAGCAATGATATTCGATGGAGCTCAAGTCTCTCAAAAGTTCGACGTGGAAATAGGGGTTCGTCAAGGATGGTGCTTGAGTCCATTGTTGTTTTCATTATACATCGATGACATCACGGAGGTGTTACCAGGAGGCGTATCTTTATCGGGGATGAAAATTAAAGTAATCCTTTACGCCGACGACATATTCTTACTAGCTGACGATCCTAAGACGTTGCAGCTTATGATAAATAAACTGGAAACTTACTGTCAAAAGTAGAACTTAACAGTCAACACTAGCAAATCAAAAATATTAGTCTTCAAAAATGGAACTGGATCATTAAGCCAGGATGTGAAATGGACTTTTGGGAGCGAAAGACTAGATGTTGTCAAGCAATTTCACTATCTCGGCATAAATTTATCTTTCAATCTGAACATGGAGCCTCACTTAAGTGCAAAACTGGAAAAGGCTAAAGCAGCTATTTGCGTCAACTGGAAAAATATTTTCAATTGTCCTTATATTTCAATAAACGCCAAATACAAAGTATTTCAATCAACGGCACGAGCTATTATGTTCTATGGTGCTCAATATTGGGTTTTTAAAAGTTATGAAACTGTAGACCGCCTACTAGTTTTCTTCATTAAAAAAATCTTCAATCTTCCATTTTCAAGCCCCAACTACTCTATCTATCTAGAAACTGGATTATCTCCTCTCTTTCTATCCACTCTGAAAATCCATTTCGATTACATAATAAAAGTGTTGATTGGCAACCCTGTTGCAAAAGTGAAGTGTTGACCTATTTTTTTTGCTCTGTAAACATTTGAAATTTATATCGAACAAAATTAAAAATAATAACAAAAAGTGATTTAGAAAAGTTTTTATTGTGATGCAAAATCATCATAGTTCATTACACCAGGTATTCATAGTATTTAAGCCTTGAAAATACGTCTTTTGTGAATTGTACTGCACCTGGCTCATCTCATGAACGACAACAAGAGAAAGAAGTGTCAAACGCCGCCATCTGAAGATTTTCCTGAACAAGCATCAAAACTATTTAAATCTCGTGATAAAATGTCTATCTCCGAATCAGATTTTATTAAAATAAAGGAAATTATCGACGGAGCAATCGATTCAAAAATAACAAAGAAAATCGAGAAACTTGCTACCAAGGATGACCTTCAATTTTTGACCTCCGAGATAGATGTATTGAAGAAACAAAATGAAGAACTATCGAAAAAATCGAACAGTTTGAGTCTCGATGTAATGTTTTGGAAAATGAATTGGAAGCACAAAACCGTGAGCTTAAGGGTGCGAATATAATTGTAACACTACCAAATTCTAATATCGATCCACAAGAAACAGTAGAAGGCATTACCGATCTTTTACTTGGAACTGAGATAAAACACCAAATACCACCAGCTATCAAATTAACCGAAAATTCCTCTATAATAAAATTGAAAATCAACACTGGATCGAATATGATAGCATCACGAATGTTAAAAAATGCACCAAAGCTTAAAGGGACCGGCTTTTATATTCAGCGAGACTTAACCAAACAGATGCAACTAAAGCGTCGTATTTTATTGGGCTATAGGAAAATCATTAAGTCAAAACGTCCTAAAGAATTAGTAGCAATTAAAAACAACACACTATTAATAGGAAATAAAGAATTTTATTTAACAAATAATAACAATTTACAACACAAAAATAAAGACGGTGAACATGTGCTGGTTGAAATGTATGGCGAACTAAACTTTGAAGCTGTCAAACAGACGGCGAATTTTGAAGCTTACAAACAGATGGAGAGGTTAGATTGTCGCACAAACTCAAAAACAGATGGCGCATCAGGATCAGGGATGGCTTCTAACTTCAATAGTGGAGTGAAAATTTCTAAGCAAAATTGAGACAAACTAGCCGTCAGCTCAAATAGTATTAGTTTACAAAATGTATTAGCATATAATATCTCAGGTTTAAATAATAAATTATTGTTTGTAGATTTTTTTAAATACGTACAAAGTTTTGAAATTTTTTTTCTATTCGAAACTCATGTAGAACTAGAAAATATTAACAAGTATAATAAGTATTTTAATGGATTCAAATTACATTGGAAATCAGCAACACGCATTTCTAAAAAAGGGCGAGCCAGCGGCGGAACTCTTTTTGGTATTAAGACAACACTTTTAGAAAAATACGACTTTATGGAAATATGTGAATGTACTGTGGTAAAAATTTTGCGTCATAATATGTATATAGTACCAGTTTATATAAATTGCAATAGGTGGATTGAAGATGCTGAAAAATTAAACAACTTATTATTTATTCTATCGAGTAAAAGTGTGTTGGTAATTGGCGATTTAAATGCAAGGATAGGTAACTTGCAAACCTTTATTGTTTCACAAAAAAGTTATAACAGAACGTCGAAAGACACCATATGCAACCAACATGGAATACATATTCTTGATATTTTTCAAACCTATGGCCTAGTTGTTTTAAACGGGTGCACTGAAGGAGACACAGACGGCCATTATACTTTCATTGGAGGTCAAGGAAAGTCAGTAATAGATTACTGCGCTGTTAATAATGAATGGGTTGATTTTATCACTAAATTTGAAGTTCAAGCACAAAATCATTCCGATCATATGCCCATAATTGTTGAATGGAAGAGTCATAACGCAGAAGATCGAGCAATTCTAAATCTATTACCAAAACTGAACTGGAAAATTCAAGATGCTACAGCATACAATAGAGCGATTGACAGTTATTTCGAAAACATTACAAATACAGATTCAGTAGAGATACAGGCGTTGCAAATAACTGATTGTATAAGAAGTTGTGCACAAATACGATCGTCACCCGGAAATAAAATGTTTAAACAAAATTGGTTTGATACTGAATGTATGAATGCTAGGAAAAAATCATTTGCACTACTAAAGTTATGGAGGAAAACTAACTCAGACGTTTTGAGAGACTGGTATCTAGAATATAACGCTCATTATAAAAGTCTATGTAATGTCAAACAAGTTGAATTCAGAAACAAGCAAGCTGCTCAGCTAGTAAACATCAAGTCTTCAAAAGAATTTTGGAAAACGGCAAGAGAAATAAATGGATCGGGGTTTTCAATAGGAACGAGTGTATCTGCGGGTGACTTAGCCCTTCATTTTCAAAACTTGCTCTCATCTCAGACAAATATTCATTATATGACTGCCGAACCATGCGTAATCGACGAAATCCTGGATCAAGAAATAAGTTTGATGGAAATAGAGCAAACCCTGAAATATTCCAAAGACGGTAAAGCACCAGGCGAGGATAGGATCCCATACGAATTTTTCAAAAATGGATCTCAGACTCTTATTCATCAGTTGGTTAAAGTCTACAACAATATCTTTCAAAATACAGTTGTACCCAAATCATTTAAAAAGTCAGTGATTTTCCCAATCCACAAAAAAGGCCCACTGGAAAGAGTTGAAAACTATCGTGGCATATCATTTATGAATACTATTGCCAAACTATTTTGTACAATACTTTCCAATAGACTTGAAAAATGGGTAGAAGAAAAAACATCCTTACTGATTTACAAGCTGGATTCCGGAAAAATTTCTCAACATTGGATCATATATTTAGTCTTACATCAATAGTAAGAGGATTTCAAGCTAGGAAAAAGAAGGTATACGCATTATTTGTCGATTTTAAGGCAGCTTTCGACCTTGTAAACAGAAATGCTCTTTTTTATAAACTATCGCAGTTAGGAATATCTACGAAACTTATACGGATATTGAAAGAAATGTATTCTGGAACTGAGGCAGCTGTTTGGGATGGCTCAAATCTTTCAGAGTATTTTGAAACAAGTAGTGGCGTTAGACAGGGTTGCCCTCTAAGTGGATTACTGTTTGCACTCTTCATTAACGACATTGTATCTGAACTTCCTGGTGGTGTAAGAATTGCAAACTTGGTCATAAATGTGTTGCTGTATGCCGATGATTTAGTGATTTTAGCCGAAACCCCCCAACATTTGCAACTAATGATAAATCGTCTTTCTTCATTTTGTGAAAAGTGGGGTCTTATAATAAATACAGAAAAATCGAAGATAATGATCTTTTCAACATCTAATCGAGGCACAGCTTTACAAAACTCTAATTGGTTCATTAATGAAAATCGTCTTGATATTGTAAAAGAATATAAGTACTTGGGAGTGCTTCTTAATTCATCTTTAGATTTCAAGGAGCATATCAAAGAAAAATCAAAGGCATCACAAAATCTCATAAATTCAACCTGGAAAAATATTTTTTATAATGAAAACATATTGTTATCTACAAAGTATAAAATCTTTGATTCGGTGGTGAAATCAACCTTATTCTACGCTGCACAAGTTTGGGGGTCAGAAGAGTTTGAAGATGCAGAAAAGCTGAATAGAAACTTTGTCAAGAAATTGTTTAACCTGCCTATTAAGACACCAAACTATGCAATATATCTTGAAACTGGTCTGGCGAGACTATGTATATGTAAGCACACTTAAACTTCAAGCTGATTTTATTTTAAAAGTACTCGATTTACCAGATACACGATTAACAAAGAAAATGCTAGTCTATGAAATCAGAAACAAGGACTGGTGGATGGCAAAATGGGAGGATCTTAGTGAAGTGTATGGTGTAGATTTAAATACATTCCCTAGTGATCTAAACCTCTTAAAAGAACGTCTTTATCGCATCCATCCGTATGCCAAAATTGGACTCAGCGGATGGGCTACCTGAGACGCAGCCGCGGTCAACATTTGCATGAAATTATCTTTAAACATTAAATTGCAAGGTTCAAACTATCGATTCAAATAAATATTTCATTCATTTTTTCGAATTTTTTGTGTTTTTTTTTTTTAAAGTTCTAAACCTCTTAAAAAATCACCCGTTATATGTAATACAAAAAGATTAGAATTTAATACATTTGGAATTAAAACCAAAATTTAATACTGGTTTTCCTACATTTTAATACCCTTATTTTGAAAAAAATAATACAATTTTATTAAAAAGGAACCCTCATGTATTACATTTGAATACCCTTGCATTAAAATGTAACACCCGTTTGTATTACATTGTAACTGTATTAAGATGTAATACTGTTTGTATTACAGTCTAATACCCATGTATTAAAAAGTAATACAATTTTATTAAAAACAAACCCTCTTGTATTACATTTTAATACCCTTGTATTAAAATATAATACCCGCCTGTATTACATTTTAATATACTTGCATTTAAATGTAATACCCGTTTGTATTACATTTTAACTGTATTAAGATGTAATACTCGTTTTAATTACATTCGAATACCCATGTATTAAAAAGTAATACAATTTTATTAAAAACAAACCCTTCTGTATTACATTTTAATACCCTTGTATTAAAATACAATACCCGCCTGTATTACATTTTAATACCCTCGTATTAAAATTTAATAAAATTTTATTTCCTAGTCTATTGGTGGGTCGATGAAAATGGTTTGTATAGTTTTTAATTTGATTTATTCATTATTATCTTATATTTTGTATTCCAAGTCAAAAAGTTATACAGAAAGTATTTCTTTTCGATATTTTTCGAATTCATCTGAATTTCCATATTTTTTCAAATGTTAATACAAATCCATAAAATTGTATTAAATTTTATTTTTTTCTTAATATAAAGATTTATTAATTTTAAATATATAATTCTATTAATTTTTTAAACAAAATTTTATTATTTTTTAATAAAAAAATTCATAAATTTTGAATACAACATTTTATTAATATTTAATATAAAATTGTATCAATTTTAAATATAAAATTGTATTAATTTTTAATGCAAAGTTATATTAATTTTAAATATAAAATTTTATTAATTTTCAATACATTATTTTATTACTTTTCAATACAATACTTTATTAACTTTTAATATAAAATTTTATTTATTTTTAATATAAATTGTATTAATTTTTAATACAAAATTGCACTAATTTTTAATACAAAATTGTATTAATTTTTAATACGAAGTTATATTAGTTTTAAATACAAGATTTTATTAATTTTTAATATAAAATTGTATTAATTTTTAATACAAAAAGTATTAATTTTTAATATCTCATCAGTATTATTTTTTAATATTTGCTTTATTACTTATCTTCTTTTAATATTTGCAGTTTATTAGATTTTAATATTTTTCTGGTGTTGTCATATATGTAACCCTCAAAATATTAAAATCTAACCCAAAATTTCTAACCGTGTGGACATTTATTTGTTTATGTGTTTTTTGTTTGGCAAATTCAGATTTGATCTCAAATTTTAGATTTATCACACAACAGTATTTGACATTATGCTTTTTAAAGTGTTGTTTCATTTTGAATAAATATTTGTAGAAAATAAATTCTTAGGAACAAAAAATGGTTAATTATCAGCGAATTTTGTTTAAATAAGTGAAATTCGTGAATTTAGTGAATATTGTAATAACATAATTATTTAGGTTTTTTGTATGTACATTAACTATCAAAAAGCACACATACAAATAAATAAAACAAAATAGATCTCGTTTGAATTCCTTAGGGCGAGCAAAATCTAAAATTTGAGATCAAATCTGAATTTACAAAAAAAAAAAACACAAACAAATAAATGTCCAAGAATCTCAAGAAAGAAAGGAAAACTTTAAATGTAAGTAAAAATCTATTGTATGCTTCAAGAATATAATATTTTATTAGATTTCTTTTTTATCACGAACATATATTATTATATTATTAGATTTTTGTTTGCAGAAATACAGTAATTTAAAAATGTATTCCTTGTCAGGTTGCCGTTGCCACAGCTGGCAGCGGGCCCGACGGCAATTCATCAATCATCCAGCTTTGCCTTAAAACAGTGTAGTCAATCGTCATTCGATTAGGTGTGGATTTCAATTTAACATAAATGTGAGTTTTTGGATATGAAAATTCTATTAGTTATAGTTAGTTACAATTAGTTACATTTAGTTACATTAGTTACATAAGTTACATTAGTTACGTGTAACTAATTAAAATTTCAAAGTTACGCGTAACTATCCAACACTGTCTATAGTTAAAGGTGAATAGATATTATTATTATTTGATCTATTATTATACTTTTGGGTTTTCCCATCATCGTGGCCATGTTTCGATAGAATTTATGGAATTTGAAAAATTAAATAAAAACTTACCTTCCAAATTAAAATTCAACACACAAAAAATGCCATATAATTTGTGTGTTATATATAATATATATAATATAATAATTTGGAAAAAAAATATCGATTAAACGTTCATTAATGAAACAGGGCAATTTGTCTTTCATTTTTTTTATCTCAACACGGTATCTTAAAAAATAAAAAGGTAAGGATAGTAGAATCTTTAACTCAAAATAACAGTTATTTAATAACTGTTAAGAATTACTGTTACTGCAAAATAACCGTAACTCTTATAACAGTTATCCACAAATAACCGTTTAGGCCATCACTAATTCTCTGAGTTGGTTGCCATCGATCAGTGCAGCATTTGTGTTTTAAATCTGATAATACTATACCAATTTTGTTCGGTTTGGTTTTCCGTTTCGCTATAACTGGCCCCTAAGGAGTTATTCTTTACCCTAAGTTAACTTTTATTAATCATTTAAATTACACAGCCAAAAAAGCTAATAAATTCCTAGGATTCATTAAGAGATTCGGCCGCGAGTTCCGCGACCCATATGTTCTCAAGATTCTTTTTGTTTCATTTGTGAGACCAATCTTAGAATATGGTTGTGTGGTGTGGGCAGGGGCACCTTACTACTCCATTCATTCAACAAGACTTGGAGCAGTTCAGAGAAGATTTTCGCGTTTCTGCCTTCGGTTTCTTCCATGGTCACATCATAATACTCTTCCTCCTTTTTCTCAAAGACTCGCTTTAATAAGCCTTCCTTCACTAACTAATCATAGGAAGTACTTGCAAGTTTGTTTTATTGTTGGAATTATTAATGGTTCAATATCATCTCCATCGGTTCTTGGTCATTTAAACTTCAGTTTTAGTCGTACAAGTATCAGACTACAGCAACCACTGTGCCATATATTTAGCAGATCAAACTATGGTGTCAATAGCCCCCTCAATCAATTGATAGCAATATTCAATAAATTTAATTTTTGTATAGACTCTGTAAATGAAAACATAAAATGTATGACAATTAAAAATTTGATCTTTAACAGCTTAGCACAGTTGTCTTAGTTTATAAGTATTATGTACTTAGTATAAGTTTTTTCGTTAGTATTTAACGAATTAAATAAATAAATGAGACCAAGCAGTCAACTATCCAACCTAATTTTTAAATTCGATGGAGCCACCAGGAATGCCACCACTATGTATATTAACATTAAAATTTATATCGTCGGTGATGCTCATTCGAGACTTGAATGCCCCAAAACGGTGCAACGGAACCAGACTGACGGGCAAAAAATTCACACCAAATTTGTTCGCGGCAACGATAATCAAACAAATTTTTTATCCGCTAGCATTGAAATAAAATAAATAAATTTAATTTCTCATTCAATAAAAAGTTTTTCCTTGGACGTAGCAGGCTTTTAACATTTTTTGGTTAATTTTTTTTTTTGGTTTTTTTCATAAATTTTTTAGCGGTTTGAAACATCAGCAAAAACTCGGCAATAGCTGATCGGGTGGAAGACGAAAGTAAAATGCAGGCTTTTAACTTGTTTTTTAAATTTTTTTTTGGTTTCTTCATACGTTTTTTAGCGGTTTGAAACATCAGCGAAAATTCCGGGATGGCCGATCGAGTGGAGGACAAAAAAATGCATGCTTTTAACATATTGTTGGTTCAGTTTTTTTATAAAATTTTTAGCTTTTGGTTTTCCTTTATACAGGGTGATTCACGAGTGTTGTGCCAATAAGCTAGAGCGTGTAGGTTGGGTTGAGACAAGAAAAAAATCGCATGGGAGGGGGGTCTATTCCCCTCCGTTTAGCCAGGAGGGGCTATTTTCTAAAAACATGACTTAAATTGGAAAACAAATTATTCAAAAATAACGGTAACTCCTACAATGCCATGCTATACCTTTTTGTGAAGTCAAAAACTTATTATTTTATTGTAATTTTAAATGAAGTTATTCTATTAAACCGTTTTCAAAATATTAATTTTCATTATTTCATTATTTTTCATTATTAATTATCAGAATACTATGCTCCAATTAATTTTAAATACAACGCTGAAGACCGTTTGGTTTAATGACTTTTTGTTGCCAAGATATTGAAAAATAACCGAATCACTTCTTCACAAAAACAAGAAAATCTAGCCTTACGGGATGGCACAGGTATCATTTAGCCAATTTTTTCGTGTTATTGTGAAGAAGTAGGTTCGGTTATTTTTCAATATCTTGGCAACAAATAGTCATTAAACCAAACGGTTTTCAGTGTTGGATTTAAAATTAATAGGAGCATAGAATTCTGAGAACAAAAATAATACTTAATAACGTAAAATTTTGAAAAAATTAGTTTTAAAATTATTATTTAAAATTTTTTTTTTTTTTATTTTGAGTTTGAAAATTAAAAGAAATTATATGACTCCTTACCCAACAGGACGTACGAGGTAATAGTGCACCGTGTTGGCACAATACATTATTAATTCTTTTGTAAACAAGTTACTTATTTATGATAAAATTTTTTTTTACGTTATGCGGCATTTTCAAGTGGGGGTTCTAATCAAATGTCGCAAAAAAGTGGATTTTTCATATTTAATTCTTTAAAAAGTTGTTTAAATGTAATTCACTGAATTACCACCTTTACTTTCATTTCTTTTCACTTATAATTATATAAAATTTCATTTGTAAGAAATTGGTTTAAAAAGGTTTATTTGATAAGCTGATATTCAGCTCCAAAAATAAAAAGCATAAAGGGCGCTGATCAGTTGTTCGGCAGTGTATATAACTGTTTCAAAAACGCAGTAATTCTCCATTCAAGTAAAGTTATTATACAACATTAATGGAAACTTATTATAAACAAAAAAAAGTTTTAACAAATCGGTTTTTGAATGTTGAACAAGATAACAGAAATATATTAGAAAAACAAACCATACAAATAACGAACAAAATGCTACCCAAAAAAACATTCTCGTAACGTCCAATCCAATTTAAGCAAAAATATAAAAAGTAAATCATTCAAACTTTTTTTTATATACAAATACATTTTCCGTTATTTAAGTTTATTGTGTTCATTTGTGATCTGCTTTTCTCTGCCTATTTTTTTTACATCAACAAAAATATCTTAATTAATACTCTTGCTTTGGTATTTTTTTTTTTTTAACTGGATTCTGTATTTTATTTGCAAACTTGAAGTCATCTCTCATTAAGTTCTCCTTGCTATTATGATGGGAATGGTAGTCCGATTGAATGATGGCAAGAGCTGTTTTGGGAAAGAATACATATTGTTATTTAGAATTTCATGTTAAATATTTTCAGGAAGAATGGGAGCGTATTAAAAAATTTCAGAAATGTTTATAATTAATTAATCTTATTTTAGTTTTGTATCGCTGTATTTAATTTGCCCTGATTTATTTAATTATTTTTTGTTTGAATACAGACTATAATTCATTGGTTAAAGTAAGGTACACTAGCTTCTAACATCATATCATTATTATAAAAGTGAAAGTAAGGGTGTTTGTTTGTAAAGCTTTCTTACCTAAACCACAGAACCAATTTTAAAAATTCTTTCACTAATAGAAATCTATGTACAATATCTGTGAGTAACATAGATTATACATTTTTTTTATTTCAATAAAATATCCCTACGAAAATTACACTAATATAACGAAAAGAATCAAATATTTTCTTTACAAAGCTCTTATTTGACGTGCGCTGCCATTTTTTTTTTTTTTTTTGTTGCTTTATTTATGTATTTCTTCAAACAGAGTACAAAGCTCCTACAGACTACTTAAATTTAACAAAAAAAAAAAAGAAAAATAATAATATTAATATTAAAAATTAAACATAGATGTAGGATTTAAAGTCAGCTTTTCAATTAATTAAATTTATTAAACGTAATTATTCATTAAAGAACTTAGATTGAAATGAAAGTATAGTACAA
The DNA here is from genome assembly GCA_916050605.2 of Platycheirus albimanus. Lineage (NCBI taxonomy): Eukaryota > Metazoa > Arthropoda > Insecta > Diptera > Syrphidae > Platycheirus > Platycheirus albimanus. Next base: position 49,264,988 of record OU696698.1, on the reverse strand, counting down.
AATATTATGCAACTGATTGTGAATTAAAATTAGTTTAGTGGTAGTTATGATGAGCCGTGTAGATAAGAAAAGAGAGCGAGCTCTGGGTTGCATTTGTCTTTTATAGGTCGGTTGACAGCTGACGGAATGGAACATGGTAAAGTAGTTCATAAAAGTTTTACTGAACTATAAGTAGTGCCAAATCGATCCTACAAACTCGGCCATCCTGCAGTTCAGCGTCTCGATGAAATCTCAAATCAGTCATTTTAATCAAATTGGTCGCATCTGGTAGTTTAGATCATCTTGGGTATGGTTGCCGATTCTAGTAATCATCTTTTTATAGTCATCTTTGCTGGTAATTTTCGTCTCTGCTAGCAATTAATGCTAATCTCTAATGAAAGGGGACTATGGTATGTTCTTCGTCTCATCAATTGGTCTTCTCTGGCGATGTTAGTCGCCTTAGTTGTAGTAGTTGTCATCTCTGATGGTGGTAGTCGTCTCATTTCATATTGTCCCCCAATACATAAACTGCAGCCATTGGAACAGGGACTACACAATCCTTTACGATGTCTTACTGAATAACAATTTTACGAATATGATGGTATTGGGTGATCTGAACGCGCGAATCGGGACAAGGGACACTGTGATTAAGTATGGGTATGAGGACAGAAAATCAGAAGATGTTGTGTGTAATCAAGAGGGAAAAAAAATTGCTGGAACTGAGTAATGCGTTCGGCCTAGCAGTTTTAAATGGAAAAACACCAAGTGATCGTTTGGGTAGCTTTACTTTTTCTGGAGGACAAGGCAACTCTGTTATAGACTACTGTCTCGTCGGGGGGGAGTGGATATCGTCCGTGGAAGACTTCGCTGTCCTAGATGAAATTTATTCGGATCACTTTCCAATCGAGGTAAAAATTACTTTTAATCTTACTCAAAACCAAAGAAAGCAGACTGTAAGCAACCAAATCAAAAAGCTGAGGTGGAATCAAAATCTTGCTAGTGAATTCAAGAACCGTATCATCACGACACTTAATGCTAAGCCTGCTCCAAACTTTTTTCCATTTTTCAACCTGGAAAGTATTCTAATTGAAGCTGCAAGAACTATGCAAAACCAAAATGACTCAAAAACTATCTTCAAAAAGGAATGGTATGATTATGATTGTCAAAAATTGAGAACCAAATCTTTGGCTTGGCTCAAACTGTTCAGACGGAACAAAACTAATTATTTTATAAAAGAACAATATCTAAAATCATTAAAAGATTTCAAAAAAATATGCAAAGAAAAAAAATTAGTTTACTTCGAAAGAATGGCTATAAAAATGAGCAACGTTAGAGACACAGCTGAGTTCTGAAAGTTAACCAAAAAAATCAACGGTGACATAAAAACAAGTACATTAAAGGTAGAAATGGATGAACTAAGAAACTTCTTCAAAGTAAGCGCGACAAAAGAAAATGTTTATACAACTGGGTCGTACGCCAAACCTTTTACTGAAGACAGCATTCTAGATGGATGTATAACGTTTGATGATGTTTGCAACGCTCTAGCCAACATTTCATCAAATAAAGCGCCAGGATCAAATGGAGTACCAATAGAGTTCTATAAAAATAGTCCAGATGAATTTAAAAGACATTTCGCAACCGCACTGAACATTATATACCAGTATGGTATCGTCCCAGAAAACTTTTATGAGGCCCTATTAACACCCATTTACAAAAAAGGTAACCCCGCTAGTCCAGAAAATTACAGGGGCATATCAATTCTGAACTCAGCCTTAAAAATTTATTCGTCGATACTGCTTAAGCGCCTGTCGAATTGGGTCGAGCTCAACAACAAACTGAGTGAGTTTCAAGCAGGTTTCAGAACAGGATATAGTACTGCAGACAACGTATTTGTATTAGCAAATTTAGCGCAAATGAAACTAAACAAAAAACAGAAAATGTACGCCTTCTTCGTAGATTTTAAAGCCGCCTTTGACTCTGTAGACCGAAGATGTTTGTTTTATAAGCTTAGCTGTATTGGATTATCCTTCAAATTCCTGCGAGCTTTAGAAAAACTTTATGAATCTACAACAGCAATGATATTCGATGGAGCTCAAGTCTCTCAAAAGTTCGACGTGGAAATAGGGGTTCGTCAAGGATGGTGCTTGAGTCCATTGTTGTTTTCATTATACATCGATGACATCACGGAGGTGTTACCAGGAGGCGTATCTTTATCGGGGATGAAAATTAAAGTAATCCTTTACGCCGACGACATATTCTTACTAGCTGACGATCCTAAGACGTTGCAGCTTATGATAAATAAACTGGAAACTTACTGTCAAAAGTAGAACTTAACAGTCAACACTAGCAAATCAAAAATATTAGTCTTCAAAAATGGAACTGGATCATTAAGCCAGGATGTGAAATGGACTTTTGGGAGCGAAAGACTAGATGTTGTCAAGCAATTTCACTATCTCGGCATAAATTTATCTTTCAATCTGAACATGGAGCCTCACTTAAGTGCAAAACTGGAAAAGGCTAAAGCAGCTATTTGCGTCAACTGGAAAAATATTTTCAATTGTCCTTATATTTCAATAAACGCCAAATACAAAGTATTTCAATCAACGGCACGAGCTATTATGTTCTATGGTGCTCAATATTGGGTTTTTAAAAGTTATGAAACTGTAGACCGCCTACTAGTTTTCTTCATTAAAAAAATCTTCAATCTTCCATTTTCAAGCCCCAACTACTCTATCTATCTAGAAACTGGATTATCTCCTCTCTTTCTATCCACTCTGAAAATCCATTTCGATTACATAATAAAAGTGTTGATTGGCAACCCTGTTGCAAAAGTGAAGTGTTGACCTATTTTTTTTGCTCTGTAAACATTTGAAATTTATATCGAACAAAATTAAAAATAATAACAAAAAGTGATTTAGAAAAGTTTTTATTGTGATGCAAAATCATCATAGTTCATTACACCAGGTATTCATAGTATTTAAGCCTTGAAAATACGTCTTTTGTGAATTGTACTGCACCTGGCTCATCTCATGAACGACAACAAGAGAAAGAAGTGTCAAACGCCGCCATCTGAAGATTTTCCTGAACAAGCATCAAAACTATTTAAATCTCGTGATAAAATGTCTATCTCCGAATCAGATTTTATTAAAATAAAGGAAATTATCGACGGAGCAATCGATTCAAAAATAACAAAGAAAATCGAGAAACTTGCTACCAAGGATGACCTTCAATTTTTGACCTCCGAGATAGATGTATTGAAGAAACAAAATGAAGAACTATCGAAAAAATCGAACAGTTTGAGTCTCGATGTAATGTTTTGGAAAATGAATTGGAAGCACAAAACCGTGAGCTTAAGGGTGCGAATATAATTGTAACACTACCAAATTCTAATATCGATCCACAAGAAACAGTAGAAGGCATTACCGATCTTTTACTTGGAACTGAGATAAAACACCAAATACCACCAGCTATCAAATTAACCGAAAATTCCTCTATAATAAAATTGAAAATCAACACTGGATCGAATATGATAGCATCACGAATGTTAAAAAATGCACCAAAGCTTAAAGGGACCGGCTTTTATATTCAGCGAGACTTAACCAAACAGATGCAACTAAAGCGTCGTATTTTATTGGGCTATAGGAAATCATTAAGTCAAAACGTCCTAAAGAATTAGTAGCAATTAAAAACAACACACTATTAATAGGAAATAAAGAATTTTATTTAACAAATAATAACAATTTACAACACAAAAATAAAGACGGTGAACATGTGCTGGTTGAAATGTATGGCGAACTAAACTTTGAAGCTGTCAAACAGACGGCGAATTTTGAAGCTTACAAACAGATGGAGAGGTTAGATTGTCGCACAAACTCAAAAACAGATGGCGCATCAGGATCAGGGATGGCTTCTAACTTCAATAGTGGAGTGAAAATTTCTAAGCAAAATTGAGACAAACTAGCCGTCAGCTCAAATAGTATTAGTTTACAAAATGTATTAGCATATAATATCTCAGGTTTAAATAATAAATTATTGTTTGTAGATTTTTTTAAATACGTACAAAGTTTTGAAATTTTTTTTCTATTCGAAACTCATGTAGAACTAGAAAATATTAACAAGTATAATAAGTATTTTAATGGATTCAAATTACATTGGAAATCAGCAACACGCATTTCTAAAAAAGGGCGAGCCAGCGGCGGAACTCTTTTTGGTATTAAGACAACACTTTTAGAAAAATACGACTTTATTGAAATATGTGAATGTACTGTGGTAAAAATTTTGCGTCATAATATGTATATAGTACCAGTTTATATAAATTGCAATAGGTGGATTGAAGATGCTGAAAAATTAAACAACTTATTATTTATTCTATCGAGTAAAAGTGTGTTGGTAATTGGCGATTTAAATGCAAGGATAGGTAACTTGCAAACCTTTATTGTTTCACAAAAAAGTTATAACAGAACGTCGAAAGACACCATATGCAACCAACATGGAATACATATTCTTGATATTTTTCAAACCTATGGCCTAGTTGTTTTAAACGGGTGCACTGAAGGAGACACAGACGGCCATTATACTTTCATTGGAGGTCAAGGAAAGTCAGTAATAGATTACTGCGCTGTTAATAATGAATGGGTTGATTTTATCACTAAATTTGAAGTTCAAGCACAAAATCATTCCGATCATATGCCCATAATTGTTGAATGGAAGAGTCATAACGCAGAAGATCGAGCAATTCTAAATCTATTACCAAAACTGAACTGGAAAATTCAAGATGCTACAGCATACAATAGAGCGATTGACAGTTATTTCGAAAACATTACAAATACAGATTCAGTAGAGATACAGGCGTTGCAAATAACTGATTGTATAAGAAGTTGTGCACAAATACGATCGTCACCCGGAAATAAAATGTTTAAACAAAATTGGTTTGATACTGAATGTATGAATGCTAGGAAAAAATCATTTGCACTACTAAAGTTATGGAGGAAAACTAACTCAGACGTTTTGAGAGACTGGTATCTAGAATATAACGCTCATTATAAAAGTCTATGTAATGTCAAACAAGTTGAATTCAGAAACAAGCAAGCTGCTCAGCTAGTAAACATCAAGTCTTCAAAAGAATTTTGGAAAACGGCAAGAGAAATAAATGGATCGGGGTTTTCAATAGGAACGAGTGTATCTGCGGGTGACTTAGCCCTTCATTTTCAAAACTTGCTCTCATCTCAGACAAATATTCATTATATGACTGCCGAACCATGCGTAATCGACGAAATCCTGGATCAAGAAAAAAGTTTGATGGAAATAGAGCAAACCCTGAAATATTCCAAAGACGGTAAAGCACCAGGCGAGGATAGGATCCCATACGAATTTTTCAAAAATGGATCTCAGACTCTTATTCATCAGTTGGTTAAAGTCTACAACAATATCTTTCAAAATACAGTTGTACCCAAATCATTTAAAAAGTCAGTGATTTTCCCAATCCACAAAAAAGGCCCACTGGAAAGAGTTGAAAACTATCGTGGCATATCATTTATGAATACTATTGCCAAACTATTTTGTACAATACTTTCCAATAGACTTGAAAAATGGGTAGAAGAAAAAACATCCTTACTGATTTACAAGCTGGATTCCGGAAAAATTTCTCAACATTGGATCATATATTTAGTCTTACATCAATAGTAAGAGGATTTCAAGCTAGGAAAAAGAAGGTATACGCATTATTTGTCGATTTTAAGGCAGCTTTCGACCTTGTAAACAGAAATGCTCTTTTTTATAAACTATCGCAGTTAGGAATATCTACGAAACTTATACGGATATTGAAAGAAATGTATTCTGGAACTGAGGCAGCTGTTTGGGATGGCTCAAATCTTTCAGAGTATTTTGAAACAAGTAGTGGCGTTAGACAGGGTTGCCCTCTAAGTGGATTACTGTTTGCACTCTTCATTAACGACATTGTATCTGAACTTCCTGGTGGTGTAAGAATTGCAAACTTGGTCATAAATGTGTTGCTGTATGCCGATGATTTAGTGATTTTAGCCGAAACCCCCCAACATTTGCAACTAATGATAAATCGTCTTTCTTCATTTTGTGAAAAGTGGGGTCTTATAATAAATACAGAAAAATCGAAGATAATGATCTTTTCAACATCTAATCGAGGCACAGCTTTACAAAACTCTAATTGGTTCATTAATGAAAATCGTCTTGATATTGTAAAAGAATATAAGTACTTGGGAGTGCTTCTTAATTCATCTTTAGATTTCAAGGAGCATATCAAAGAAAAATCAAAGGCATCACAAAATCTCATAAATTCAACCTGGAAAAATATTTTTTATAATGAAAACATATTGTTATCTACAAAGTATAAAATCTTTGATTCGGTGGTGAAATCAACCTTATTCTACGCTGCACAAGTTTGGGGGTCAGAAGAGTTTGAAGATGCAGAAAAGCTGAATAGAAACTTTGTCAAGAAATTGTTTAACCTGCCTATTAAGACACCAAACTATGCAATATATCTTGAAACTGGTCTGGCGAGACTATGTATATGTAAGCACACTTAAACTTCAAGCTGATTTTATTTTAAAAGTACTCGATTTACCAGATACACGATTAACAAAGAAAATGCTAGTCTATGAAATCAGAAACAAGGACTGGTGGATGGCAAAATGGGAGGATCTTAGTGAAGATTTAAATACATTCCCTAGTGATCTAAACCTCTTAAAAGAACGTCTTTATCGCATCCTCCAAAAGTTTGAAGACAATCAAAGAGTCCTGTTGGAAGCGGAAGCTCAGCAATCTGAGAGTAGAATATTGTATTCGCAACTTAATTTCAACTTGATGCACAAAAATTACTTTAATGATTGTTTTAACTACAAAGAAATTTCATGGATTTTCAAAGCCAGGTGTGAAGTTCTTGGCCTTAATGGAGCACCTTATAATGGAAGCTTCGACCAATTTTGTTCTTTGTGTAATCTCAAAGAAAAGGAGGATTGTTTCCATTTAATCGCAGTTTGTCCAATTTATGGAGCGCAAAGGCAAGCATACCTTGGAAAGAAAACATTATCGATGCTGGAAACTAAAAATTTTCTTAATGGCCTGAACTGGAAAAAACTTTATTCTTTTGTTAAAAGTGCGTATAATTATCGTATGTTATTAAATAATGAATTTGAATAGTTATATTTAAACTATGTGTACTTTCATTTTCAACAATTTAAAATAGCTTCATAATAAAAACAAAAATGTTTAATTTTGCCAATCGAGCTGACGGCAAAGCCATAGCTTATAATTTCATTTATAAATATGCAAATGTATTGTTTTTTATAAGTTCAATAAATGAAACTTACTTACTTACTTACTTACTTAATAAAAGTGTTGAAAATGAGCGACGAACGACTTCCCAAAAAAATTACTTTATATGCACTAAGGAGAAGACTACTTTGGTTTAACGAATGGGAAAGAATTGCGCTCAATTGTGAAAGCCCATTAATATTGAAAGAAAATAGGTTAGATGATCTGAAACCACAATTGGTTTAAACTATATGCCCCACCGAAGTGACCTTCCACAATTGTGCTCCATGTGCAATCTAAATGAACTCGAAAACATAATACACTTCATTGGACGGTGCCCGATCCTGAATGAAATTCGAAGAGTTTATTGGAACAAAAATGAGTTAAGTGACGTTGAAACTAACAATGTTTTAAATGGAGATGATTGGAAAGTTCTTTTCGAATTCTGCAAAGAAGCTTTAATGTATAGAAGCAGAATCATTTCTGAATACTTTTAAAACAAAAATATTTTCCTTATCTCTTTTCTTCTCATTATATTTCTTGTATTTATACAAATTAATTTGATTTTCTAAATCTTCAAATAATAATGTAAAACTGAAACGATTCATACAAATCATTATATGTATATTAAGTTGTCAATCTGGCAGACGACAAATATCATGTCATGCCTATATCTTATTTATACGAAAAAAACCAATGTACACTTATCCATTACTGAAATCTCAATAAATAATTATCATAATAATAATAATAAATAATAATAAAATAGTCGTCTCTGGTGGGAAAACAATTATTATCATATTTGGTGTTCTCTGGGTAGTCTTCTTCTCTATGGTAATCGTCTCTTGCACATTGGTGAATTGATCGTGTTGGACATCTATCTGTAGTACAGTATTTGGTAGGTTTGTTCTATTAGATTTGGTTAGGTAGGTCTAGGTACACCTTAAGATCAACGTCTTAAATCTGTAAAAAGAGATCATGTTAGTTCATAGTTTCTCATTTCAAATGCTATGTAAATAGGTTTTATGTTAGAAAGGTTATGTTTGCCTTACGAAAAAAAAGATTGAAATATTTAATCATAATCTTCGTCGTCGTCGGTAAAGTCTTCGAAGCCTATCCATGGTTTCATGTTATCAGCACTGCTTCATGTTTTTCTTGGTCCTTCTGTTTCTCCGACTTTTTGCACATCGTAACGATTGTTCGGTCCAACGCTCGATACTCTATATGTTATGCATATCTTTAAATTCATATTAATAATTACTTTGAAATCTCTATGACTGCATATCAGCACAATTTTATCTCGCTTATTGCAAGCCAACATCCACTTCAGATTCGTTTATTGATATCTGATACTTTTAAATTCGTTTGTTTTTCTTTCTAAGTGGCCACAAAAAGGCGCACATTAAATCCTTTTAATTTATTGTCGTGATAAAAGTTTATGCATAGCACTTCAATCAACTGTCAATTCAGCACTTTGCGCATCTCATATCGCTTGAGATAATGTATCTCAAATGCTCACATGTACACGGAGAGAATTTTTAGATCAGATCAAGAAAAATGAGCTGCAAATCACAAAAATCTTATGCAGTTTCTCACCCTAGCTCGGGGTTTTGTAAATTACGACTCCTTGTTCGCAATTTTCAAAATTGAACGAAATGAAGATATTGACACTCAAAAATAGCAAATTACCACTTTTTTGGGTCAATAATCCGATCCTGAGAAATAAAACATTGCCATCGCGAATCGAAAATTGATCCAAATTTGTATCAATTTTATATTTACTCGATTGTAAATTGCAAAAAGCGAGTCGTAGATTTCCATCTTTTTGTTTTGAATCAAAAATATGTTTTTGAAAAAATGAGTGGTAAAGTCGTAAATTGCAACCCCATCTTACTCAATTTGTAACAAATTATATCGCTTTGAGAGAAGCAACGTTTTCTATTTATTGGAAAGCATTTATTATTATTTATTGAAAGATGTAACTTTTACTTACTTGGCTGATTCTAGGAATCGAACTCGAGACCCTCTGCATACCAACCAAGCACACATCTACTAGGCCATGGTGATGCATCCAAGTGGGATATCAAAATTAATAATAAGAAGCAACCTGAATATGAGTAACATTTTAGGGGTGTTTTGAATTAAGATTATGTTTTATTGGCGAGAAAAATATACCTAGTCGTCTTATTTTGGACGTCTAATGTACAATTTTTTGTGATGATTATTTGAGTAAAGGTAAGAAAATGTATATTATTGTGTAGTTGAAATTCAACCTTGTACTCCCTATGTACATAATAGAACTACAAAAAGGCATTTATTGGAGACAAGCGATGCCAGGGCCTAATGACTTATATTCTGAACGATTCCTGTATGTGCGTTTATATTCTGGTGGAATCATTTCCCGCTGAATCCGAATGGCTTACAAAGTTCCACTTTTAATATTAACCAGATTTATTTTTCGAGGATTTTACATTTCCTCAAAAGAGACAGTACAAAAAAAAAAAAAGATAATTATTAGTTCGAGGCAGGGATCGAACTCCGGACCTTCGACGTAGCCGTCAGACACACTTGAGTTGATTTTAACACTCAGTGAATGTAAATCACGAAAAAATTGTAGCAAATCCAGATTGGTAAAAAGTAGAAATGGAATTATTGCCTTGAAGTAGTAAATTGCGACAAAAAGGTTGTAATTTACTTTGAAGGGCACAAGCTTGAATTATAACTTTTAATTGTAAATCTCAACTTAGGAATTGTTGTAATTTGAGATGAATTGAAAGTTAAATTGCCAATTTTTATATCAGTTTCGAATCAAAGCGCCGTGATTTACAAAAAAAAACATGTTTTGTAAATTGCAACTGAATATTTCGCAATTGGTGATTTTTCAATTCTCTCCGTGTATAAGTGTAAATAATTCTTATGTTCTTGGTTACATATAATTTTAGAAACGATAAGTTAGTCTTAAGCAAAATTCAGAGTTGAACGGATCAATAAAACAGTGGTTCAAAATTATAAAACGAAGTTGAATTCTTCTTTTATTTTCCGGTAATAAATTGGTGAATAACATAAGTTAATAATTTGGTGCATAACATAATTTGGTGGCAGCGGTAAAGATATGTGATTCGTGTAACTTTCCGAGATACTACTTAAATTCCTCTAGTCGTGTCAACACGTCGGGAAAATACACGGTGACACAAAAAAAAAAATTAATGAACATTTTCTTTCTTTTCTTCGTGATATCACTCCTGAGTGTATCAATATAAGTTCGAGAAAAAAAAAACAAGTTAGAATTAATCATTAAACTACCTCGGTAGTCGGTAAACGCAATTGTGCACGAATCAAAATTCGATCAACACAAGAAGCAGAAGACTCAAAAAAAAAAAAAAAAAAAAAAAAAAGGAAGAAAAGGGCAGATTAGGTATATCCGAGACGAAAGCCCCAACGTGTTCGATAAAGGATTTACGGATTGAAAACAATTTCAATTTGGATTGAAAACAGCGTTCCTGTCGTGTTTAAGTTGAAGACAACATAATTCAACGAGGGAAGAATAATAACATTCAACAAACAAAAAAAATTACTGAAAATTTGTATGTAAGTCTACTTTCATTTATTTCAGTAGAAATAATTTTTTTTTGTAATTTAAAATACTATGTCTGGAAAAGACAATAATATAATATTAACGGAAGAACAGAAATTTGAAGAAAACCAAAAAATTGTTGAGGAAAGAAAAAAATCCTTGTCTAAGAATCACAAATATTTAGTCAATAAAGCAATCAAAATTAAATTGGTTTTGAAACAAGCCCAAGACGAGCGATTTGAGGCATTATTTTCGAGAAAAGAATAAAACTCAAAATATACAAAAAAAAGAGGGTTGTAAAATTAGAAAACTGTGTAATTAAACTTTTGTATAAAATATAAATAAAGTTAAAATGGCAAGTTCACAAAGCGAATATAAATTTAATGAAGAGTTTTTATGCAGGAAATTCACGTGTATTGCAAAAGAAAGTGGAAGTACAATTTGTTTAACGTTAGGACAAATTTTAGATAATATAAAATTGAGTCAGAAAGGCATTGAAGAAGAGTACCTAATATTTTACGAGAATAAAATTTTCACCAGAAATTTATTTTTAAAAACGATAGAAGAAGAGGGAAACTTTGCTGAGAATGAAGCGTCACCTACTGTAGTAGATGCTATTAAAAAAATTAAAGATTGTCAAATTAGCACAGGAGCAATACCTAAACAAAAACCTGAAGAAAGTTTTAAAAGCCCAATTAAAGAAACCAGTTTAAGAATAGAAAGTGATATTTTTGAAAATTATAACAGAGGAAGTAATTTCCCTTTAGTTCATAATAATTCAACACCTAATGTAGTGAGTTTAGATTTGCTTAGTAAGCTCATCACACCCTTTGATAGTGATCCGAATAAGATCCATCATTTCCTAAGTAACGTTGAAAGTGCAATGTCACTTGCGAGTGCAGAGCAGCGGCACTATTTATTTCCATTGATAAAAAGTAAAATCACTGGCAATGCCGAAACTCTATTTATGAATAAGAGATTAAATAGCTGGGGAGAATTAAAAATTGAATTAAATAGGATGTTTAAAGAAACATATTCTCCTTTGCAGTTGCATATGGAGATGACGCGACTTCAACAAGGCAGAATGGAAACTGCTTTACAAAAGGTCGAAACCCTACAAAGACGTAGAATTCAAGATATGTATATGAATAACCAAAGTGATAGATTGTTGGATGGACAATTATTCATGATTGAGAAAGATATTCTCAACGCCTTTATTAATGGACTTAAAGAAGAAATTGGCACTTTTGTAAATAGCCAAAGACCGTCAACCTTAGCCGAAGCATCTTCCTTAGCCATTCAAGAAGAAACAAGGTTGTCAGGGAAAAGAGCTTCCCAGACCTTCAGTAACAAAGACTGTACGTCAAAAAACCTAATAAAAATTAATCATAACATGATTAAATGTTATAATTGTAATAAATTAGGGCATATAAGTAAAAATTGTAGGGCTCCCAAAAGACAATCTTTTAATCGAACGAACACTGAAAATAAATATGGTCAGGAAAATAACAATAACAAAAAAACCTTTTATCACAATACTAATAATAAAGAAGGAGAAAGTGATAGGAAAAATGATACCAGTAAACGTGTAAATTTTCGGAAAAAGGAACAATAAACGGGGGTATTGTTTCTAACCTCAATGAAAGCCCTCATATTATCCTTAGATACGGTAACAAGAACTATAATTTTTTAGTGGATACAGGAGCTTTTATAAGTTTAATTAAAGCAAAATGTATATATGAGGAAGACGTAAATTTCAAAGAAACAATAAACTTTGTGGGAATCGGTAAATCAAATAGGTTTAGCATAGGAAGTGCCAACATCACTTTAGAATATGACGACGAAAACCTTGATACGTTTTTAATTGATGTTTCTTTTCACGTTGTAACAAATGATGTTATTGGTCATTATGACGGAATACTGGGCATTGATTTCTTAAAAGAATCTGAGCTCTGTATTAATTTAAAACGTGGAATTATGTACAACGACCGAATAATAATCAAATTATTATTAAACCAGGAAACAAATAGATCGGAAGTTTCAAACTGTAAAGGACAACGGATTGAAGAAAAATCAACTTCAAGCGCACCTTCACGGTCAATGAATTCTAACTATTTAGTTAATTCAAACGAGAATAACAAAGGTACTAACAGTTCGTTAAATAAGAAAGTAAATAAATTAGAAGTTTCACACTGTAAAGTCCAACGGATTGAAGAAAAACCAACTTCAAGCGAACCTTCACGGTCAATGAATTCTAGTTATTTGGGAGGAAAGAAGGAAGCTATTAAAGAAAATAATAATGTAAAACAGTATAAAAAAGATGATAGATTTAATCTTTTGTGGAGTAAGTTAGGAATCGATCACATAAAAAACAATTTAGAATTGAAAGGTCTTGTTGAATTGATAAAAGAGAATGCCAATATTTTTAGCTTAGAAGATGAACCATTAACGGAAACGTCTGTTATTGAACATCACATACGAACGATTAACGAAATACCTATTAATGCTAAAACGTATAGGTATCCCAAAGTACATAATGATGAAGTAAATAAGCAATTGGAAAAACTTCTTAACGATGGAATTATACGACATAGTCAATCTCCTTGGTGCAGTCCTTTATGGGTTGTACCCAAAAAATCAGATGTTAACGGAAACCCTCAATGGAGAATGGTAATAGATTTTAGGAAGTTGAATGATGTAACTATTTCTGATTCCTACCCGATTCCAAATATTACTGATATTCTAGATCAACTTGGAGGCGCGAAGTACTTCACGACCTTAGATCTAAAATCGGGATTTCACCAAATACCTTTAAGTAAGGAAAGTATTGAAAAGACCGCTTTTTCAACACCTTATGGCCATTTCGAATTTACTCGAATGCCATTTGGTCTCAAAAATGCTCCTTCATGTTTCCAAAGAATGATGAACACAGTTTTGTCAGAACTTTTAGGGAAACAATGCTTTGTTTACATAGACGATATCGTTGTTTATGGTAGTAGTCTAGATGAGCATAATGAAAGACTTAAGAACGTATTTCATAAATTGAGAGAAGCAAATCTTAAGATTCAAATAGACAAATCTGAGTTTCTTAAGGAAGAAGTCCAATATTTGGGATACTTTATAACGAATAAGGGTTTACTCCCTAATATAGAAAAGGTTAAGGCAATTGACAGTTTACAGGAACCCAAAAATCCCAAAGAAATTAAGAGCTTTATAGGAATGATAGGATATTACCGAAAATTCATAAAAAATTTTAGTATAGTAGCATCACCTTTATACAAGTTATTGAAAAAAAACGTTGAATTCATTTGAAAGGAAGAACATACTAAAAGTTTTAGTGAGCTTAAAATACTACTTACAGAATTTACTTTATTACAATACCCTAAATTCGAGAAACAGTTTATTATTACAACTGATGCTAGTAATCTGGGACTTGGCGCTGTCCTATCACAAGAATACTCGGGAAAAGATTTACCTATTCACTTTATAAGTAGAACTTTAAATAAAGCTGAGGTTAATTATAGTACCACGGAAAAGGAATGCCTTGCCATTGTATGGGCAATACAACAGTTTAGACCTTACCTTTATGGACAAAAATTCATTATAAAAACTGACCATCGACCGCTAACCTGGTTATTTAATGTCAAAGATCCCGGATCAAGATTGATTAGATGGAGACTAAAATTAGAAGAGTATGACTACAAAATCACTTATAAAAAAGGCGTAGACAATGTAGTTGCTGATGAGCTTAGCAGGAATATGGTTTTCCCAATATTTGACAATCAAGGATCAGAAGCTCACAATAATATTATCAAAACTAAATTAAATAAAGAACAAAAAGAAGCAGCTAAAGAAATTTTTGGAGAAGACTTTTTAACAGATGAAGAAGACGAACAAGTGTTAAGACAAATCTACGAAGAGGAATGTGGACTAAACGAACCATGCACTAGTAGTAGTGTTATGAAAAGATTAAATAAAAATATATTACGTGAAAGAGAAATATCCGATAATCCAGTAGAAGAAGAAGTCAACGTCAATATTCACAATAATAACCAGACAGTTGAAGAAAATACTAATGAAGAAAATATAAACGAAGGTTCTTTAGAAAACATTCAAATTATAAATAATAAAGAGGAACAATTAAAAATAATCAAAGAATATCACGACGGCCTTATCGGGGGTCATGGTAGACAAAAAGCAACTATTAGCAGAATCAAAGAAAAATTTTACTGGGTAAATTTAAATAAAGATGTTATAGAATACATTCAAAAATGTAAACAATGTCAAAAACAGAAAATTAATAGACATCCACGTAGGAACCCAATGAAGATAGTAACTTCAGCAGATCACAGTTTTGAAAAGGTAGCAATGGATTTAACTGGTCCATACATTGAAAATAATAAAACTATTTTAATTTATCAAGTATATCCCTATTGGAAATAAAAGAAGCGAAACTATAGCTAGAGCTTTCACAGATGAATGGGTACTAAATTTTGGAATGCCAGAATACATTCTCACTGACAATGGTGGTGAATTTGTTAATGAACTTATGAAGGAACTATGGAAGATGTTTGGCATAAAACATTTACGTACTAGTAATGCATACCCACAGTCGAATGGATCAGCGGAAAGATCTCATGCTAGATTAGGTGAATACTTGAGATTAGTCAATAAAGACAAAACAAAACCTGAATATTCAAAATTGTTTAGATATGCCGCATTTTGTCATAATACCGCCATTCATAATAGTACAGGATTTCCTCCATACGAAATGATATTTGGACGAAAGGCTAATATACCAAGTGAATTTACTAATTTAAGTTTTAAAACTACAACTGATTACACCCAAGAATTACAGCTTAAATTAGTATGAATGGAGACAGAAGCTAAAAGGACTATGTTAGGAAAGAAAATTAAAGCAAAAGAAAGATATGACAAAAGAATAAATTCTAACGTAAAAGAATTTAAGAAAAATGACTTAATTCTTGTTGAAAACGATAAAAGAGATAAATCAAGCGAAAAGTATGTAGGCCCATATAAAATCATAAAAGTTTTAGAAAATTCTGTTATAATTAGACGAAATAATAAATCTATGAAATATAATAAAGGCAAAATAAAACACTATAAGAACTGACACATTTTATTTACAGATTTTTATTGATTCTAAATGGTGTTTTTGGTGAAATGTGGGAGAATTTCCCCTCAAATGGAAAATACTACAAAAATATCGGAGAATTGAGGCAACAAACTGGCAAGGTTTCTATAGTTACTCACATTGATCTTCGTCAAATATCGGACGAAATAGATATCATAACTAATTTTATAGCAAACGTAAATGATGATTGTTTGATAGAAATTCCCGAATGCATAGAATTTATTAAGAAAACCAAAATACAGATTTTAAAATTGAGAAAAGATTTAAGAGTCATATATAATTTATTAGGAGCTGATAGAAGGTACAAAAGAGGTCTTTTAAATATTGTTGGATCAGGGTTAAAATTTTTGTTTGGAACTTTAGATAGTGAAGATGCTAAGCAATATGAAGAAGCAATAGAATAACTAAAGAAAATAGCGAATACGTTCATAAAAGTCAACAGGAAGAAATCAAAGTTTTAGATGGCTTAAATAAACAAAATTTGGTTCTAAAAGAAGAATATTTTCTGAGCAATAATCTCTTGGAAGAATGTAAGAAAATTGATAAATATTTTATATGTAAACAACTAGAATTTAAGAATAGTGTTTTGAATAGCGATTGTGAACTTACAATCTTTATGAATAGAATAAATAGCGATTGTAAACTTAAGCAAATAATAAATCACATAGAAATTTTTCATAAAATTTCAGAAAATAAATATATATTTGCCTTAAGCGACGAAACTAAATACCACTGTAACTGTTCGGATAATCAAAATGTCGAAGAAGGAATAATTAATAATATTGGAATTTTAAATCTGAAACCTAATTGTACTTTTGAAACCTTGGAAACTAGAATTAAAACTCTCGAACAAGAATTAACTATTGAAAACAAAGATGTATATCGTCCTGCACCTGTGGACTGTTGCTATAATACAAAATTGAACGATTTTAACGATTTATATATAGAAGATGTAAAATTGCCTAAAATTAAACTTAAAAGTTTAACTGAACTACAAGATTTAACTATTGAAATTAGAAATCAAGAAAGCTACTTAGCTAGAAAACTTAAAGAAATACCGCCTCATGTTCAAGGCACTTTATTTGGTATAAGTGGAACGCTAATTTTAATCGGTATAATTTACTGTTCTTTGAAGTTCATTAAAGGAAGTGGCATCACCATTTTCCGTAACTGTTTCAATAAAAGAAATAAACAACCTGTTATAGAAAGAGAAAAGATTGTACATTACTATGATAATAATAAAACCAAAACTGTAATAAGAAGACCAAATTCGAATGTATTTAAAGTTAATGAGTTTGAGGTCGAAGAAAATTAATTTGTTTAAAGAAAAAATTGTAATTTTCTTTCTTTTAAGATGGGAGGTGTTATGCATATCTTTAAATTCATATTAATAATTACTTTGAAATCTCTATGACTGCATATCAGCATAATTTTATCTCGCTTATTGCAAGCCAACATCCACTTCAGATTCGTTTATTGATATCTGATACTTTTAAATTCGTTTGTTTTTCTTTCTAAGTGGCCACAAAAAGGCGCACATTAAATCCTTTTAATTTATTGTCGTGATAAAAGTTTATGCATAGCACTTCAATCAACTGTCAATTCAGCACTTTGCGCATCTCATATCGCTTGAGATAATGTATCTCAAATGCTCACATGTATAAGTGTAAATAATTCTTATGTTCTTGGTTACATATAATTTTAGAAACGATAAGTTAGTCTTAAGCAAAATTCAGAGTTGAACGGATCAATAAAACAGTGGTTCAAAATTATAAAACTAAGTTGAATTCTTCTTTTATTTTCCGGTAATAAATTGGTGAATAACATAAGTTAATAATTTGGTGCATAACATATAAGGGCCATAAAATTTATTTGTAATTTTGATAGCATTTCCAAACTGGGTTCGTCTTATAGCAACCAAATCTCCTGGTTGATACTGTTGAGCGGGTTTTCTGTTCTTATTAAAAGTTCGTCGATTCTCCTGCTGTACAATCGCAATTTGGGTCCTGGTATCGTCTCTTAAATCGTTTCTCTCCTCGTCAAAGGCTTCTATTATCTCTGCTGCAATTACTTCTGCAATCCTGACGTCATCTTTGTTGCACATTCTTAGTCCAAACATAACTTCAAAGGGACTTCTTCCGATGCTTCGGTTGAGGGTGCTGTTAAGAAAAATTTGAACTTTGTTAGTATAATTATACCAACGATTAGGTTTATCAAAAGACAGTTTGGTTAAGATGGGTATGATGCTTCGATGCATTCTCTCAACTTGGCCATTGCCACGTGGAACGCCTGTTGTGATGAGAGTATGTTGAATATTTTGTTCCTTGCAGTAATCAGTAAAAATTTTGGATGTGAAGGCAGTTCCCCGATCCGTTATAAAACGATGTGGGTTCCCAAAAATGGAACTTTGGAATTCCAGTTTTTTCAAGACTTCGGATGTGCATGAGGTTTTGACAGGATATATCCAAACAAACTTACTGAAGCCATCAAAAACTGTAAGGATATACTTGTATTGCTTTGAGGTAGCTGTTAGTGGTACCACATGGTCCAGATGGTAGGTATGCAAAGGTCGATTTTCTTTTGGAATTGGATTTAAGTATCCCTCCGCCTTTCCCATCTTCCTCTCTGCCAGGATGCACTGAATACAGGGCTGTCTACAATTTTCTGATTTTTCTCGTAGATTTGGGATCGAATATTCTCTTCTTATTATATCCTCCATCTTCCTAGCTCCAAAGTGGCCGTTGTCATGCACGCTTTTTATTTACTCTTTCTGCAATCCTTTGGGTACGCAAAGAAGTTTTTCTCCTTGAACGTTTCATCATAGAGGATTCCGTTGTCTGAAATGAAGTTTTTATATGGATTACTTTCAAGTATTTTTAAAATAATTTCTATCCTTTCATCTTTCTTTTGCATAGCTTTAATCCTGTCTATTAACTCGCTTCCTACTACCATAACTATGGAATTTCGGCTCAAAGCGTCTACGTGCTTTATTCTAGTCCCAGCTCTGTGTTCCAAAATGTAGTCGTATTCCTGAAGTAATAGTGCCCATCCTGCGATATTCGGTGCAAGGTCCTTCTTTTCCGTCGTCATCTTAAAAGCAGTACAATCAGTTACAATCTGAAATTGAAGACCTAGTAGGTAGATTCGTAACTTTTTTAAGGCATTAACTATGGCTTAAACTTCAGGCTCATAGCTACTTCTAATGAGATTGGCTTGTTTTTTTTACTGTAGTAAACAACCGGATGGAATAAGGAATCGTCGCTCGACTTTTGCATTAAAATTGCACCAAATCCAAATTTAGATGCATCCGTATGCAACTCAGTTTCAGCTTTAGGATTGTAAATCATCAAAGTTGGTTTATCTAATAAGTGCTTCTTTATATTCAAAAAAGCTTCTCTGTGGACATCTTTGAATTCAAACTTGTTTTCCTTTCGCAGAAGGTCACTAAAAGGTCTAGCTAAAATACAAAAGTTAGGAATACATTTTCTAAAATACCCCGCTAAACCTAGACAGCTTTGAACACCTTTCAAGTTCTTGGGTTCAGGAAAATTTAATTTTATTTAATTTTATGCTCAGAAGGACTCAAATGACCATTTTCTATAATGTATCCTAGATATTCTATTTTGGTACACATTAACTGACACTTCTTCCAATTAAAACGAAGTCCATTTTTGGATGCTAACTCAAGAACTCTTCGAAGATTAATCTCGTCATAGTTCTTAGCGCGTATAATGATATCGTCAATATAAATTGAAACGATTTTTTCTTTGATCAGTGGCTTAAAAACGGTATCGATAAATTTTTGGAAAATTATCGGAGATACGCAGAGCCCAAATGGCATGACTAAAAATTGATATTGGTCGTCTGGAGTGACGAATGAAGTGTATTTTCTGCTTTCCTCCTCTGCTACCGCAACGTGAAAAAATCCATTCAATTGGCCAAGAGTACTAAAAACAGACACGCCACTTAATTCCTCTATTTGGTCTTCAATCAGGGGGAGAGGGTGATGATTCCGAACTATCTGCTTGCTTAACCTCCTAAAGTCAACACATAACCTTTTGGTTCCATTTTTTTATTAGCTAGAACAATGGGACTTGCGAATTCTGAATAACTCTGCCGAATTATGCCCTTTGCATCCATTCATTTATCTGAGAATCGACCACTGCTTTTTCAAGGGGTGCTAATCTCCTAGGCTTTTCATATATTTCCTCACTTTTTAAAATGATGTTCATTTCGTAGGTTCCAGCTACACCTTCATCCGCGTTATATCGCCTTACCAAATCTTCCACCTGCTGTCTGTAAGAGTTATTTTGAACATTCAAAATAAGACTATCTTCGGTTACTTGAAAACATTCTAAAAACGACTTCATCTTCTTAATCTCAATGTTATTTGCACTAACGACTAACTCGGTATCTTCCAGCACATTTCTTTCTATTGTCATTGGCATAGAAATATATTTTTCCGATATGACTTGCACCTTTATAGCTTCGAATAACTGTCCATCGATAATTAAAGTTGTCTCAAAAGAACCTAATGTCTCTACCGCAGCTGCAGACAAACCTCTCAACATCGTGGGTCTACCAGTTAAAAGTGGAGATCCTACTTTTTTGTACTTGTCAGCCCTCAGTAAAGTAACATCACTCCCTGTGTCTAACAATCCGTTAGATATGAAAATGCTCTTAAACGACCCTTTGGAACAGCCTTCAGATACATTCGCAACTCTGCCTGAATCATTACTCCCTGGACAGTCTGGAGCTTTATGTCCAAACTTCCTACATTTAAAACATTTTGGCCCCTCCGCCTTCTTCTTACATTCATTAGACTTATGCCCTTTTGCTCCACAATTATAGCACACTGAAATTGAACTTGAGGGTGTTACACGTGTTTTTTCCCGTCTGACATAGTACCGAAATTTGAAGAGAACGGAGTAACATTTCTACTTGAATATGATTTATAAACTTCTAATTTTGTTTTGAACTCTTTCAAATTTGATGCTCCGTATAATATGATTTTATTTGTCTTTGAATCAGATATTCCATCAATGACATATTCAATGATTGACTTCTCATCTATTTGACCACGTGCACCTAATTCTTTCATCTTCAAAAAATACTGTGAAACTGTCTCATCTTTCTCCTGCCTCCTATTAGCAAGCTCCCTATGAATCTCGGCACTAGACATGTGCTCTGCGAACTCCTCTAACAAGAAACCTTTTAAGAGTGAACACGATACCAAATTACTCTCCGAACGAATAGCAAGTTTTGCAGACCCATTAAGAAGCCTTTTTGCAAACAACAACCTTTCTAACTCTGTCCATTCCATGACTGAAGCCGCGCCTTCAATTTCGTCTACATAACACTTAATTGTATAGTCATCATCGCCACTAAATTCTTGCAACGCATTGGATACATCTTGAAATGAAGCTGCTCCTCTACTCCTTTTCTTCAAAAAATCAACCTCTCTCTGCAACATTGAAATTTCAACATCGCGTGCCAGCCCATTTTCTTTTTCTACCACTTTACTCTTTCTATCGTCGAGCTCTTTTCTTCTCCTTTCCAAATCATACAGCATATACGAAATATCCACTGAACTATTGTTCATTGCTGTACTATTGCGATTGTACAAATTGTGTCCGTTCACATAGATATGACTCGATCCATTTTAACATATTAGAATGAAAACCATACCGTTGTACATAGTTAAAATATGGTGATCAACCCTATCAAATGCCTTCGCGAAATCAGTGTAAGTAACCTCACAGCTCACACTGTAAACGTTTTTCAAGCGAAGTAAGCACAAAGTTCGAAAAGAGTGCGAGGTGAAATTACTTCTTTTACTGAGTAAATAATTTTTTATAAATTATTTTCTCAAACAATTTCAGAATAGTTGATATTTTACAAATTGGTTGATAGTTTGTTATATCGTTTTTGGAACCTGCTTTGTGAATAGGAATTAAGAAAGAACTTTTTAAAACATCGAGGAATATACCCAGCTCAAGAGAACGGTTAAATATGATACTCAGAGGCAAAGCAATTGCAACAGCACAATTCTTTAAAACTATAGAGTTTAAAGCATTAAGTTCTTCAGCTACTTCATTAAAGTCATTACTCATACTGCCAATGTTAATTGAGTTCGAGAAGCAGCTATAATAAAAAGGTTTTGTATCATTTAATCGACTGACGTAGACCGAGCAAAAAGGTTGCAAACTGTTCAAGATCAGATGAAGTAACTTTAAATAATGCATAGTATTGGGAATGCCTACTGATTTGTTTTTGCAATTTATGAAACTCCACAAACATTTAGGATTATTTTTGATATTTTCTTCTATATTAAAAATAGAGTGACTAGGAAAATTTATTGAGAAAGTCAAATCTTTTTTGAAACCGTCTATTGTTACGGTAAAATTTACCGTAACAAAAACTATTCTTTTCAGATCGCTTTTCTTGTTCCTTCCGCTCCCTTCTTTTCTCAAAATAAAGATGGTTTTCTAAGTACGATAACATTAACCGCTAAAAAACTACGAAGGGTCGTAGAACAGTTGCAGCATATGGCCAAGTGCCCAACATAACATACTTTCCCTGTACCCATCAATTCCCTAAAACCTTAACAGAAATCCCCGAATTTTAAAAATCGGGAGGTAGCAAGCATCCTTCCTTCAAATAATTTATTTTTGGTTCTGCCATGGATTCCTCGTTAGTTTTGTTTAGTTATTTTGGAGGGGAAACTGCGTCTAATCGAAATTGAGTTTTTCAGCTTTGACATTTTTACTTGCGATTATAGGTACTATAAAGGGCCAGTTATAGCGATACGGAAAACCAAACCGGAAAATTTTTTTAGATGGAAAATTTTATATGTTATAAATCGATTTTAAACACAAATGCTACAATGATCGATGCTAAATAACTCAGAGAATTTTTTTTGCTAATAAAAGTTTCAATTGAACTAATATTTTTTGTTAAAAATGTATTTATTCATTTTTATGGTTAAATTTGGGTTTTCGCCCCCCAAAATGGAACAAATAGTCTTTCCTGTTTCAATCCAATTGTTTTCGGTTTCCACTGGAAGGTGAGCTGTCAAAATATTGTTTTCGTTGTAAATTTTGCCATGAAAAGTTTTTCGTTGCAATTTTTCAACAAAATATCAAAAGTCAGACTGAGACAGAGGCACTGACCACTGACTTCTGTTTGACATTTATCAAGGAAGTTGTTTATTCACACGCACCGAGCCACCAGTGTCGCCAACAACGCAGTGTGGTAATGATTTGTAATGTGATTTTTTTGGTATATGCAGATTTGTGGAAAAAGAATTCTTTTTAGAAATGTGATTAAAGTTTTTAAATAATAATAAATACAAATACAGACGGTTCAAGTGAAAATTAATTTTGGATTCATAAATAAATATTTAATTTTTATTCATTTAGGAGAAACATACAAACATAGTTTAATTAATTTAATTTAATTAATGAATTCATTTATGTATATTTGCGCGAGTGAACAAATAAATGAGAATTAAAATCATTAGTTTTCTTATATTTTTATAGTTTATATATTAAGAACGTCAGAAGAACACAATTAACACAATAACAAAAACAGATCAAATCTGTTCTATGTGATTTTTTCTTGGAAATGTAGATTTGATCTGATTTCTTGTCTAAAAGAAATTGAAACAGATTTGGTCTGTTTTTGTAATTGTGTTTCTTTTGACGTTCTTATAATATATAAACTATAAAATATAAAAAAACTAATGATTTTAATTCACATTTATTTGTTCACTTGCGCAAAAGTACATTAATGAATTCATTACACTCCTGTATATATTTAAAAAACTTTAATCGCTTTTCTACACAAAAAATTTTCCACAATAAATTTCACAGAATTAAAAAAAACAGATTTGACGCTTGAGAAATGTCAATTTATTGAGGTACCTATATGTGCAAATGTGTATTAAATTTGATCTGAAGTCCGATCTGAGATCAAGAAAAAATTGATCCGACGCACCAACAAAAATCACATAAGAATCGATTCGCACTATAATTTGATTTAAAATCCTTTGCTCACTCTCACTCACCCGACTTCGTTTCTCCCCGAAATAATTTTTTAGTAGTTTTTTTTCATCTTTATTGAAAATTTCATTTTTACAATGCAGAAAATTAATACACTGCGTGCGTGTAGATAAACGCCTGTTTTGTGAAATGTCAGAGTGAAATATTTTTTCTGGCATCGTTTTCTTGATCGCTATAAACGCTAAAACCGAAAAAAATATTATTTTCATCCCGTGTCACCTTTTTCGGTTTGGTTTTCCGTGTCGCTATAACTGGCCCCTAAGGCAAGTTATGGATTCGTGCAGAAAAAAAAATTTGAGATAACAAACACACATGACATTACAATGATGGAGAAGTCGAAAAAAGTGGGTCTGGAAATTCCGTCCGTCTGT
Organism: Platycheirus albimanus; assembly: GCA_916050605.2. Classification (NCBI taxonomy): domain Eukaryota; kingdom Metazoa; phylum Arthropoda; class Insecta; order Diptera; family Syrphidae; genus Platycheirus; species Platycheirus albimanus. The sequence continues at coordinate 49,240,559 of OU696698.1, read as the reverse complement.
CTGTCTGTATGTCTGTTCGCGCCTCTGGAGGCTGAACGGATGGGCCGATTTGCTTCAAATTTGGTATTTAGGATTTAATTGGCCGTCCCTCGGAACAATTTTCTTATTTTTGCTTTAGATCCAAAAATAACGGCACCTGCCATACAAGCTTGAATATAAAAATTGATTTTCTCAAAAACGGCTCAAACGATTTTGATAAAACTTTCAGGATGCTATTTTTGCAAGACAATCTATATTTTGGTTAGAAATTTTTTTTCAAAATTTGTCCAATAACGGTACCTCTCATAGAACCAGTATTTTCAAATCAAATTTTCTCGTAAACTATACATTCGATTTCAATAAAATTTTGTCCACAGGAAGTCATTTATAATTTTATTAATATGGCATTTCAAAATTTTTAAAAACTTTTTTGTTTTGATTTTTTATAATTTTTTCAAAAAAATTTTTGATTTTCGAAACATGCTGGAAACGGGTATATTGACTTTTTTAAAATTATTTTTCAAATGTAAACTACAGATTGCCATATATTTGCATACTCAAATAAATTTCAAAATATTTTTTGAAAAAGTTTTTCAAAAATAACCTTTTAAAAAAAAAACTGGTCCAACGATTTTCAATATTTTTTTTTCCTAGATTGCCGTATAGCTTCGAAATTTTATTGCATACTTAGTTTTTCCGAGAAAACTCTTAAACTAATTTAAAAAATAAAAGAATTTTCGAAATTATTTAATTTTTTTTAATATCCATATATGCAGCCACTACGCAATTGCTTATCATAAGAGCAAGTTCGTGCGACCCAGTCGTGCATTTTATTTGTGTGTGTGAAGATTCTGAGGAGTGTGGTACTCCAAACGAGGGAAAAGGAATTTCAGCATTGCTGCACAAGACCCAACCTCGAAATTGGTTGACGAGGGTGGAAATTTAAGGTCGCATGCAAATTTCACACTGGCACATGCGCCACAAAACAGATGGCATCTACATCGTACAGGCCATCCACGTGGGATACCGCATCGTAGTTATTTTTATGCAATTTTGCTTGGGGCTTCTGATTCGACGCAAGCCCCCAACGAGAATTTATACGGATTATCCCATTGTTCCTGCACCTGTAATATAAAACGTACATTTTAAGAAATAAATTGACATACCAGGTAACCCTGTATATTATATATATATATTTCTTTTATCGTGTCCGAATATATTTGTGCAAGAGAAGACCCATTAAGCTAATAGCATATACCTGCTCCAGTTAAGTTAGAACATTACCCCTCGGCCATTGTAGCAAGTCACGATAATCCCACGGACGGTGGTACCTTTATTTTAGTTATATTTTTAGAAAGATAAAGAGAATTATAATACGAAATAGAACGAGAAATAGAATTTGTTATAATTATTCATACTTTAATTTTTTGAAATATTACTCTCAAGGAGATAAATATTGAATATTATTTTACAATCGAAACGTTAAAGCTTATACATAGTATACTTACCCCAGGTGAATTTATATGGTGGTACTATAACCATTGAAACTCTATTACAGGGTGTTTCGTATCCTAAAGGATTGAATAAAAGAATCCTCCAGTTAAAGTAAACTCACTTCGAGTATTCAGTGTATGTTAAATTCACACTTTTTGAACTTTTTGATTTAACTTTTTTTTTTTTTGGTCACTTGTTAATTTTTTTGTATGTCACTGAAACTAGAGTGATTAAGAGGTCCAAATACGCAATACCTACCATACGGCGATCTCAGAACGTTATTACGTTAGATAGATCGTACAATACACCTGATAATATGTGTGATGATATTATCTAGAGTAGGCATATGTAAATACTAGTATAACTAATCATTTATATACAAATATTTTTGTCTTCATTATTGAATAATCATATGTGAATGTGAAGAAGTATATTTGCTTGAGCAATAAATAGCCAGTCGTCAGACAAGGAAATAGAATGTTTAAAATAGTTTCCATGTTTTTGTTTAAACTGTAAATTTTCAGTTGTTGTCCCCATACCTAATTTTCTTTTTACTTTAATTGCATTTGCTGTTAAATAAGCATTAACTTTTTCACCTAAGGAAGCATCTTTTTCAAAAACTCTTTTCATAGATTTTTCTTCTAAAATTTTATCAGCTTCATGTCTTTTATTTAAATCTTTATATTTTGAATATGCAATATCATGTTCTTTTGCTGCTGCATCTAATTTATTTATTGGTAAAATATTTGTTTCTTCATTCAAATGAAGATTAGTACCAGGTCCTAAATAATTATAACCTGGACTATGTAATTCAAATGGTAGTACCCCGTGGTGTAGTGGTTAGTGTGTTGGACTGCTACGCCGAAGGTTCAGGGTTCGATCCCTGACGTTGCCACCTAAGTTTTTTTCCGGGGTACTGCCTCTTGCGAGAAAGTGACAAATCCTCCAAGAGTAATGAATGTCATGGAAAGTGCTTTTCTGTTAGCCGTTCGGATTCGGCGGTAAATTGTAGGTCCCTTCCATTCCTGCAGAATATCAACGCACACACAGGAATGGTTGAGAGTGTAAGTCACAGGCCCGGGCCCCGCTTGGAGCTGTTGTGCCAACAATTTATTTTTATTTATGTAATTCAAATAAAAGATTATTTATAAAACTATTGAGAATACCACTTCCGTAATGTCTTACCATTTATTTAATAAAAAAATAAGTAATTTAATTTATTAAAATTTATTTTTTCCTTTGACAAAAATAACATGACCGGAAATTCCGGTCACGTTTTTAGAAATGACAAAAATAAGTCAGCATTTTAATTATTATACTATTAAACATTTTGTTTTTCATTTCAATACATGATGTATATTTATTTTTATTGAATGATTCAGGTTTATTCAAATTAATGGTTTTTTCTAATGCATTATTTTTAAATGTAAATCTTTCTAAAGCATCTTTATTCTTTTTAATTGATATTTTTTTATTATATTCAATATTCCATTCCTTAAGTTTTTTAAAAACATAAGTTTCACTAACATTATTAATACTACAAAATTTTTTAACTGAACCTTCTTTAAAATTATATGTGTTTATTTTATTTCTTATTTCTTCTTCTCTAAACATTTTTGTTTTATTTAATTAATATATTTTATAGTTTAATGGTATGGTATAATGGTATGGTATGGTGGATTGGTATGGTATAATTTAAAAAAATATAATTTTTTCTTATAATAATTGGATAAACCAATACAAACCTACATTCCTACTGATGAAGCACTACAGGGGTTATATCCCTTCGTAGCGCAACAGCTCATTTTTCGCTAAAATTTTGAAAATAGACGCAAAACACAAAAACAACTAAGTAAAAAATTATAAAAAAAATAATATTTAATTGTTTATATTTTTTTATTAACAAAAACTATTTGTTGCATTTGTGCAACATTGCACCTCAGCAGCTCATTTTTAACTTAACTATTTACAATGGAAGTCTTTGAAACAATTGTTTGTTTTATTATAGCATAAGCCTATTCCACACTTTTCACATAGCGTTTGAGTGAAACCAGTGCAATTTGGCATTTTACAACGTATTCTCTTTTCTCCCCATACTGGCCAATGGCTCGTTTGATCTTGACGAACTTCCTTGGGCGGCGCATGTTGAGCTGGGATTTTCTTTTTTTTTTGCCTGCAGACCTTGTTCAACATCTGATGTTCTTTTGCTCGGCCTTTGTTTCATGCCCACCTTACAAAGTGCTTCAGCTACTTCCGCACGAAAGTCTGCCGCACTCAAATTGTCAGACCGACCAGCTTGTTTGTTGACCCGACGATAGAGGAGCCACGCATTTGCCATCGCCATGTCAAGAAGGTGGTAAAACAAACGCATTTACAAAAATTTACTTCGTAGTAAAATTTTGTGTCTAGCAATAATGCTATCCATCAAGTCCACTCCTCCCATGTGACGGTTGTATTCGGCTACCACAAATGGTCGTTCAATCGACACGTGGACTTTGCGGATTTTATCATATCTTTGAACGTTGGATGTAGGATTCTTGCCTGCAAAATTTGATGCCAGTGAAACAATTTTGTTGTCTTTCCAAGCAGTTGTGGAAATCTGAATACCATTGTGATTGCCAACAAATTCAACTGAAGTACCCCTTGGTTGTTTTTTGAAAAAGGATTCATCGGGAAGTTTACAATTAGGAACTCTATTTCTCCTCACTGTGCCAAGACTGTGAATGCCTCTCCTAGCTAAAAATTCGATAAGTGGCAAGGATGTATAATAATTGTCGAAGTAAAGCCTGTAGTTGCAATTGTTTGGTATTTGCCTCGCTAAGCGTACAACAACATTTGAAGCAGCACCCAATTGTGGCTCGCCTTCGCATACAATATTTTCTTGGCCACTGTAAATCTCGAAGTTGTAGCCAAAACCACTTACGCCGCACAAAATAAATAGTTTGAAACCCCATTTGTGAGGTTTGGCCGGCATGTATTGCTTTAGAATGCTTTAGAATGTTGAGCACATTTGCTCATCAACAGCCAAGAACTTTTCCAGGGTCACGTTCGAAAAGCGTTCGTTGAGTTTTTCAATAAGTGGTCTTACCTTATAAAGCCTATCACTTCCTGGCTGGGTGTAAGGCAACATCTTGGTATTGTCGTTGAAATGCAAATTCTGTCGTAAACGCTTAAAATTTCTTTAGAGGCATAGTGTCTTTTATAATAGATATTCCCATTTTATCGGACCAGTAATTCCGAACATTCAAAATGCGAACTATAGATGTGTACAAAACTACTCCAATAAATTGACGAATATTGACACTTTCAGCACATATCGGTTTGTTTGGATCTTTTTGTACGCTATATATGTTGGTTTGGTCGCGTATAAGATCAACAATCTCTTCAGTGAAAAAATAAGAAAAAAACTGATATGGCGTTTCTAATTCGAGGAGTCCGTTTGGAAGATCTTCGTTACCTAAAAAATTAAGCTGCTCTTGATTGAGCTCAAGGTTCTTTTTCTTCCATAGCACATTCACTTTCGCTGGCTTGCCCTCTGCAGCTCTTGAAATTCCACTAGAAGTTGACGGCTGAGGTGGAGGAGATTGAACGGTAGACTGCAACAAAGTTTCTGGTGCTGGTGGACTGTCAGAATTATTCCCTGATGAGCTATCTTCCTGAGGGACAAAGGTAGGATCATCATCACATTCATCGGAGGAAAAATCAAGTTCGTCTTCACTTTCGCAGCATGAATTGATTATCTCCTCAAGCTGTTGATTGCTTAGAATATTTTTTCGATGTGGGCGCATACTGGAAGACGTAAACAATTCAAGGTTATGTTTCCTATACTGGGTTGAATATGTCTGCTTTTTTGCTTGTTAAACGCAATGTTGCAGATGTGCAACAATACGGCTTTTACTAACCACGGCCGTTCTATGTTGCAAAACAAAAGAAAAACACCAAATATACGTCTTATATAAACTTACTTTGGAAACAAAAAAACTATTTTTGAAAAAAACTGGTTTTATGATTATTTCCCACAAAAAATAAAATCAGCTCAACCACAGACTTTCACTTTATGCAAAAAAAACAACTTTGACAAAAGATAACGGGGAGAAAATGTCATATAGAGAGCTTGAGAAACGATTGTACTTAGAAGAGGTATGTAGCAAACCTGCAACAATACTCTGATTAGTAAAAAATAGGAACATACTATTTTTGTTCAGTGAAATAGGGTATGTTGCAGATCTGCAACACAGTGCAACGAAGGGATATAATTTAATATCTAAACATGAAGAATTAAAAGAACTAGTAACTAATCATTATAACAACTGAGATATGACAAAATTGATAAAGTTTCTAATTTAGATAGTCATTTAAAAAAAACTTTTAAATATGTGTTTACAGCTTTAAAAAATCAAGAAATATCAGTTGATGTATATAAATTCGCAAATTTTAAAAATCAAGATATAATTCAACAATTTATTGAAGGAGAAAAAAGATACAGAAATATTATTAAAGAACAAGCAATAAAACAAAATGATAATTCTGGCTTGGAAGAGTTAAATCCAATATTTTCTACAATTATTGTTGATCCTAAAGTAAAAAAATTATCCAAATATATGACTAAAACAATGAATGATATTAAATTGTATGATGATTTTAAACCTTTATTTTTTAAAAAAGGTGTAAGAGAATATACAGCAGAATATTCGAAAAAAAATTAAATCTAGCAATAAAGGACCACAATTCAATAATATTAGCAAAGTAACTACTATTAATGTACCAAGTCCAATCGGTGGTTCACAAGGTTTAGATAAGAAAAATTATATTTAAATTTTCCTACATTTTTTATCACTTAAATTGATTGCAATATGCTTGGAGAATTTATAAAAATTATAATGAATTTTATATAATGAAATATTTGACTATAAGCATAAAATTATATTTTTTATAATCATTAGTATTTTAATAATCATATGTTTCTTAATAAAGAAATATTTGATGATGAGAATGAATTTATTTTAAATTAGAAATATAATATTTTTTAAAAAGTTTAAAATTTTTTTTATTTAAAAAAATATACTTCATAAATAAAAAATAAAATGGAAGATAATAAAAGATTATATTACCGACGTGTAAATGGAGAAAAGGTTTTATTATCTTCAATGAATGGTAAAAAAATATGTTTAACATATTTAATTGAAAAAGCTGTATCTGAATTTTATGGAAAGGGATATTGTAAGGCATGTAGATATTTAAAATATAATTCGGAAAAAATTCTTTGTTCATGTGGAAGAGAATATGTTAGATATTCTAAAGCACGTCACTTTTCTACAAAATATCATCAAGCTAAATGTCAAAGTAAAGAAGTTGAGGTAAAAACATCATCATTATAATCGATTTGTTCAAAATCAATTTTATTTTATTTTATAAATCTAATAAATTCTTTTTTTATATCTTTAAAAACGTGGTGGGAATTTCCCACCACGTTATAATCTTTTTTTTATAATTTCTAAAAGGGGGAGATTTTCCCGCATGTTTTTTTTTTCATTCCATTCAAATTTATTGAAAATTTATTTATTTTTTAAAATAAAAAAAGGCTGTAAACAAAATTTTGTTTATAAACTTTTTTCTTAATAAATGGAAACAAATTTGATAGAACCAAATTTAACATCTGGTAAAAAGGTCTCAGAGCTGAGACAGATAAAGAGGATGTATAAAAATATTTTTAATCCACCTTCGGGGTGGTCTGCATTGAAAAAGGCAGATTTAATAATTCTTATTAATAATTGTATCACTAATCATAATGAATCCATAATTCAATCTTTTTTAAAAATTCATATGATTTTCCGGTGGAAAATATTCATAATATAAATGAAGTACATGTACCAGAACAACGGAGAGCATTCGGGAATCTTGTTATAGATATTACTTTTACAAATAATGAAAATGAAGCAGCTAAAGAATATCACAGAATGACTAAAATCCATAAAAAAGCAATTAAAGATGATAAATCGATAGACAAATTTGAAAATACTGCAAATTGTGAAATATGTGATAAAGATTTTAGTAATGAAAAAGTTGTTAAAATGTGGGATCATGATCATTTAACTGGAAAATATAGAATGGCTTTGTGTCGAGATTGCAATCTCGCATATAAATTACCAAACGCTTTGAATATTGTAGTTCATAATTTAAGAGGATATGATAGTAAATTTATCCCAAAACATTTGGATAAAATAGATGATGGTGAGAAAGATCCAGCAGAAATTGTTGTTTTAGCTTCTAGTACTGAAAAATGTAGAAAATTTATAAAAAAAATTAAAATTTATTCATCTGAATGGAAAAAATGTTTAGTGTGTGATTATGATTATAATTTTCCAAAAAGTAAAATTTCTTATAAATGTGAATCAACGGAATTATTAGATCATAATTCCTGCTGAAACTAAATGGAAAAGATGTTTGAATAAAGAATGTGAACATAAATATACTTACGTTTCATTTTTAATTTTTATTGGATATTTAAAACAGTTGGCATTCTGTATTTTACCGTAAGTTTCTTACGAAATAATTTATCCAATATTATTTTAAATTTGTATTGGATAGTTAAAACAGTCAGGCATATTCTGTATTTTACCGTATTTTTTTTAAGTATATGGCAATTATGTTTTTATGGCTGTTTATCAGATATTATTTTAAAAGTATTTGCAATTTATCGAAAAAAATGTCGGTGTCTGAAAACTGTCCAGAAACCGGCAAAACCATTACTACTCGGACGTGATCGTCACCACACTGACAACTCCAACGCCGTAGGAGGTGGAATTCTTATTGCGATCGAAAATTCTCTCTTATGCTACCTGGTTGACGACTTCAGATCCACCGATGTTGAAGTTTTGTTCATTAGATAAAATTGAAGTCCAATAATTTATTTATCATATTGGTTTACTTACCTCCAAGTTCAAACAACGACCTTATGAAAAATTTAATGAATGTATTGAAAGTGTCTATGTCCTCTTTGAACCTGAAGATGAAGTTTTGGTCGTAGGTGACTAACTTACCTAATGTGGATTGGGTTTCAATGGATAATGATTGCTTCTACGTTCCGATTGATGGGTCGAGTTCTAATGAGCTTTCATTGATAGATGGTATGTCTTTATGTGGATTGAGCCAATTCAACGGAGTTAAAAATCGTTTTGGAAGAACTCTTGATTTAGTATTTTTCTCCGATACCGTTAACGCCGAGACCGCAGTAATAGAATCTGCTGTTAAACTAAGAGTAGAAATTCGGCATCATCCCGCATTAGATATTGCGCTCAACTTAAACCTGTCTTCTCCACATCATACCGCATACAACAAACTTGAATTTAACTTCAGTAAGTGTTATTTTGTAGAACTCTTTAGTTTATTACATTCTATTGACTGGAATCAATTATTCCTTAACTGTAATGTTAATGATATGTGTAACATTTTTTATAATACTCTCTTTTGCCGTTTTTACAAATCTATTCCACTAAAAAAACCTTGTAGGAACTCAAATGTACCACCATGGTTTGACTGTCATTTCAAAATCTTAAAAAACAAAAGAAATAAAGCATTGGTAAAATACAATAGGACAAGAACTGATGAAGATGGTAGAATTTTCTTAATTCTAAAACAACTTTTCATAGTATACTCAGATTCCTTATACGAAAACTATATTCGTAAAATAGAATGTGATCTTTAATCAAATCCAGATAGTTTTTGGAAATTTGTTAACTGCAAAAGAAAATCAAGTGCTTACCCAAACTCTATGTCAATTTCGTCGTCAACTAGTCATGAGCCTAAAATTATTGCTAACATGTTTGCATACTACTTCAAGTAAGCTTTCGAAGATGCAATCTATGACAACACCTCCAATTTCTCTACTTCTGAGCCAAGTTACCCTCACCTGAATTCAATTAGTTTTGAAATAAGCGAAGATACCGTAGCACAAAATATCATGAAATTGGATGAGTGTTTCAGTTCAGGCCCTGATGGTATTCCATCGTCTATTTTGAAGAAATGTGTTGCTTATTTATCATACCCGTTATGTATTCTCTTAAATAAGTCTTTAAAAAGTTCGCTTTTTCCTAATATCGGGAAAAGTACATTCATTACACCTGTTCACAAGAAAGTTCCCAAAAAATTACAGACCTATTGCTAAGTTATCTGTGATACCAAAACTGTTTGAGTCAATTGTATGTTATATTCTTTCCTTTCACTGTTCTTCAATTATATGTGATATGATAACCAGCATGGATTTGTCAAAAAAATCTACCGTTACTAATTTATTTAACTTTGCGTCCCTTTGTTTAGATGTTTTTGAAAAACGTGAACAAGTCGATTGTATGTTTACCGACTTTAGTAAGGCCTTTGACAAGTTGTGTCATCGTACTTTAATTTTAAAGTTTAGCAATCAAGGCTTTAACAGTAATTTCATAAATTGGATCTAATCGTATTTAAAAAAATAGACTCTATAGTATTGTGTTTCGCAATAAGTATTTGAACCAATTTGTTGTTAATTCTGGTGTCCCTCACGCAGCCATATAAGTCCAATTTTATTTGTTTTATTCATAAATGACTTGGTTTCGATTATACAAAATTCGTCCGTCCTTATTTATGCTGATGACATTAAACTTTTCAAAAGAATTAAATCTACTTCTGACTCCTTGCTATGGCAAGAAGAATTTTTCATATTTAGGGAATGGTGCAATAAAAATCATCTTGTCTTAAATGTTGACATGTGTAAAGCCATGAGTTTTAATCGCAAAGAAACTCCGTTTGTTTTTAACTATATGTTCGACTTATATCTCTTAGTTGTATTTTGTATGTTCTTATTCGATTTTTAAAGCAAATGCTACACTGATCGATGGCAATCAATGCAGAGAATTTTTTTTTTTCATAATAATTTTAATTGAACAAATACTTTTTGTTAAAAATGTATTTGTTTATTTTTCTTTTATACGTATTACAGAAAAATGATTAAATACATTTTTAACAAAAAGTACAAGTTCAATTCAAATTTTTATTTGCAAAATAAATTCTTCTCTGAGTTGGTTGCCATTGATCAGTGTAGCATTTGTGTTTTAAATCTGATACCACTATACCAAATTTTCCATTTGAAATTTTTTTCGGTTTGGTTTTCCGTTTCGCTATAACTGGCCCCTTAGGAGTTATTCTTTACCCTAAGTTAACTTTTATTAATCATTTAAATTACATTACAAGATTCTTTTTGTTTCATTTGTGAGACCAATCTTAGAATATGGTTGTGTGGTGTGGGCAGGGGCACCTTACTACTCCATTCATTCAACAAGACTTGGAGCAGTTCAGAGAAGATTTTCGCGTTTCTGCCTTCGGTTTCTCCCATGGTCACATCATAATACTCTTCCTCCTTTTTCTCAAAGACTCGCTTTAATAAGCCTTCCTTCACTAACTAATCATAGGAGGTACTTGCAAGTTTGTTTTATTGTTGGAATTATTAATGGTTCAATATCATCTCCATCGGTTCTTGGTCATTTAAACTTCAGTTTTAGTCGTACAAGTATCAGACTACAGCAACCACTGTGCCAAATATTTAGCAGATCAAACTATGGCGTCAATAGCCCCCTCAATCAATTGATAGCAATATTCAATAAATTTTATTTTTGTATAGACTCTGTAAATGAAAACATAAAATGTATGAGAATTAAAAATTTGATCTTTAACAGCTTAACACAGTTGTCTTAGTTTATAAGTATTATGTACTTAGTATAAGTTTGTTCGTTAGTATTTAACGAATTAAATAAATAAATGAGACTATTTCATTTGATTATATAAAGAGATTATATGACTCCTTACCCAACAGGACGTACGAGGTACCTAATAGTCAATAGATTGAATGAACAAATTTAGTAGAAACTGCCCGGCGAACCAGTCAAATACAAATCACTTGACACAGTGATGGTTAAAGAACAAGCAGTCAACTATCCAACCTAATTTTTAAATTCGATGGAGCCACCAGGAAGGCCACCCCCAAGTATATTTACATGAAAAGTTGGATCGTCGGTGATGCTCATTCGAAACTTGAATGCCCCAAAACGGTGCAACGGAACCAGACTGACGGGCAAAAAATTCACACCAAATTTGTTCGCGGCAACGATAATCAAACAAATTTTTTATCCGCTAGCATTGAAATAAAATAAATAAATTTAATTTCTAATTCAATAAAAAGTTTTTCCTTGGACGTAGCAGGCTTTTAACATTATTTGGTTAATTTTTTTTTTGGTTTTTTTCATAAATTTTTTAGTGGTTTGAAACATCAGCAAAAACTCCGCAATAGCTGATCGGGTGGAAGACGAAAGTAAAATGCAGGCTTTTAACTTGTTTTTTAAATTTTTTTTTTTTGGTTTCTTCATACATTTTTTTAGGGGTTTGAAACATCAGCGAAAATTCCGGGATGGCCGATCGAGTGGAGGACAAAAAAATGCATGCTTTTAACATATTGTTGGTTCAGTTTTTATTATAAAATTTTTAGCTTTTGGTTTTCCTATATACAGGGTGATTCACGAGTGTTGTGCCAATAAGCTAGAGCGTGTAGGTTGGGTTGAGACAAGACAAAAATCGCATGGGAGGGGGGTCTATTCCCCTCCGTTTAGCCAGGAGGGGCTATTTTCTAAAAACGACTTAAATTGGAAAACAAATTATTCAAAAATAACGGTAACTCCTACAAAGACTTTTTATTTTATTGTAATTTTAAACGAACTTATTCTATTGAACCGTTTTCAAAATATTAATTTTCAAACTCAAAAATTTTTAAAAAAATTTAAAACTAACTTTTTTCAAAATTTTGCGTATTTAAGTATTATTTTTGGTCTCAGAATACTATGCTCCAATTAATTTTAAATACAACGCTGAAAACCGTTTGGTTTAATGACTTTTTGTTGCCAAGATATTGAAAAATAACCGAATCACTTCTTCACAAAAACATGAAAATCTAGCCTTACGGGATGGCACAGGTATCATTTAGCCAATTTTTTCGTGTTTTTGTGAAGAAGTAGGTTCGGTTATTTTTCAATATCTTGGTAACAAAAAGTCATAAAACCAAAAGGTTTTCAGTGTTGGATTTAAAATTAATAGGAGCATAGAATTCTGAGAACAAAAATAATACTTAACTACGTAAAATTTTGAAAAAAATTAGTTTTAAAATTATTATTTAAAATTTTTTTTTTAATTTTGAGTTTGAAAATTAAAAGAAATTATATGACTCCTTACCCAACAGGACGTACGAGGTAATAGTGCACCGTGTTGGCACAATACATTATTAATTCTTTTGTAAACAAGTTACTAATTTATGGATAACAATTTTTTTTACGTTATGCGGCATTTTCAAGTGGGGGTTCTAATCAAATGTCGCAAAAAAGTGGATTTTTCATATTTAATTCTTTAAAAAGTTGTTTAAATGTAATTCATTGAATTACCACCTTTACTTTCATTTCTTTGCACTTATAATTATATAAAATTTCATTTGTAAGAAATTGGTTTAAAAAGGTATATTTGATTAGCTGATATTCAGCTCCAAAAGTAAGAAGCATAAAGGGCGCTGATCAGTTGTTCGGCAGTGTATATAACTGTTTCAAAAACGCAGTAATTCTCCATTCAAGTAAAGTTATTATACAACATTAATGGAAACTTATTATAAACAAAACTAAGTTTTAACAAATCGGTTTTTGAATGTTGAACAAGATAACAGAAATATATTAGAAAAACAAACCATACAAATAACGAACAAAATGCTACCCAAAAAACATTCTCGTAACGTCCAATCCAATTTAAGCAAAAATATAAAAAGTAAATCATTCAAACTTTTTTTTATATACAAATACATTTTCCGTTATTTAAGTTTATTGTGTTCATTTGTGATCTGCTTTTCTCTGCCTATTTTTTTTACATCAACAAATAATATTTTAATTAATACTCTTGCTTTGGTATTTTTTTTTTTTAAACTGGATTCTGTATTTTATTTGCAAACTTGAAGTCATCTCTCATTAAGTTCTCCTTGCTATTGTGATGGGAATGGTAGTCCGATTGAATGATGGCAAGAGCTGTTTTGGGGAAGAATACATATTGTTATTTAGAATTTCATGTAAAATACTTTCAGGAAGAATGGGAGCGTTGTATTAAAAAATTTCAGAAATGTTTATAATTAATTAATCTTATTTTAGTTTTGTATCGCTGTATTTAATTTGCCCTGATTTATTTAATTATTTTTTGTTTGAATACAGACTATAATTCATTGGTTAAAGTAAGGTACACTAGCTTCTAACATCATATCATTATTATAAAAGTGAAAGTAAGGGTGTTTGTTTGTAAAGCTTTCTTACCTAAACCACAGAACCAATTTTAAAAATTCTTTCATTAATAGAAATCTATGTACATTATCTGTGAGTAACATAGGGTATACACTTTTTTTATTTCAATAAAATATCCCTACGAAAATTACACTAATATAACGAAAAGAATCAAATATTTTCTTTACAAAGCTCTTATTTGACGTGCGCTGCCATTTTTTGTTTTTTTTTTTTTGTTGTTTTATTTATTTATTTCTTCAAACAGAGTACAAAGCTTCTATAGACTACTTAAATTTAAAAAAAAAAAAAAAAGAAAAATAATAATATTAATATTAAAAATTAAACATAGATGTAGGATTTAAAGTCAGCTTTTCGATTAATTAAATTTATTAAACGTAATTATTCATTTAAGAACTTAGATTGAAATAAAAGTATAGTACAAAATATTATTCAACTGATTGTGAATTAAAATTAGTTTAGTGGTAGTTATGATGCGCGGTGTAGATATGAAAAGAAAGCGAGCTCTGGGTTGCATTTGTCTTTTATAGGTCGGTTGACAGCTGACGGAATGGAACATGGTGAAGTAGTTCATAAGTTTTACTGAACTATGAGTAGTGCCAAATCGATCCTACAAACTCGGCCATCCTACAGTTCGGCGTCTCGATGAAATCTCAAATCGGTCATTTTAATCAAATTGGTCGCATCTGGTAGTTTAGATCATCTTGGATATGGTTGCCGACTCTAGTAATTATCTTTTTATAGTCATCTTTGCTGGTAATTTTCATCTCTGCTAGCAATTAATGCTAATCTCTAATGAAAGGGGACTATGGTATGTTCTTCGTCTCATCAATTGGTCTTCTCTGGCGGTGTTAGTCGCCTTAGTTGTAGTAGTTGTCATCTCTGATGGTGGTAGTTGTCTCTGGTGGGAAAACAATTATTATCATATTTGGTGTTCTCTGGGTAGTCTTCTTCTCTATGGTAATCGTCTCTTGCACATTGGTGAATTGATCGTGTTGGACATCTATCTGTAGTACAGTATTTGGTAGGTTTGTTCTATTAGATTTGGTTAGGTAGGTCTAGGTACACCTTAAGATCAACGTCTTAAATCTGTAAAAAAGAGATCATGTTAGTTCATAGTTCATTTCAAACGAAAAAAAAGATTGAAATATTTAATCATAATCTTCGTCGTCGTCGGTAAAGTCTGCGAAGCCTATCCATGGTTTCATGTTATCGGCACTGCTGCATGTTTTTCTTGGTCCTTCTGTTTCTCCGACTTTTTGCACATCGTAACGATTGTTCGGTCCAACGCTCAATACTCTATAAGGGCCATAAAATTTATTTGTAATTTTGATAGCATTTCCAAACTGAGTTCGTCTGATAGCAACCAAATCTCCTGGTTGATACTGTTGAGCGGGTTTTCTGTTCTTATTAAAAGTTCGTCGATTCTCCTGCTGTACAATCGCAATTGGGGTCCTGGTATCGTCTCTTAAATCGTTTCTCTCCTCGTCAAAGTCTTCTATTATCTCTGCTGCAATTACTTCTGCAATCCTGACGTCATCTTTGTTGCGCATTCTTAGTCCAAACATAACTTCAAAGGGACTTCTTCATATGCTTCGGTTTAGGGTGCTGTTAAGAAAAATTTGAACTTTGTTAGTATAATTATACCAACGATCAGGTTTATCAAAAGACAGTTTGGTTAAGATGGGTATGATGCTTCGATGCATTCTCTCAACTTGGCCATTGCCACGTGGAACGCCTGTTGTGATGAGAGTATGTTGAATATTTTGTTCCTTGCAGTAATCAGTAAAAATTTTGGATGTGAAGGCAGATCCCCGATCCGTTATAAAACGATGTGGGTTCCCAAAAATGGAACTTTGGAATTCCAGTTTTTTCAAGACTTCGGATGTGCATAAGCTTTTGACGGGATATATCCAAACAAACTTACTGAAGCCATCAAGTAAGGATATACTTGTATTGCTTTGAGGTAGCAGTTAGTGGTCCCACATGGTCCAGATGGTAGGTATGCAAAGGTCGATTTTCTTTTGGAATTGGATTTAAGTATCCCTCCGCCTTTCCCATCTTCCTCTCTGCCAGGATGCACTGAATACAGGTCTGTCTACAATTTTCTGATTTTTCTCGTAGATTTGGGATCGAATATTCTCTTCTTATTATATACTCCATCTCTCTAGCTCCAAAGTGGCCGTTGTCATGCACGCTTTTTATTAACTCTTTCTGCAATCCTTTGGGTACACAAAGAAGTGTTTCTCCTTGAACGTTTTCATCATAGAGGATTCCGTTGTCTGAAATGAAGTTTTTATATGGATTACTTTCAAGTATTTTTAAAATAATTTCTATCCTTTCATCTTTCTTTTGCATAGCTTTAATCCTGTCTATTAACTCGCTTCCTACTACCATAACTATGGAATTTCGGCTCAAAGCGCCTACGTGCTTTATTATAGTCCCAGCTCTGTGTTCCAAAATGAAGTCGTATTCCTGAAGTAATAGTGCCCATCCTGCGATTCTCGGTGCAAGGTCCTTCTTTTCCGTCGTCATCTTAAAAGCAGTACAATCAGTTACAATCTGAAATTGAAGACCTAGTAGGTAGATTCGTAACTTTTTTAAGGCATTAACTATGGCTTAAACTTCAAACTCATAGCTACTATACTTCTAATGAGTTTGGCTTGTTTTTTTGCTGTAGTAAACAACCGGATGGAATAAGGAATCGTCGCTCGACTTTTGCATTAAAATTGCACCAAATCCAAATTTAGATGCATCCGTATGCAACTCAGTTTCAGCTTTAGGATTGTAAATCATCGAAGTTGGTTTATCTAATAAGTGCTTCTTTATATTCAAAAATGCTTCTCTGTGGACATCTTTGAATTCAAACTTGTTTTCCTTTCGTAGAAGGTGACTTAAAGGTCTAGCTAAAATACCAAAGTTAGGAATACATTTTCTAAAATACCCCGCTAAACCTAGAAAGCTTTGAACACCTTTCAAGTTCTTGGGTTCAGGAAAACATTTAACGGCTTTAATTTTATGCTCAGAAGGACTCAAATGACCATTTTCTATAATGTATCCTAGATATTCTATTTTGGTACACATTAACTGACACTTCTTCCAATTAAAACGAAGTCCATTTTTGGATGCTAACTCAAGAACTCTTCGAAGATTAATCAGCGCGTCGTCATAGTTCTTAGCGCGTATAATGATATCGTCAATATAAATTGAAACAATTTTTTCTTTGATCAGTGGCTTAAAAACGATTGTGATGAAAACCGCAGAAAATGCCTCGGATGAAAGAACCAAAAATGTTGACGACCCCCCCCGCAAACGAAAAACGGACAACGATTTACGCATATATGCACGTGGAATGTACGCACGCTAAACAGGCCGCGTAAAGCCGAGCAGCTAGCCGAGACCCTCGCCAGTCTCAACGCTGATATAACAGCCCTGCAGGAGATGCGATGGGATGGACCGGGCCTGAGAATTACGGAGGACTGTAATTTCTATTATGGGAAATGCCACCTTGACGGGAGATCGCGCTTGTTTGGGTGCGGATTCGCTGTCAGAGGAAGACTTAGGCAAAAGGTCTTGAGCTTTCGCGAAGTCAGCGAGAGAGTGCAAACGATCCGCATTAAGGCCAAATTCCACCACATAAGCCTAATTAGCGCCCATGCCCCTACAGAAGAGAAAGACGACGCTACCAAAGAATGTTTCTACGACCTCCTCGCCAAAACATATGAGCAGTGCCCAAAACATGACATTAAAATTCTTTTGGGAGACTTCAATGCCAAAATTGGGAGAGAGGACATCTTTGGTATGACGATCGGAAAACACAGCCTGCACGACACCACCTCCGACAACGGACTAAGGCTCATCGATTTTGCAGCGGGAAAAAACATGGTGCTGAGCAGCACGCGATTCCCACGTCCCGACATCCACAAGGGCACATGGCGATCCCCAGATGGTCGAACCTGCAACCAAATCGACCATGTTGTGATTGATGGAAGACACTCCTCCAGCCTTATGAATGTCCGTACATTCCGAGGAGCAAACATCGATTCGGACCACTACCTAGTCGGTGCAAAACTTAGGGTACGGATCTCCATGGAAGTTCTTAGGCGAACACCGACTACACCTAGGAAATTCAATGTTGGACGTCTTCAATCGGAAGAGACCGCCGCTGCCTATGCCGACCGCGTATCCCTTGAGCTTGCGAGAAATCCTTCGACTGATGACATGAACCCGGAAGACCAATGGCAGCTATGTCAACAAGCCATAAGAAGTGCTGCGTCAGAGGTATTGGGCTTCTCACATCCACCCCCCAGAAACCCCTGGTTCGACTCCGAATGTGCTCAGGCAAACAAAGCCAAAACGGAGGCATACAAGTCGTGGCTCCAGAGAGATACTAGAGCATCCAGAAATCTCTATGTTGAGCGAAGGAAAGTTGAGAAACGTCTACTCAGGAGAAAGAAAAAAAGAACACCAGCAACGCGAAGTCGAGGAGATGCAGAGATGTTTTTGCAGAAAAGAGGTACGAAACTTCTATAAAAAGGTGAAACAGTCTACATCCGGTTTCACAAGCCGCCCTAGGCCCTGCAAAGATCAGGATGGAAATACCATAGTGGAAACGCAGGCGATGTTAGCCATCTGGAGAGACTACTTTAACCGGTTGCTAAATGGCGATGACAGCCAAGATCCCGCCCAAGATCAACTTGTTCCAGTTAATCTAGATGACGACCACGAACTACACATGCCCGACCAAAATGAAATCAAAGTAGCCATCACCAGACTAAAGATGAATAAGGCAGCTGGATGTGATGGCCTTCAAGCGGAGCTTTTTAAACACGCTGGAGATGACCTGGTCAGGAGCATACACCAACTCATCTGCAAAATATGGTCGGAGGAAAGTATGCCCGATGAGTGGAATCTCAGTACCATCTGCCCGATTCACAAAAAAGGAGACCGCCTCCTCTGCGCCAACTATAGAGGCATAAGCCTTTTAAACATCGCCTATAAGATCCTGTCCAGCGTTTTATGTGAACGTCTCAAGCCGTTTGCTGACGACCTGATAGGTCCTTACCAATGCGGCTTCAGACCTGGAAAATCTACCACCGACCAAATATTCACATTACGCCAGATCCTGGAGAAAACCCAAGAGTATAACATCGACACCCACCACCTGTTCGTCGATTTTAAAGCCGCCTACGACAGTGTTAATAGAGTCGAACTGTATCGTGCCATGTCTAACTTTAGAATCCCTGCTAAACTGATACGCCTTATCAGGATGACGTTGGAGAATGCTCGCTGTTCCGTCCAAGTTGGTAGAGACTCTACTGAAACCTTCGAAACCACCAGAGGGCTAAGACAAGGTGACGCACTGTCATGCAGCTGTTTTAATATTGTGCTTGAAAATGTAATACGGAGCACCCATGCCAGTACATCAGGCACCATTTTCAATAGATCGACACAATTACTTGGGTTTGCTGACGACATAGACGTGATAGGAAGAACAAAGCGAGCAGTAACCGGTGCTTTCACTACTATGGAGTCAGCAGCAAGCAGAATGGGGCTGAAAATAAACGAGGACAAGACGAAGTATATGCTTTCATCAACAAAAGTCCAATCCCACCACCGACTTGGTCAGAACGTAACCATTGATAGGTATAACTTCGAGGTAGTCAGTGAATTTGTCTACCTGGGCACTGCTGTAAACACAGGCAACAACATCAGCGCTGAAATCAAACGCAGACTAACTCTTGCTAATCGCTGTTTCTTTGGGCTGAGTAAGCAATTGAGGAGTAAAGCCCTATCGAGAAGAACCAAGGTGACACTGTATAAAACACTCATCATCCCGGTCCTGCTATATGGTGCAGAAGCATGGACCCTATCCCAATCGGATGAAAATTCACTTGGAGTCTTCGAGAGAAAAGTTCTGCGTACGATCTATGGTCCTGTCTGCGTAAATCGCGAAAACAACGTTTGGAGAAGAAGATATAACAATGAACTGTACGAGCTGTACAGCGACATAAGCCTAGCCAGAAAAATTCGAATCCAAAGACTAAGATGGCTGGGCCATGTAGAGCGAATGGACATCGACGCTCCAGCTCGTAAAGTCTTCAACGCCCAACCCGAGGGAGTCAGAAGCCAAGGTAGACCTCATCTTCGATGGAGTGACCAGGTAGAGGGAGACATCCGTCAACTTGGAGTACGAAATTGGAGACAGCAGGCTAGAGATCGAGCCGGCTGGAGGGGCATTCTCAGCAAGGCCTTGGAGTACCACGCTCCAGTGGCGCCAACATAAGTAAGTAACTAAGGCTTAAAAACGGTATCGATAAATTTTTGGAAAATTATCGAAGATACGCAGAGCCCAAATGGCATGACTAAAAATTGATATTGGTCGTCTGGAGTGACGAATGAAGTGTATTTTCTGCTTTCCTCCTCTGCTACCGCAACGTGAAAAAATCCATTCTATTGGTCAAGAGTACTAAAAACAGACACGCCACTTAATTCCTCTATTTGGTCTTCAATCAGGGGGAGAGGGTGATGATTCCGAACTATCTGCTTGTTTAACCTCCTAAAGTCAACACATAACCTTTTGGTTCCATTTTTTTATTAGCTAGAACAATGGGACTTGCTAATTCTGAATTACTCTGCCGAATTATGCCCTTTGCATCCATTCATTTATCTGAGAATCGACCACCGCTTTTTCAAGGGGTGCTAATCTCCTAGGCTTTTTATATATTTCCCCCTCTTAAAATTATGTTCATTTCGTAGGTTCCAGCTACACCTTCATCCGCGTTATACCGCCTTACCAAATCTTCCACCTGCTGTCTGTAAGAGTTATTTTGAACATTCAAAGTAAGACTATCTTCGGTTACTTGAAAACATTCTAAAAACGACTTCATCTTCTTAATCTCAATGTTATTTGCACTAACGACTAACTCGGTATCTTCCAGCACATTTCTTTCTATTGTCATTGGCATAGAAAAATATTTTTCCGATATGACTTGCACCTTTATAGCTTCGAATAACTGTCCATCGATAATTAAAGTTGTCTCAAAAGAACCTAATGTCTCTACCGCAGCTGCAGACAAACCTCTCAACATCGTGGGTCTACCAGTTAAAAGTGGGGATCCTACTTTTTTGTACTTGTCAGCCCTCAGTAAAGTAACATCACTCCCTGTGTCTAACAATCCGTTAGATATGAAAATGCTCTTAAACGACCCTTTGGAACAGCCTTCAGATACATTCGCAACTCTGCCTGAATCATTACTCCCTGGACAGTCTGGAGCTTTATGTCCAAACTTCCTACATTTAAAACATTTTGGCCCCTCCGCCTTCTTCTTACATTCATTAGACTTATGCCCTTTTGCTCCACAATTATAGCACACTGAAATTGAACTTGAGGGTGTTACACGTGTTTTTTCCCGTCTGACATAGTACCGAAATTTGAAGAGAACGGAGTAACATTTCTACTTGAATATGATTTATAAACTTCTAATTTTGTTTTGAACTCTTTCAAATTTGATGCTCCGTATAATATGATTTTATTTGTCTTTGAATCAGATATTCCATCAATGACATATTCAATGATTGACTTCTCATCTATTTGACCACGTGCACCTAATTCTTTCATCTTCAAAAAATACTGTGAAACTGTCTCATCTTTCTCCTGCCTCCTATTAGCAAGCTCCCTATGAATCTCGGCACTAGACATGTGCTCTGCGAACTCCTCTAACAAGAAACCTTTTAAGAGTGAACACGATACCAAATTACTCTCCGAACGAATAGCAAGTTTTGCAGACCCATTAAGAAGCCTTTTTGCAAACAACAACCTTTCTAACTCTGTCCATTCCATGACTGAAGCCGCGCCTTCAATTTCGTCTACATAACACTTAATTGTATAGTCATCATCGCCACTAAATTCTTGCAACGCATTGGATACATCTTGAAATGAAGCTGCTCCTCTACTCCTTTTCTTCAAAAAATCAACCTCTCTCTGCAACATTGAAATTTCAACATCGCGTGCCAGCCCATTTTCTTTTTCTACCACTTTACTCTTTCTATCGTCGAGCTCTTTTCTTCTCCTTTCCAAATCATACAGCATATACGAAATATCCACTGAACTATTGTTCATTGCTGTACTATTGCGATTGTACAAATTGTGTCCGTTCACATAGATATGACTCGATCCATTTTAACATATTAGAATGAAAACCATACCGTTGTACATAGTTAAAATATGGTGATCAACCCTATCAAATGCCTTCGCGAAATCAGTGTAAGTAACCTCACAGCTCACACTGTAAACGTTTTTCAAGCGAAGTAAGCACAAAGTTCGAAAAGAGTGCGAGGTGAAATTACTTCTTTTACTGAGTAAATAATTTTTTATAAATTATTTTCTCAAACAATTTCAGAATAGTTGATATTTTACAAATTGGTTGATAGTTTGTTATATCGTTTTTGGAACCTGCTTTGTGAATAGGAATTAAGAAAGAACTTTTTAAAACATCGAGGAATATACCCAGCTCAAGAGAACGGTTAAATATGATACTCAGAGGCAAAGCAATTGCAACAGCACAATTCTTTAAAACTATAGAGTTTAAAGCATTAAGTTCTTCAGCTACTTCATTAAAGTCATTACTCATACTGCCAATGTTAATTGAGTTCGAGAAGCAGCTATAATAAAAAGGTTTTGTATCATTTAATCGAGGGACGTAGACCGAGCAAAAAGGTTGCAAACTGTTCAAGATCAGATGAAGTAACTTTAAATAATGCATAGTATTGGGAATGCCTACTGATTTGTTTTTGCAATTTATGAAACTCCAGAAACATTTAGGATTATTTTTGATATTTTCTTCTATATTAAAAATAGAGTGACTAGGAAAATTTATTGAGAAAGTCAAATCTTTTTTGAAACCGTCTATTGTTACGGTAAAATTTACCGTAACAAAAACTATTCTTTTCAGATCGCTTTTCTTGTTCCTTCCACTCCCTTCTTTTCTTTAATAAAGATGGTTTTCTAAGTACGATAACATCAACCGCTAAAAAACTACGAAGGGTCGTAGAACAGTTGCAGCATATGGCCAAGTGCCCAACATAACATACTTTCCCTGTACCCATCAATTCCCTAAAACCTTAACAGAAATCCCCGAATTTTAAAAATCGCGAGGTAGCAAGCATCCTTCCTTCAAATAATTTATTTTTGGTTCTGCCATGGATTCCTCGTTAGTTTTGTTTAGTTATTTTGGAGGGGAAACTGCGTCTAATCGAAATTGAGTTTTTCAGCTTTGACATTTTTACTTGCGATTATAGGTACTATAAAGGGCCAGTTATAGCGATACGGAAAACCAAACCGGAAAAATTTTCAGATGGAAAATTTTATATGTTATATATCGATTTTAAACACAAATGCTACAATGATCGATGCTAAATAACTCAGAGAATTTTTTTTTGCTAATAAAAGTTTCAATTGAACTAATATGTTTTGTTAAAAATGTATTTATTCATTTTTATGGTTAAATTTGGTTTTTCGCCCCCCAAAATGGAACAAATAGTCTTTCCTGTTTCAATCCAATTGTTTTCGGTTTCCACTGGAAGGTGAGCTGTCAAAATATTGTTTTCGTTGTAAATTCTGGCATGAAAAGTTTTTCGTTGCAATTGTTCAACAAAATATCAAAAGTCAGACTGAGACAGAGGCACTGACCACTGACTTCTGTTTGACATTTATCAAGGAAGTTGTTTATTCACACGCACCGAGCCACCAGTGTCGCCAACAACAAAGTGTGGTAATGATTTGTAATGTGATTTTTTTGGTATATGCAGATTTGTGGAAAAAGAATTCTTTTTAAAAATGTGATTAAAGTTTTTAAATAATAATAAATACAAATACAGACGGTTCAAGTGAAAATTAATTTTGGATTCATAAATAAATATTTAATTTTTATTCATTAAGGAGAAACATACAAACATAGTTTAATTAATTTAATTTAATTAATGAATTCATTAATGTATATTTGCGCGAGTGAACAAATAAATGAGAATTAAAATCATTAGTTTTCTTATATTTTTATAGTTTATATGTATGTATATTAAGAACGTCAGAAGAACACAATTAACACAATAACAAAAACAGATCAAATCTGTTCTATGTGATTTTTTCTTGGAAATGTAGATTTGATCTGATTTCTTGTCCAAAAGAAATTGAAACAGATTTGGTCTGTTTTTGTAATTGTGTTTCTTTTGGCGTTCTTATAATATATAAACTATAAAATATAAAAAAAAACTAATGATTTTAATTCACATTTATTTGTTCACTTGCGCAAAAGTACATTAATCAATTCATTACACTCCTGTATATATTTAAAAACTTTAATCGCTTTTCTACACAAAAAATTTTCCACAATAAATTTCACAGAATTAAAAAAAAACAGATTTGACGCTTGAGAAATAACAAATCATTGAGGTACCTATATGTGCAAATGTGTGTTAAATTTGATCTGAAGTCCGATCTGAGATCAAGAAAAAATTGATCCGACGCACCAACAAAAATCACATAAGAATCGATTCGCACTATAATTTGATTTAAAATCCTTTGCTCACTCTCACTCACCCGACTTCGTTTCTCCCCGAAATAATTTTTTAGTAGTTTTTTTTTCATCTTTATTGAAAATTTCATTTTTACAATGCAGAAAATTAATATACACTGCGTGCGTGTATAAACGCCTGTTTTGTGAAATGTCAGAGTGAAATATTTTTTCTGGTATCGTTTTCTAGATCGCTATAAACGCTAAAACCGAAAAAAATATTATTTTCATCCCGTGTCACCTTTTTCGGTTTGGTTTTTCGTGTCGCTATAATTGGCCCCTAAGGCAAGTTATGGATTCGTGCAGAAAAAAAAATTTGAGATAACAAACACACATGACATTACAATGATGGAGAAGTCGAAAAAAGTGGGTCTGGAAATTCCGTCCGTCTGTCTGTGTGTCTGTATGTCTGTTCGCGCCTCTGTGTGAAGGGATTGCACCAGCGCTCACTTAACTAATTGTCACAACAAAAACAATTAATAGGGTATTCAACCTGCTTTGATAATTTGATAACATTTTCCCAACTATCCCATGCACTGCATTCGTTTTATTCCGCCGCCGCCGCCGCCGCCGTCGCCGTATTGGCTAGCTATAGCATAACCGAGTCAGAATGAGTATTCATATTTCCGTTGGCACACTTCGTGCACCAGATACTCACATAGTTCGACCGGCACCCTCTGTGCACAAGCTATAGAAAATAACAAGATACACAAAATATTTATTTGACACTTTAGTGCACAGGTATTTTGTATACAAATTCAAAGGGTCACTGGCTTACGGTTTATGGCAGTAAATTGTGCATCATAAGCACATCGAAAGTGCATGGTATGGTCAAATGCTGACTGTGCATATTTGGGGTTATCGATTATCCAAGTATGGTTGGATACCAACGAAATAAACTAATTATGTAGTATAAATAGACTGAATAAAAAGCTATGATGGCACTTCTATCTAAAAAGCCAAACTTAAGACAACGTTTCTTTACTCTGATATAGCAATACGCTGGTAGGTAATCTAACGTTAGTTTAACTCCAACATCTGACGCCCTACAGAGCAGTATTGCTTTTGGGTAAACGTTTATAGGGCAATTCGCCGGACGAGTCAGAGAGTTGAATTAAACTTAACTGCGAAAACACTACCAACATTACATGGCGATCTTGCCAGGAGACCAAGAAACGTGAAGTCAGTTTTCTTCTCTCCCCCATTTTACTGAGCGACCTACGGTTAAAACATTAGATGTCCCGGCAAACCCAACTGGCCCTAGCAGCCCATCTAATCCAAGAAGCCCAGGCCTTATTGACAGAACCAACAGATGCCAAGGAGGTCGAACGGATCAAAGTAGGCCCCAAACCTTTAACCATCGCCGAGTATTTAAGGCGAAATACTGTCCGGGCGACAGAACAAACTCCATCGCCCCCAAACCCAAAGATACGAGCAGGAAAGAGGGTGCAGCTCAAAAAGCACCTAGTTGAACTGTACCGGCTGGCAAACATACCCGGCCAACCCAGCGACGTGAGGCAAAAAGCAAGTAAAGGGAGCAATCCGCTCCAGCAAAGCTGCAAAACGTAAACAAAGGAAAACCGAGGAGCAGGAATTCCACACGCTGTTCTCGAACATAGTAGAAACCGCTCGCAGAGTCGACAAAGACAAGATTTAGATTTTCGAAATTTTTTTTTTTTAATTTTTATAATTTGTTTTAACTTTTCAAATTTTTTTTAATGGGCAAATCACAATCAAAGGTCGAAGAGGTCATCGTTAATAATAACGGGCCTCAATCTAATAAATCGAACGAAAAGTATGAATACGGTATAGATGTAGTTTCTATCGTAATTATAATTATAGTAATTTTCCTTGCAAAATATATTCGAGATCTAATTTTAAATAAATTCAATAAGGCAATAAGAAAAGAAATTGCAAAAAACAATATAAGCAGAAGAATGTCTGTGTAAAAAAAAAAAAATATATTTTAATAAAAATACATGCTACAAAATTTTTTCATTTTTAAATTAAAGCATATCCTGAATCAAATTAATTAATGGATTTCTCGTTCCTAGAAATGTAATCAAACGACGAATTTCGGTATAAAAAAAAATATATATATATATATATGATTTTCAAATGAATTTTTCAAAAGTAATTAAAGCTTTAGGTGCGCTCAAGGATTTTTGTGACAATTTAAAGAAATCACCTAATAGGAAAAGAAAACAAGAAGGGTGTAAATAAGAAGTTAGAAGAATTAAATAACCTGTGGAGTACTTTTTACGAAGAATATTTAGATATAAAACAAGAGGAAGCATCTGAGACAGAATTACAAAACTTGGAAGAAATAGTAACTCAAGCTAAAAATTTAAAAAAAATTTCAGAAACCATAGTAAAAGATAGCTTAGACAAGGAAATTATTAGTGCAATAGTTAAAGAAAATTCAGAAAAGGAAACTAAAAACACTCAAACTAACAAAATGGCAGAAGTGTTTAATTTTAGCATAGCTCAAAAATTACCAACTCTTAACTGCGAAGAGGACGGCAAAAGAACAGAAAACATCCGAGACTTTGTAAATAGTGTCGAATTTTACCACGACACACTCGGCGAAGCTTCAAAACCCATTCTAATTAACTTCTTATTGAAATGTAAAATCCAAGGGAAAGCTCTTACAGAATTAGGCAGTCAGAAACCAGCAAATTTCGCAGCATTAAAAAAACTTTTAGTTGAAAGATGTGGACCGAAAGAAACTATAGAATCCATTCAAACTAAGCTAAGTAGAACATATCAGGGAAATCGCCCGGTACAAGAATTTACTAAGGAAATCGAAACATTGGTATCAAGAATGACCGAATTGGAGGTATCTTATCTTGGTGAAGAAGCAAGAGAAACACTTGCCAAAGCCAATGATAGACGAGGCGTAGCCTTTCTTAAGAAGGGGGTAAATGATCGGTTAAAAATTATTCTAGATAGCGCTAGGCACGCAAACCTTCAAGACGCTATACAACATTTACTGGAGTTAGACCAAAGCTCTACCCCTGCAACAGGAACCGTCCGGTACGCGAACAACCTAAGTTATCCACAACCACAAAATCAAAACCAAGGTCAAGCTTATTTTCATAATCCCCCCAGATCAAATTATAACAATGCTACCAATCCCAGTCAATCTTTTCCCAGGCAAAATTATTTTCGTGGTAATAACCACTCTCCCAATTTTTCAAGATATAATAATAGTTACAATCAAACGTTTTCCCAAATGCCTAACAGAAACCATTCACTACCAAATAATCAACGTTTTAACACAAATGGAAACCTTCCTAGTAGAAATATGCAAAATTTTAGTCAAAATAATAATATGAGAAACAATGGAGGTAATTTTTCTAGAAATAATAGTATCCGTCAAAATAGAAACCCTGGTAGAAGTAACCCACCTAACAGTAATAACATTAATAACCATAGTGTTTTAGCATTGAGAAACGAGCAACCCACCGAGGGGCTAGCCGACCCATCGGAGGGAAGTTAAGCAATCCACCAAAGCCAAATGCCATTTGCACTGCTGGAATATCGAACGGCATTAACGTTCAGTTAAAACTGGACTATGATAGACATATAAGATTTTTATTAGACACAGGAGCTTCAATTTGTGTAATAAAAAACAGTTCAGTAAATCCAAACATTCCCATATTCAAAAATAAAAGCTCAAAAATTCTAGGCATTTCAGGAGATTTAGAAACAATAGGAACATGTGATATTCAAATCCATTTAAAAGATTTCATAATTCCATACGAATTTCACGTGGTCCCCGATAATTTCCCAATCCCAGTTGAAGGGATTATTGGAGCAAATTTTCTGCTACAGTTTAACGCCATACTTGACTTAGAGAATTTTTTATTAAAAATCAAAGAAGGAAATAACACTATTCATCTGCCCATGTGTTCCCAAGAAAATATTAATACAATCTCAATAGCCCCAAGAAGCGAAGCAACCTATTGGTTAAACACAAAACACACCGAATCTCGAGTATTCTACCCGCAACAATTATGCGACAACGTTCTTATGGCAGGTTCATTATCCACTGCCATAGACGGGAAAATACCAATAAAAAATTTGAATGCACGGGATACAACTGTAACTCTCAAATGGGCCGAACCATTGTCCTCATCAGCCTCGGAACATTACATCCTACGTTACAACCCGACAGAAAAATCAATAAACACTCGAGTGAATTAGATAATAAACGAAATAAATTTTGACACATTAAATAGTGAAGAAAAAGCAGAAATAAAAGCAATATGTACAAAATATCAAGACATCTTTCACGTGGATGGTGACAAACTCACGTATACACATATTGGCAAAGCAGATATCTCGCTCAAAAAGGATGCGTCACCAAAATATTCAAAGCCATATCGTCTCCCACACACACAGAAACAAGATATAAAAGAAGAAATACGGAAGATGTTAGACAATGACATTATAGAACCATCTATATCTCCTTGGAACTCTCCCATACTAATAGTACCTAAAAAGAAAGACCCTGTTACTGGTCTACAAAAATTCCGTATGGTGATCGACTATCGTCACGTGAACGAGAGAATTGAAGATGATAAATTTCCACTACCCAACATAACAGACATCTATGATATGGTAGGAGGAGCAACTTACTTTTCTTGTATAGATTTAAGCCAGGGATACTACCAAATGGAGTTGGATGCCGATAGCAGACCAATCACAGCGTTCTCGACAGAAGATGGTCACTACCAGTTAAAACGATTACCTATGGGTTTAAAGATCTCACCCAGTAAATTTTCAAGAATGATGTCCATAGCTATGTCAGGACTAACTTATTCACGATGTTTTGTTTATCTTGATGATCTGATAGTTTTTGGTAAAAGTTTAATAGACCACAATAAAAATCTAATACAAGTGTTTGAACGTCTAAGAGAAGTAAATCTGAAAATACACCCTGGAAAATGCTTTTTCTTGCGAAAAGAAGTGTTATACCTAGGCCACGTTATTTCTGATAATGGTATCCTACCCGATCCTACTAAATCTTCCGCAATGAAAAGTTACCCAACCCCCACCAACGCGGATGAAGTAAGAAGATTCGTTGCATTCGCCAACTACTATCGTAAATTTATCCCCAATTTCGCTACCATTTCTATCCCACTTAACCGATTACTGAAAAAAGATGTCGAATTTTATTTTAATAAAGATTGCGAAAAATCTTTTGAGTTGCTTAAAGAAATCCTTACAAGTCCTAAAATCCTACAATTCCCCAATTTTAACGAGGAATTCATCCTACGAACCGATGCCTCAGGTTTCGCTCTAGGAGCTATCTTATCTAATTTCGACGATAGACCAATTGCCTATGCAAGTAAAACTCTTAATAAAGCAGAGAAAAACTATAGTACAATTGAGAAAGAATTACTTGCAATTGTATGGGCAGTTAAACACTATCGTCCCTACCTATTCGGAAGGAAATTCAAAATTTTAACAGACCATAGACCTTTAGTGTACTTGTTCTCACTTAAAGAACCTAGTAGCAGACTAACAAAATTTAGACTACTACTAGAGGAATACAACTTCTACATAGAATATTCTCCAGGTAAGGATAATTGTACAGCCGACGCATTAAGTCGCATAAAAATAGACTCCGAGGATTTAAAACAATTATGTATCTGCGTTTTAACGAGAGCCCAGTCAAAAGCGGAAAACAAAAATCTTGAACATATAGACACTACGAAAACCGACGAACAACTAATAACTGAACTATTAAAATTACCAGAAAATGGACTTAAAGTCATTGAGCTGAAGATTGTTGACAACTTCGAGGAAGATTTAATTATTT
The DNA here is from genome assembly GCA_916050605.2 of Platycheirus albimanus. Taxonomy (NCBI): domain Eukaryota; kingdom Metazoa; phylum Arthropoda; class Insecta; order Diptera; family Syrphidae; genus Platycheirus; species Platycheirus albimanus. The sequence continues at coordinate 49,210,341 of OU696698.1, read as the reverse complement.
TCAAGGATACAGACATAATTATTGGTCCAAACAAGGTTTTGGCGTATATCCCAAAAGGGAATTGTTTACTCCTAAAGAAGTCCAAGGACAGCACTACAACCCCATCGACAATGTTTGGCAAAATATTGTCGAGGGATGTGCAGAAACTCTGCGGATTGAATTGTATTAAAAAGATATATATTACTAAAAATGAAATAAGAAAGCTCGCATGCGGCCGCAAAGAGAGCAATATTAATGAATTAAAAAGAAATTAGGAGAAATATTTAAGGAAAGTAATATTAAAGTGCACATTATAGAGAAAAATATTGAAATAACTGATCCTTATAAGAAGAAATTAATACTTAATGATTACCACATACTTCCAACCAGCGGACATGCAGGAATAAACCGCATGTTACAGAATATAAAGAAGAAATACTTCTGGACAGGTATGCAAAACGATGTGACGACATTCGTAAAGCATTGCCCAATTTGTCAACGAAATAAATATATCCAGCCAAAGAAACAACCAATGACTATCACATCGACAGCCGAATCAGGTTTTGACAAAATATTTTTAGATCTAGTAGGACCTTTAGAAGAATCAGAAGATGGATTTAAATATATTCTAACTATACAAGATGAATTAACCAAATTCATCGAAGCAGTACCCATTTCCAATAAAGAAGCAAGTACAGTGGCAAAAGCTTTAGTAGAAAATTTTATTCTAAGATATGGAGTACCACATACGATAGCATCTGATCAAGGAACAGAATTTTTAAATCAAGTTTTCCAGAGAATTTGTAAATTACTAAAAATAGAACAGTTGCAATCCACAGCATATCATCATGAGAGCATAGGAGCCTTAGAGAACTCTCATAAAGTTTTAGGAGCATATTTGAGAAGTTACGTTTCAGAAAAACATACCGATTGGAACACATGGCTACCATACTACGTTTTCTGTTATAATACATCAGTACACTCAGAAACCGGATATACACCTTTCGAACTAATATTCGGAAAACAGTGTATCTTACCATCAAATTTGGTTAAACAGGTAGAACCAGTATACAACTATGACGATTATGTGATTGATTTAAAAAATAAATTACAAATCGCTCATAAAGACGCTCGAGAAGCTCTGATAGGCAAAAAGATAGCAAGAAAAAATAGATTCGATTTAGAGCAACGAACAAAAACCTCCAATTTTGAAATAGGAAGTTTAGTTTTACTTAGAAACGAAAATAGAAGGAAACTTGATCCGATATACATAGGTCCATACGAAGTTCTGTCCCAAAACGGCGTGAATTGTGATATAAAATATGAAAATAAAAAGATAACGGTTCATAAAAATAGGCTAAAACCATTTTTTTATATATTTAACTCTGATTTAGATATTAAAAGTTGATCAGTAACTTTATAAACCTAAATGAATTCCATTAATTAATATAAAATCAAAAACTTGTAAACTTAACTATTGTATAAAATTTATTAAAAAAAAAAAAAGGCGAGAAAGTGCTTCCGCAAATGCAAACATCTAAAGATAAATTAAAGAAAAATATTAGTATGATATCATGTATAGCTAAACTTGTCAATATATGTATGTTAACATAAAAATAGGCCGGCATAGACTTAAGATTTTCATTACTATTATTATTATACTATTGATTAGCAATTTAATACAAAAATGTATATACAAATCTAACTTTCACTACTTAATATATTTAATATATCTTTAAAATATAGCTAGATAGAATAAATTAATTTAATGTAACTATTGATAAGCAAATTAATATAATTTTTACATAAAATACTATTATATTACACCTTTTAAATGTACATAACTATCATCAAAAAAAAAAAAAAAAAAAAAAAAAAAAAAAAAAATCCATCCCACAATTTCAAAAGAAAATACAATTCAAAAAGTTATCAAATAAAACAAGATCCCTTATTGTACAAAGTGGCGCATAAAAAGAAGAAATCATAACATATCATGATTTGTCCTTTTTCTCCCAGGAAGGGTGGTGTGAAGGGATTGCACCAGCGCTCACTTAACTAATTGTCACAACAAAAACAATTAATAGGGTATTCAACCTGCTTTGATAATTTGATAACATTTTCCCAACCATCCCATGCACTGCATTCGTTTTGTTCCGCCGCCGCCGCCGTCGCCGTATTGGCTAGCTATAGCATAACCGAGTCAGAATGAGTATTCATATTTCCGTTGGCGCACTTCGTGCACCAGATACTCACATAGTTCGACCGGCACCCTCTGTGCACAAGCTATAGAAAATAACAAGATACACAAAATACTTATTTGACACTTTAGTGCACAGGTATTTTGTATACAAATTCAAAGGGTCACTGGCTTACGGTTTATGGCAGTAAATTGTGCATCATAAGCACATCGAAAGTGCATGGTATGGTCAAATGCTGACTGTGCATATTTGGGGTTATCGATTATCCAAGTATGGTTGGATACCAACGAAATAAACTAATTATGTAGTATAAATAGACTGAATAAAAAGCTATGATGGCACTTCTATCTAAAAAGCCAAACTTAAGACAACGTTTCTTTACTCTGATATAGCAATACGCTGGTAGGTAATCTAACGTTAGTTTAACTCCAACATCTGACGCCCTACAGAGCAGTATTGCTTTTGGGTAAACGTTTATAGGGCAATTCGCCGGACGAGTCAGAGAGTTGAATTAAACTTAACTGCGAAAACACTACCAACATTACATCTGGAGGCTGAACGGGTGGGCCGATTTGCTTCAAATTTGGTATTTAGGATTTATTTGGCCGTCCCTCGGAACAATTTTCTTATTTTTGCTCTAGGTCCAAAAATAACGGCACCTGCCAAGCTTGAATATAAAAATTGATTTTCTCAAAAACGGCTCTAACGATTTTGATAAAACTTTCAGAATGCTATTTTTGCAAGACATTCTATATTTTGGTTAGAAATTTTTTTTCAAAATTTGTCCAATAACGGTACCTCTCATAGAACCAGTATTTTCAAATCAAATTTTCTCGTAAACTATACATTCGATTTCAATAAAATTTTGGCCACAGGAAGCCATTCATAATTTTATTAATATGGCATTTCAAAATTTTTAAAAACTTTTTTTTTTTGATTTTTTATAATTTTTTCAAAAAAAATTTTGCTTTTCGAAACATGTTGGAAACGGGTATATTGACTTTTTTTAAAATTATTTTTAAAATATAAACTACAGGTTTCCATATATTTGTATATTTGCATACTCAAATAAATTTCAAAATATTTTTTGAAAAAGTTTTTCAAAAATAACCTTTAAAAAAAACCGGTCGAACGATTTTCAATATTTTGTTTTCCTAGATTGACGTATAGCTTTGAAATTGCATTGCATACTTAGTTTTTCCGAGAAAACTCTTAAACTAATTTAAAAAATAAAAGAATTTTCGAAATTATTTAATTTTTTTTAATATCCATATATGCAGCCACAACGCAATTTCTTATCATAAGAGCAAGTTCGTGCGACCCAGTCGTGCATTTTATTTTATTTTTATCACAAAAATAATTTGAAAAGAAAAGCTGAATGCATGAATAGCTTTCAACTAGAAAAAAAAACTAGTGCCCGGCGAACTCAATGATGACTTGCAGTAAGCTATGATTATAACGGCGAGTACGTGAGACCGCAGGACTTCGAACGAACGGTGTTGCTCTTCAGCTAATAAATAGGCTGCAAGTTGCTGACAAAATCTATTGCATATATAAACTATAGTATTACCACTTGAGATGCGCCATCTATCGACAAAAAACTAAACTCTAGAATACTATGGGAAGCAACAAAAACAATTTCCACCATTTTAATTGTTGTTGTTGCTTGCCATGGTATTCTAGAGATTAGTTTTTCGTCGATAGATGGCGCACCTCAAGTGGTAATACTATAGTTTATATATACAATGCAAAATCCCGCCATCGATATCCCCGGTCACTGATTGTCTGAAAGCGAGAAAAATAAAATGCACGACTGGGTCGCACGAACTTGCTCTTATGATAAGCAATTGCGTAGTGGCTGCATATATGGATTATGGATATTAAAAAAAAATTAAACAATTTCGAAAATTCTTTTATTTTTTAAATTAGTTTAAGAGTTTTCTCGGAAAAACTTAGTATGCCATAAAATAAAATTTCAAAGCTATACGTCAATCTAGGAAAAAAAAAAATTGAAAATCGTTGAACAATTTTTTTTTTAAAAGGTTATTTTTGAAAAACTTTTTCAAAAAATATTTTGAAATTTGTTTGAGTATGCAAATATATGGCAATCTGTAGTTTACATTTGAAAAATAATTTAAAAAAAAATCAATGTACCCGTTTCCAACTGCTACACACAGAACCGAACGCGAGAATTAGGATGGAAACAATCTTTTTACGAAAACTTACAAATCGCGACTTTGGATATACGTATCCACAACCAATTATTTTTCAAAACGAATGAATGGCGAATATTTATAAATAATAAAAAGAAAAGCACAAACCGAAGTGCACGCGATGGGGTTAAATTTTCGATTAAAATGACACTTGGTTTTACAAGGTGCGTTCGATTATGTATAGCAATGACAGCATTCAACATATGCTGTCAGAGTGGCTAGCTCAGAAAAGGGTTGGTTCGATGATATGTAATTTTGTTGATCGAACAACGAATTTATTCGATTATTGCAATTGATCTAAAAGTGATCGAAGATAATTAAATTGATAGCCACAAAGGGCGTACTTACATGTAGTAAGTGAAAGCGGGCGCCAGGAAATTTTTTGAGGAATTTCCAAACCTATATTAAAATCGACGGTGCAACAATAAAAATAAATGAAATGAAATGATAAGACAAAAGTTTTAACTCCCGAATTGGGACTTTAAAATTTTTATTGGTTTGGGAAACCTTTATAAAATATAGGGGTAAAACCCAAAATCTTTTCAACCAAATGTAATTTTATAAAATGGAATTAAAAAAAAAAGAAAATGGACCGTTACTACGGAATAGATAATGAGAAAAAGTCACGGGTCCCGTAAATCTTGCGAACGAAAGCCAACCGATAAAATGTATATATATATTTCTTGTTAATTTTCTTCTTCTCGAAGAAAACTAACAATAAAAAAAAACGACTAAATTACCACGAATCGGATATATAAGTGAAATACTTAGCTTTTTTTTTTTTATTGCCTCCTGCCAATTTCTCCTTCCTTCTTTCCTTTATTCTGCTCCTTGTCACTAAATTCTCCACAATTGCCAAATTTCAAAAACTTTCTTTTCCAAATAATTTTTATCACTACTACGCTTAACTCTATATCCAACTCGAAATTCTTTCCTCCTCCAATCAAAACTTTTCTTTTCTCTCCACTTTTTCAAAAATTGAAAAACTTTCTTTCTTGCTTGCCAAACTAGAAGTGCCCTTCCCGGATTTTCTTGGTCCTGGATGGTCCCTCTTGTTTTCCAATCTATCTGGTTTTCAGCCAATCATAGACCGCGGAATCGGATCTCGTCATTACTCAGCTATACTACATAGGCAGTAAGTGAACAGAGATGGAATCCGACGGTCTCGCTTACTCACCCTCTCTCATCAATTGTGCGTCGTCATCATCGAATTCGCCGGCACCTGGTATCATTTCCAGTGGGCGTGGGAGTGATAAGCAATTGCGTAGTGGCTGCATATATGGATTATGGATATTAAAAAAAAATTAAACAATTTCGAAAATTCTTTTATTTTTTAAATTAGTTTAAGAGTTTTCTCGGAAAAACTTAGTATGCCATAAAATAAAATTTCAAAGCTATACGTCAATCTAGGAAAAAAAAAATTGAAAATCGTTGAACAATTTTTTTTTTAAAAGGTTATTTTTGAAAAACTTTTTCAAAAAATATTTTGAAATTTGTTTGAGTATGCAAATATATGGCAATCTGTAGTTTACATTTGAAAAATAATTTAAAAAAAAATCAATGTACCCGTTTCCAACTGCTACACACAGAACCGAACGCGAGAATTAGGATGGAAACAATCTTTTTACGAAAACTTACAAATCGCGACTTTGGATATACGTATCCACAACCAATTATTTTTCAAAACGAATGAATGGCGAATATTTATAAATAATAAAAAGAAAAGCACAAACCGAAGTGCACGCGATGGGGTTAAATTTTCGATTAAAATGACACTTGGTTTTACAAGGTGCGTTCGATTATGTATAGCAATGACAGCATTCAACATATGCTGTCAGAGTGGCTAGCTCAGAAAAGGGTTGGTTCGATGATATGTAATTTTGTTGATCGAACAACGAATTTATTCGATTATTGCAATTGATCTAAAAGTGATCGAAGATAATTAAATTGATAGCCACAAAGGGCGTACTTACATGTAGTAAGTGAAAGCGGGCGCCAGGAAATTTTTTGAGGAATTTCCAAACCTATATTAAAATCGACGGTGCAACAATAAAAATAAATGAAATGAAATGATAAGACAAAAGTTTTAACTCCCGAATTGGGACTTTAAAATTTTTATTGGTTTGGGAAACCTTTATAAAATATAGGGGTAAAACCCAAAATCTTTTCAACCAAATGTAATTTTATAAAATGGAATTAAAAAAAAAAGAAAATGGACCGTTACTACGGAATAGATAATGAGAAAAAGTCACGGGTCCCGTAAATCTTGCGAACGAAAGCCAACCGATAAAATGTATATATATATTTCTTGTTAATTTTCTTCTTCTCGAAGAAAACTAACAATAAAAAAAAACGACTAAATTACCACGAATCGGATATATAAGTGAAATACTTAGCTTTTTTTTTTTTTATTGCCTCCTGCCAATTTCTCCTTCCTTCTTTCCTTTATTCTGCTCCTTGTCACTAAATTCTCCACAATTGCCAAATTTCAAAAACTTTCTTTTCCAAATAATTTTTATCACTACTACGCTTAACTCTATATCCAACTCGAAATTCTTTCCTCCTCCAATCAAAACTTTTCTTTTCTCTCCACTTTTTCAAAAATTGAAAAACTTTCTTTCTTGCTTGCCAAACTAGAAGTGCCCTTCCCGGATTTTCTTGGTCCTGGATGGTCCCTCTTGTTTTCCAATCTATCTGGTTTTCAGCCAATCATAGACCGCGGAATCGGATCTCGTCATTACTCAGCTATACTACATAGGCAGTAAGTGAACAGAGATGGAATCCGACGGTCTCGCTTACTCACCCTCTCTCATCAATTGTGCGTCGTCATCATCGAATTCGCCGGCACCTGGTATCATTTCCAGTGGGCGGGAATTCGATGGACGCATTCACCCCTCAACCAAGTTTTCGTATTTCGAAAAGAAAGTTTTGACGAAGACGAAAGAAATTCAGTTTTTCACCAGTGCAATTTTCCCCTTCCGAATGAAAAATAAAATCAAATATATCAATTAAGGAGACTTTAGAGCGAAGCTATTTGTAATATTCCCTATACTGGAAAGAGAGGTTGGCAGAAATTCCTATTAGCGAATGGTTAACTTGTTTGGCTTTCGTTCAATTTTTGGTGGGTTGGGGGGTAGATAAGAATAATAGCTAACGGTCCACCTTTTACATAGATAATATTGAGTTATGGTGGGCCTTTGGCCATACGCTGCGTCCGTCGGTGCTACGAACCCTTCGTAGTTAGAAGAGGTAGATGGCGTCTATGAACTCTGCATGTCTTCGTAGCTTCGTCATCAATATTAAAGATTAAGGTGATCGTAGTTTCATAGGTTGTTTTCAGACCGCCTGTCTGATCGTTTTCTACGATTGTTTTACCAAAGCACCTGTATAAAAGAAAAGAAAAGAACGGAAGGAACAAGAAAAGGGATCTGGAAGGAAAGTTTTTGTTACGGTAAATTTTACCGTAACACAACATATTTTGAAAACCAAAAATTTTTTTTAAAAAATTATAAAAAATCAAAAAAAAAAAGTTTTTGAAAATTTTGAAATGCCATATTAATAAAATTGTAAATGACTTCCTGTGACCAAAATTTTATTGAAATCGAATGTATAGTTTACGAGAAAATTTGATTTGAAAATACTGGTTCTATGAGAGGTACCGTTATTAGACAAATTTTGAAAAAAAATTCCAAACCAAAAGATAGATTTTCTTGCAAAAATAGCATTTTGAAAGTTTTATCAAAATTGTTAGAGCCGTTTTTGAAAAAATCAATTTTTGTCTTCAAGATTGTATGGCAGGTGACGTTATTTTTGGACCTAGAGCAAAAATAAAAAAATGCACGACTGGGTCGCACGAACTTGCTCTAAAGTGTGACAGTGGTCTTGGGGCTTGAGATTTTGATAAAAATACATTTTTCAAAATTCTTAAATAAATACTTAAACTAATTTGAGCTGAAAAAAAAGTACGCCATTTTATTTCTTTTATAAATTTGAATTTATGAGAATAAATTCATAAAAATCTGTGGAGCGGTTTTTGAGAAAAAAAGTTTTTTTTGAAAAACTTTTTGAAAAAAATTTTCAAAAAAAATTCAAAAACGCCAGTTCATAGGTATTCAGCAAATACATTTATTTAAAATTTTAAGAAAAAAATTTAATAAGCAGTTTTCAAAATATTATTTTTTTAAATTTTTTTTTTAAAAATTCTTTTAAAAATACAAAAAAAATATTTTTCAAAAATATTGGTATGCAATACAAATTGAGCTACCTACAGCTATATGTGTGTGAAATTTCGAAAGAATCGGTTTAGTCGTTTTCGAGTTAGTCGAAAGCAAAAAAAAAACGGTCCTATGGAAAGTACCGTTCTTAGCCATTTTTTAAAACTTTTTTTCCAGTCATATGATCGGTCGTACCTAAAAAGCAACACTGATTTTTTTAAATAAAAATCGTTAGAGCCGTTTTTGAGAAAAATAAGCTTTAAAATAACGGTTGTATGGCAGGTACCGTTATTTTTTGAGCTAAAAAAAAATTTCAATTTCCCCTCTGTACAATACCTAAAAAAGTCTATATACCAAGTTTGAAGCAATTCGGCCCACCCGTTTGGGCTGTAGGTCTACATACAGACAGACAGACATACAGACGGACAGAATTTTTAGACCATCTTTTTTCGTCTTCGCTATCATCGTAATGTCATGTTTGATTGTTATCTCAAAACTTTTTTTTTCGACGAATGCATAACTTGCCTTATAGTACCTATAATCGCAAGTAAAAAGACCAAGTAGCTGCCTTCCAGATATGTTGAAAATCTGGAAGGACACTTTTTGATTATCGAAATCCATCAATGCAAGACTGGGTCGGTTTGAGCTATTGGAAAAAAAATCACTAGTTAAAATGTTTTTTAGAAAAAATGAAATAAGCCATCTAATTTCATTTAGTGTTTCAAATTTTAAGGAACTTTTTTTTTCAAAATCGTTCAACCAGTTTTTTTCAAAAAACTTTTTTTTTTGAAAAACTTCGAAATAATACTCTAAATATTTTTTGAACATGCCAACTTCTAGGAATTCGTAGTTTTTATCAGAAAAAAAAAATTTAAAACAAATAGATCAGACCGTTTTTGGAAAATACAAAATTTTTATTTTAACTCAAAAAAAAACTTTTTTGAAAAATTTAATACATAATTTATATTAGTTCGTCTATAAAAAGGCTCAAAGGTTTAAAATTCAATCGAAATCCGTCAAGTGGATTACGAGAAAATCTGATTCCAAAAAACCGGTCCTATCGGAGGTACCGTTATAAGACTTCCTGAAAAATCTATTCAAACCAAAACATAAAGTTTGCACTGAAAACATTATTCAGGAAGTTTTATCAAAATCTTAGTAGCCGTTTTTGAGAAAAATCAATTAAAAATCGTATGGCAGGTACCGTTAGTTTTAGAGCTAGATTTCCAACCACTCACTCAAAGACCTCGCAACTTGCTCGCATGTCTTCTTACGTAGTGAGACTACACATTCGCCCGAAAGACCCTACACTGGACCCTTTCAAATTATTGAACGCATTTCGGATAGAGTATATCAGATCAATCAGAAGGGCAAAATCATCAACGTTTCCATTGAGAGTCTTAAGCCAGCCTATCTGGAATGCGTTTACCCTGACCAGACCGCTGAGACTCAATCAACTTTTCCAAGTAGTTATGAAAACAGTCAACGAACTCCGTCGACTTCTCAACAATTCCAGAATACGCAGCCAAAACAAACTCGAACACAAATTCACATCAGAGAGCACAACTATTCTATTGCAAGCAATCCTCAGAACCACCAAAACACGAATCCATTAAATTTGCCCGAGAATTCAACTTCTCCAATTGCAAATTTTCAACCAATTAAGACTTATACCAATAAAAATAAAAAAACTGTGACATTTTATTTAAAGTAAATTATTTTATGTGTATTCAATGTTCTTTTCTTCTCTAAGAAATAATTTGCTCTTTGAAATTTCCAAAAAATGTTTTCCTTTAATATGACTTGTTTCTTGGACTGTCAAATGAAATGTTTATTTTTTAAAAAATATTAACGTCAATATTTTGTAATTCTTAGGGGGGAGTACTGTAGGAATATAAATGTCAGGTCTGAAAAGAAGCGAGATGGAAGACGTTCAAATTAACGAAGAGTTGTCGCGGCATCAGGCAGACAGATGTTCAGTTTTGGATGAAGTGCGCGTTCGGACAAAGAAATTCCTAAAAATATTAAAATAATTATCTTGTATAATAAATTAAATATCTACCTATAATAAAGATTGTTAAATAGATATTGTTGTGTGTCGACTATTATTTGATAACCGTGCCGGTTGAATAAACTATAAACTATATATACTTGGTGTAGAGAGAATAGTATTTCCCTACACCAATTATGCATGGACCTAATAAGTATGGACTGCTAGGAGCTAACTTCACGTTGGTTCCAAAAAAGCGTTCTTTGCTCACGACGTCAAAAATGGAAACAAAGAGACATGTACATTTAAACAAGGATTTAGGCAATTAAATCCAAATAATTGCCTTTGTACTAATGATGGTTGCAATGTTATAGTTGTCATTATTAATGGCACAAAATCTGCAACCTCTTGGTGAACTGCGTTTTTGTTCATTTGATAAATTAATACAACGATGATGGGTAATTCCTGCAATACTCTCAGTGAAATAAATAAAAACACGTTTAAGGAAATTGAAAAAAAAAAATGTGTCTGTCAAACAATGAAAACAATTTTCTTGTAGCGAAATATTTCACATATTGAGCAAACAGCGGTAGTGTCGTTGGCGACACGATTTTCACAGATATTGTATAGAAACGAAAACCAACTAGCAGTTCATACTTATTAGGTCCATGCAATTATGTATCATGAACGACAAAACGGAAATGAGTTTCCATAGGCTGCCGCAGCTATTTCCTAAGAGGGTGGCAGTACCTGTATAGGACTTTATTTTGAAGTTGCATTTACCACCGTCCAGACGTAAAAAAAGAAATTTGTACAGTTTTTTCTTACTAAGTGAATTTTTTTTCATTTAAATTTAACTAAAACACCATAAATCTATTGGGAATACGATAAAAAGGTAAGAATTAATTCTAATTAGATTAAATTGCACATTGTTCATGCGTTTCATGGACTTAGCATTGTAATCTAATAAAATTTAATGATTTTCTGGGGATGGCGTCACTAAGATTTTTTTTGTGTGTGAAGATTCTGAGGAGTGTGGTACTCCAAACGAGGGAAAAGGAATTTCGGCATTGCTGCACAAGACCCAACCTCGAAATTGGTTGACGAGGGTGGAAATTTAAGGTCGCATGAAAATTTCACACTGGCACATGCGCCACAAAACAGATGGCATCTACATCGTACAGGCCATCCACGTGGGATACCGCATCGTAGTTATTTTTATGCAATTTTGCTTGGGGTTTCTGATTCTACGCAAGCCCCCAACGAGAATTTATACGGATTATCCCATTGTTCCTGCACCTGTAATATAAAACGTACATTTTAAGAAATAAATTAACATACCAGGTAACCCTGTATATTATATATATATATTTCTTTTTCGTGTCCGAATATATTTGTGCAAGAGAAGACCCATTCAGCTAATAGCATATACCTGCTCCAGTTAAGTTAGAACATTACCCCTCGGCCATTGTAGCATGTCACGATAATCCCACGGACGGTGGTACCTTTATTTTAGTTATATTTTTAGAAAGATAAAGAGAATTATAATACGAAATAGAACGAGAAATAGAATTTGTTATAATTATTCATACTTTAATTTTTTGAAATATTACTCTTAAGGAGATAAATATTGAATATTATTTTACAATCGAAACGTTAAGCTTATACATAGTATACTTACCCCAGGTGAATTTATATGGTGGTACTATAACCATTGAAACTCTATTACAGGGTGTATTCGAGTATTCAGTGTATGTTAAATTCACACTTTTTGAACTTTTTGATTTAACTTTTTTTTTGTTTGGTCACTTGTTAATTTTTTTGTATGTCACAGTCACTGAAACTAGAGTGATTAAGAGGTCCAAATACGCAATACCTACCATACGGCGATCTCTGAACGTTATTACGTTAGATAGATCGTACAATACGCCTGATTAATATATTAAACAATTTAACGTACATATAGACCTGTGTGATGATATTATCTAGAGTAGGCATAATACTAGTATAACTAATCATTTATATACAAATATTTTTTTCTTCATTATTGAATAATCATATGTGAATGTGAAGAAGTATATTTGCTTGAGCAATAAATAGCCAGTCGTCAGACTAGGAAATAGAATGTTTAAAATAGTTTCCATGTTTTTGTTTAAACTGTAAATTTTCAGTAGTTGTCCCCATACCTAATTTTCTTTTTACTTATATTGCATTAGCTGTTAAATAAGCATTAACTTTTTCACCTAAGGAAGCATCTTTTTCAAAAACTCTTTTCATAGATTTTTCTTCTAAAATTTTATCAGCTTCATGTCTTTTATTTAAATCTTTATATTTTGAATATGCAATAGCTATCATGTTCTTTTGCTGCTGCATCTAATTTATTTATTGGTAAAATATTTGTTTCTTCATTCAAATGAAGATTAGTACCAGGTCCTAAATAATTATAACCTGGACTATGTAATTCAAATGAAAGATTATTTATAAAACTATTGAGAATACCACTTCCGTAATGTCTTACCATTTATTTAATAAAAAAATAAGTAATTTAATTTATTAAAAATTATTTTTTCCTTTGACAAAAATAACATGACCGGAAATTCCGGTCACGTTTTTAGAAATGACAAAAATAAGTCAGCATTTTAATTATTATACTATTAAACATTTTGTTTTTCATTTCAATACATGATGCATATTTATTTTTATTGAATGATTCAGTTTTATTCAAATTAATGGTTTTTTCTAATGCATTATTTTTAAATGTAAATCTTTCTAAAGCATCTTTATTCTTTTTAATTGATATTTTTTTATTATATTCAATATTCCATTCCTTAAGTTTTTTAAAAACATGAGTTTCACTAACATTATTAATACTACAAAATTTTTTAACTGAACCTTCTTTAAAATTATATATGTTTATTTTATTTCTTATTTCTTCTTCTCTAAACATTTTTGTTTTATTTAATTAATATATTTTATAGCTTAATGGTATGGTATAATGGTATGGTATGGTGGATTGGTATGGTATAATTTAAAAAAATATAATTTTTTCTTATAATAATTGGATAAACCAATACAAACCTACATTCCTACTGATGAAGCAATACAGGGGTTATATCCCTTCGTAGCGCAACAGCTCATTTTTCGCTAAAATTTTGAAAATAGACGCAAAACACAAAAACAACTAAGTAAAAAATTATAAAAAAAATAATATTTAATTGTTTATATTTTTTTATTAACAAAAACTATTTGTTGCATTTGTGCAACATTGCACCTCAGCAGCTCATTTTTAACTTAACTATTTACAATGGAAGTCTTTGAAACAATTGTTTGTTTTATTATAGCATAAGCCTATTCCACACTTTTCACATAGCGTTTGAGTGAAACCAGTGCAATTTGGCATTTTACAACGTATTCTCTTTTCTCCCCATACTGGCCAATGGCTCGTTTGATCTTGACGAACTTCCTCGGGCGGCGCATGTTGAGCTGGGCCTTTCTTTATTTTTGCCTGCAGACCTTGTTCAACATCTGATGTTCTTTTGCTCGGCCTTTGTTTCATGCCCACCTTACAAAGTGCTTCAGCTACTTCCGCACGAAAGTCTGCCGCACTCAAATTGTCAGACCGACCAGCTTGTTTGTTGACCCGACGATAGAGGAGCCACGCATTTGCCATCGCCATGTCAGAAAGGTGGTAAAACAAACGCATTTACAAAAATTTACTTCGTAGTAAAATTTTGTGTCTAGCAATAATGCTATCCATCAAGTCCACTCCTCCCATGTGACGGTTGTATTCGGCTACCACAAATGGTCGTTCAATCGACACGTGGACTTTGCGGATTTTAGCATATCTTTGAACGTTGGATGTAAGATTCTTGCCTGCAAAATTTGATGCCAGTGAAACAATTTTGTTGTCTTTCCAAGCAGTTGTGGAAATCTGAATACCATTGTGATTGCCAACAAATTCAACTGAAGTACCCCTTGGTTGTTTTTTGAAAAAGGATTCATCGGGAAGTTTACAATTAGGAACTCTATTTCTCCTCACTGTGCCAAGACTATGAATGCCTCTCCTAGCTAAAAATTCGATAAGTGGCAAGGATGTATAATAGTTGTCGAAGTAAAGCCTGTAGTTGCAATTGTTTGGTATTTGCCTCGCTAAGCGTACAACAACATTTGAAGCAGCACCCAATTGTGGCTCACCTTCGCATACAATATTTTCTTGGCCACTGTAAATCTCGAAGTTGTAGCCAAAACCACTTACGCCGCACAAAATAAATAGTTTGAAACCCCATTTGACGGTGGTACCTTTATTTTAGTTATATTTTTAGAAAGATAAAGAGAATTATAATACGAAATAGAACGAGAAATAGAATTTGTTATAATTATTCATACTTTAATTTTTTGAAATATTACTCTTAAGGAGATAAATATTGAATATTATTTTACAATCGAAACGTTAAAGCTTATACATAGTATACTTACCCCAGGTGAATTTATATGGTGGTACTATAACCATTGAAACTCTATTACAGGGTGTATTCGAGTATTCAGTGTATGTTAAATTCACACTTTTTGAACTTTTTGATTTAACTTTTTTTTTGTTTGGTCACTTGTTAATTTTTTTGTATGTCACTAGTCACTGAAACTAGAGTGATTAAGAGGTCCAAATACGCAATACCTACCATACGGCGATCTCTGAACGTTATTACGTTAGATAGATCGTACAATACGCCTGATTAATTAAACAATTTAACGTACATATAGACCTGTGTGGTGATATTATCTAGAGTAGGCATAATACTAGTATAACTAATCATTTATATACAAATATTTTTTTCTTCATTATTGAATAATCATATGTGAATGTGAAGAAGTATATTTGCTTGAGCAATAAATAGCCAGTCGTCAGGCAAGGAAATAGAATGTTTAAAATAGTTTCCATGTTTTTGTTTAAACTGTAAATTTTCAGTAGTTGTCCCCATACCTAATTTTCTTTTTACTTTCATTGCATTAGCTGTTAAATAAGCATTAACTTTTTCACCTAAGGAAGCATCTTTTTCAAAAACTCTTTTCATAGATTTTTCTTCTAAAATTTTATCAGCTTCATGTCTTTTATTTAAATCTTTATATTTTGAATATGCAATAGCTATCATGTTCTTTTGCTGCTGCATCTAATTTATTTATTGGTAAAATATTTGTTTCTTCATTCAAATGAAGATTAGTACCAGGTCCTAAATAATTATAACCTGGACTATGTAATTCAAATGAAAGATTATTTATAAAACTATTGAGAATACCACTTCCGTAATGTCTTACCATTTATTTAATAAAAAAATAAGTAATTTAATTTATTAAAATTTATTTTTTCATTTGACAAAAATAACATGACCGGAAATTCCGGTCACGTTTTTAGAAATGACAAAAATAAGTCAGCATTTTAATTATTATACTATTAAACATTTTGTTTTTCATTTCAATACATGATGTATATTTATTTTTATTGAATGATTCAGGTTTATTCAAATTAATGGTTTTTTCTAATGCATTATTTTTAAATGTAAATCTTTCTAAAGCATCTTTATTCTTTTTAATTGATATTTTTTTATTATATTCAATATTCCATTCCTTAAGTTTTTTAAAAAACATGAGTTTCACTAACATTATTAATACTACAAAATTTTTTAACTGAACCTTCTTTAAAATTATATGTCTTTATTTTATTTCTTATTTTTTCTTCTCTAAACATTTTTGTTTTATTTAATTAATATATTTTATAGCTTAATGGTATGGTATAATGGTATGGTATGGTGGATTGGTATGGTATAATTTAAAAAAATATAATTTTTTCTTATAATAATTGGATAAACCAATACAAACCTACATTCCTACTGATGAAGCAATACAGGGGTTATATCCCTTCGTAGCGCAACAGCTCATTTTTCGCTAAAATTTTGAAAATAGACGCAAAACACAAAAACAACTAAGTAAAAAATTATAAAAAAAATAATATTTAATTGTTTATATTTTTTTATTAACAAAAACTATTTGTTGCATTTGTGCAACATTGCACCTCAGCAGCTCATTTTTAACTTAACTATTTACAATGGAAGTCTTTGAAACAATTGTTTGTTTTATTATAGCATAAGCCTATTCCACACTTTTCACATAGCGTTTGAGTGAAACCAGTGCAATTTGGCATTTTACAACGTATTCTCTTTTCTCCCCATACTGGCCAATGGCTCGTTTGATCTTGACGAACTTCCTCGGGCGGCGCATGTTGAGCTGGGCCTTTCTTTATTTTTGCCTGCAGACCTTGTTCAACATCTGATGTTCTTTTGCTCGGCCTTTGTTTCATGCCCACCTTACAAAGTGCTTCAGCTACTTCCGCACGAAAGTCTGCCGCACTCAAATTGTCAGACCGACCAGCTTGTTTGTTGACCCGACGATAGAGGAGCCACGCATTTGCCATCGCCATGTCAAGAAGGTGGTAAAACAAACGCATTTACAAAAATTTACTTCGTAGTAAAATTTTGTGTCTAGCAATAATGCTATCCATCAAGTCCACTCCTCCCATGTGACGGTTGTATTCGGCTACCACAAATGGTCGTTCAATCGACACGTGGACTTTGCGGATTTTATCATATCTTTGAACGTTGGATGTAGGATTCTTGCCTGCAAAATTTGATGCCAGTGAAACAATTTTGTTGTCTTTCCAAGCAGTTGTGGAAATCTGAATACCATTGTGATTGCCAACAAATTCAACTGAAGTACCCCTTGGTTGTTTTTTGAAAAAGGATTCATCGGGAAGTTTACAATTAGGAACTCTATTTCTCCTCACTGTGCCAAGACTATGAATGCCTCTCCTAGCTAAAAATTCGATAAGTGGCAAGGATGTATAATAGTTGTCGAAGTAAAGCCTGTAGTTGCAATTGTTTGGTATTTGCCTCGCTAAGCGTACAACAACATTTGAAGCAGCACCCAATTGTGGCTCGCCTTCGCATACAATATTTTCTTGGCCACTGTAAATCTCGAAGTTGTAGCCAAAACCACTTACGCCGCACAAAATAAATAGTTTGAAACCCCATTTGTGAGGTTTGGCCGGCATGTATTGCTTTAGAATGCTTTAGAATGTTGAGCACATTTGCTCATCAACAGCCAAGAACTTTTCCAGGGTCACGTTCGAAAAGCGTTCGTTGAGTTTTTCAATAAGTGGTCTTACCTTATAAAGCCTATCACTTCCTGGCTGGGTGTAAGGCAACATCTTGGTATTGTCGTTGAAATGCAAATTCTGTCGTAAACGCTTAAAATTTCTTTAGAGGCATAGTGTCTTTTATAATAGATATTCCCATTTTATCGGACCAGTAATTCCGAACATTCAAAATGCGAACTATAGATGTGTACAAAACTACTCCAATAAATTGACGAATATTGACACTTTCAGCACATATCGGTTTGTTTGGATCTTTTTGTACGCTATATATGTTGGTTTGGTCGCGTATAAGATCAACAATCTCTTCAGTGAAAAAATAAGAAAAAAACTGATATGGCGTTTCTAATTCGAGGAGTCCGTTTGGAAGATCTTCGTTACCTAAAAAATTAAGCTGCTCTTGATTGAGCTCAAGGTTCTTTTTCTTCCATAGCACATTCACTTTCGCTGGCTTGCCCTCTGCAGCTCTTGAAATTCCACTAGAAGTTGACGGCTGAGGTGGAGGAGATTGAACGGTAGACTGCAACAAAGTTTCTGGTGCTGGTGGACTGTCAGAATTATTCCCTGATGAGCTATCTTCCTGAGGGACAAAGGTAGGATCATCATCACATTCATCGGAGGAAAAATCAAGTTCGTCTTCACTTTCGCAGCATGAATTGATTATCTCCTCAAGCTGTTGATTGCTTAGAATATTTTTTCGATGTGGGCGCATACTGGAAGACGTAAACAATTCAAGGTTATGTTTCCTATACTGGGTTGAATATGTCTGCTTTTTTGCTTGTTAAACGCAATGTTGCAGATGTGCAACAATACGGCTTTTACTAACCACGGCCGTTCTATGTTGCAAAACAAAAGAAAAACACCAAATATACGTCTTATATAAACTTACTTTGGAAACAAAAAAACTATTTTTGAAAAAAACTGGTTTTATGATTATTTCCCACAAAAAATAAAATCAGCTCAACCACAGACTTTCACTTTATGCAAAAAAAACAACTTTGACAAAAGATAACGGGGAGAAAATGTCATATAGAGAGCTTGAGAAACGATTGTACTTAGAAGAGGTATGTAGCAAACCTGCAACAATACTCTGATTAGTAAAAAATAGGAACATACTATTTTTGTTCAGTGAAATAGGGTATGTTGCAGATCTGCAACACAGTGCAACGAAGGGATATAATTTAATATCTAAACATGAAGAATTAAAAGAACTAGTAACTAATCATTATAACAACTGAGATATGACAAAATTGATAAAGTTTCTAATTTAGATAGTCATTTAAAAAAAACTTTTAAATATGTGTTTACAGCTTTAAAAAATCAAGAAATATCAGTTGATGTATATAAATTCGCAAATTTTAAAAATCAAGATATAATTCAACAATTTATTGAAGGAGAAAAAAGATACAGAAATATTATTAAAGAACAAGCAATAAAACAAAATGATAATTCTGGCTTGGAAGAGTTAAATCCAATATTTTCTACAATTATTGTTGATCCTAAAGTAAAAAAATTATCCAAATATATGACTAAAACAATGAATGATATTAAATTGTATGATGATTTTAAACCTTTATTTTTTAAAAAAGGTGTAAGAGAATATACAGCAGAATATTCGAAAAAAAAATTAAATCTAGCAATAAAGGACCACGATTCAATAATATTAGCAAAGTAACTACTATTAATGTACCAAGTCCAATCGGTGGTTCACAAGTTTTAGATAAGAAAAATTATATTTAAATTTTCCTACATTTTTTATCACTTAAATTGATTGCAATATGCTTGGAGAATTTATAAAAATTATAATGAATTTTATATAATGAAATATTTGACTATAAGCATAAAATTATATTTTTTATAATCATTAGTATTTTAATAATTATATGTTTCTTAATAAAGAAATATTTGATGATGAGAATGAATTTATTTTAAATTAGAAATATAATATTTTTTAAAAAGTTTAAAATTTTTTTATTTAAAAAAATATACTTCATAAATAAAAAATAAAATGGAAGATAATAAAAGAATATATTACCGACGTGTAAATGGAGAAAAGGTTTTATTATCTTCAATGAATGGTAAAAAAATATGTTTAACATATTTAATTGAAAAAGCTGTATCTGAATTTTATGGAAAGGGATATTGTAAGGCATGTAGATATTTAAAATATAATTCGGAAAAAATTCTTTGTTCATGTGGAAGAGAATATGTTAGATATTCTAAAGCACGTCACTTTTCTACAAAATATCATCAAGCTAAATGTCAAAGTAAAGAAGTTGAGGTAAAAACATCATCATTATAATCGATTTGTTCAAAATCAATTTTATTTTATTTTATAAATCTAATAAATTCTTTTTTTATATCTTTAAAAACGTGGTGGGAATTTCCCACCACGTTATAATCTTTTTTTTATAATTTCTAAAAGGGGGAGATTTTCCCGCATGTTTTTTTTTTCATTCCATTCAAATTTATTGAAAATTTATTTATTTTTTAAAAAAGGCTGTAAACAAAATTTGTTTATAAATTTTTTTCTTAATAAATGGAAACAAATTTTATAGAACCAAATTTAACATCTGGTAAAAAGGTCTCAGAGCTGAGACAGATAAGGAGGATGTATAAAAATATTTTTAATCCACCTTCGGGGTGGTCTGCATTGAAAAAGGCAGATTTAATAATTCTTATTAATAATTGTATCACTAATCATAATGAATCCATAATTCAATCTTTTTTAATAATTTTGATTCATATGATTTTCCGGTGGAAAATATTCATAATATAAATGAGGTACATGTACCTGAACAACGGAGAGCATTCGTGAATCTTGTTATAGATATTACTTTTACAAATAATGAAAATGAAGCAGCTAAAGAATATCACAGAATGACTAAAATCCATAAAAAAGCAATTAAAGATGATAAATCGATAGACAAATTTGAAAATACTGCAAATTGTGATATATGTGATAAAGATTTTAGTAATGAAAAAGTTGTTAAAATGTGGGATCACGATCATTTAACTGGAAAATGTAGAATGGCTTTGTGTCGAGATTGCAATCTCGCATATAAATTACCAAACGCTTTGAATAATGTAGTTCATAATTTAAGAGGATATGATAGTAAATTTATCCTAAAACATTTGGATAAAATAGATGATGGTGAGAAAGATCCAGCAGAAATTGTTGTTTTAGCTTCTAGTACTGAAAAATTTAGACAATTTATAAAAAAAATTAAAATTTATTCATCTGAATGGAAAAAATGTTTAGTGTGTGATTATGATTATAATTTTCCAATAAGTAAAATTTCTTATAAATGTGAATCAACGGAATTATTAGATCATAAGTCCTGCTGAAACTAAATGGAAAAGATGTTTGAATAAAGAATGTGAACATAAATATACTTACGTTTCATTTTTAATTTTTATTGGATATTTAAAACAGTTGGCATTCTGTATTTTACCGTAAGTTTCTTACGAAATAATTTATCCAATATTATTTTAAATTTGTATTGAATATTTAAAACAGTCAGGCATATTCTGTATTTTACCGTATTTTTTTTAAGTATATGGCAATTATGTTTTTATGGCTGTTTATCAGATATTATTTTAAAAGTATTTGCAATTTATCGAAAAAAATGTCGGTGTCTGAAAACTGTCCTGAAACCGGCAAAACCATTACTACTCGGACGTGATCGTCACCACACTGACAACTCCAACGCCGTAGGAGGTGGAATTCTTATTGCGATCGAAAATTCTCTCTTATGCTACCTGGTTGACGACTTCAGATCCACCGATGTTGAAGTTTTGTTCATTAGATAAAATTGAAGTCCAATAATTTATTTATCATATTGGTTTACTTACCTCCAAGTTCAAACAACGACCTTATGAAAAATTTAATGAATGTATTGAAAGTGTCTATGTCCTCTTTGAACCTGAAGATGAAATTTTGGTCGTAGGTGACTAACTTACCTAATGTGGATTGGGTTTCAATGGATAATGATTGCTTCTACGTTCCGATTGATGCGTCGAGTTCTAATGAGCTTTCATTGATAGATGGTATGTCTTTATGTGGATTGAGCCAATTCAACGGAGTTAAAAATCATTTTGGAAGAACTCTTGATCTAGTATTTTTCTCCGATACCGTTAACGCCGAGACTGCAGTAATAGAATCTGCTGTTAAACTAAGTAGAAGATCGACATCATACCGCATTAGATATTGCGCTCAACTTAAACCTGTCTTCTCTACATCATACCGCATACAACAAACTTGAATTTAACTTCAGTAAGTGTTATTTTGTAGAACTCTTTAGTTTATTACATTCTATTGACTGGAATCAATTATTCCTTAACTGTAATGTTAATGATATGTGTAACATTTTTTATAATACTCTCTTTTGCCGTTTTTACAAATCTATTCCACTAAAAAAACCTCGTAGGAACTCAAATGTACCACCATGGTTTGACTGTCATTTCAAAATCTTAAAAAACAAAAGAAATAAAGCATTGGTAAAATACAATAGGACAAGAACTGATGAAGATGGTAGAATTTTCTTAATTCTAAAACAACTTTTCATAGTATACTCAGATTCCTATTACGAAAACTATATTCGTAAAATAGAATGTGATCTTAAATCAAATCCAGATAGTTTTTGGAAATTTGTTAACTGCAAAAGAAAATCAAGTGCTTACCCAAACTCTATGTCAATTTCGTCGTCAACTAGTCATGAGCCTAAAATTATTGCTAACATGTTTGCATACTACTTCAAGTAAGCTTTCGAAGATGCAATCTATGACAACACCTCCAATTTCTCTACTTCTGAGCCAAGTTACCCTCACCTGAATTCAATTAGTTTTGAAATAAGCGAAGATACCGTAGCACAAAATATCATGAAATTGGATGAGTGTTTCAGTTCAGGCCCTGATGGTATTCCATCGTCTATTTTGAAGAAATGTGTTGCTTATTTATCATACCCGTTATGTATTCTCTTAAATAAGTCTTTAAAAAGTTCGCTTTTTCCTAATATCGGGAAAAGTGCATTCATTACACCTGTTCACAAGAAAGTTCCCAAAAATTTACAGACCTATTGCTAAGTTATCTGTGATACCAAAACTGTTTGAGTCAATTGTATGTTATATTCTTTCCTTTCACTGTTCTTCAATTATATGTGATAACCAGCATGGATTTGTCAAAGAAATCTACCGTTACTAATTTATTTAACTTTACGTCCCTTTGTTTAGATGTTTTTGAAAAACGTGAACAAGTCGATTGTATGGTTACCGACTTTAGTAAGGCCTTTGACAAGTTGTGTCATCGTACTTTAATTTTAAAGTTTAGCAATCAAGGCTTTAACAGTAATTTCATAAACTGGATCTAATCGTATTTAAAGAAATAGACTCTATAGTATTGTGTTTCGCAATAAGTATTTGAACCAATTTGTTGTTAATTCTGGTGTCCCTCACGCAGCCATATAAGTCCAATTTTATTTGTTTTATTCATAAATGACTTGGTTTCGATTATACAAAATTCGTCCGTCCTTATTTATGCTGATGACATTAAACTTTTCAAAAGAATTAAATCTACTTCTGACTCCTTGCTATGGCAAGAAAATTTTTTCATATTTAGGGAATCTATACATATAATAAAATTGTAACGGGTCGATGTCTGTACATTGAAGATATAGATGCAAAACTAATATGGGGAGTCTCTATTAGACCCACAGAACCCAAAACAACCGTTTTTAAAATTTTTGTCTGTCTGTCTGTCTGTCTGTCTGTCTGTCTGTCTGTCTGTATGTTTGTACGCGCATCACGCAAAAACTACTGCATGGAATTGAATGCGGTTTTCACAGATTTATTGGTAGTACGCCAACTTAAAATATAGGCACCATTTTGTCGCACAAAAATATGTAATTATGGTTTTTTTTTTAATAATGTCTCAATCGAACGTTATTTAATGAACTTAACGCAAAATATAATAATAAAAATATTTTGAGTAAGTTAGCGCCTTACTTACATAGTTACATAAACAGACATAAAGGTTAGTCATTCCGTATAGTTGTTATTAAATATCATAGATGGCACTGTTAATCGTAAAACTAGCGCCACACTTATATAAATGAATAGAAATAAGTAAGTCATTCTGTAAAGTTTTTATATCAAAAAATCATAGATGGCGCTACTCACTTTATCTCATTCATCCAAAGCAGAGGTAGAAGAAATTTGTCAGAAGATAGAAATAAAAATAAATAAAATAAAAGAAAAAACAAATTTTAATAAAATAAGATACAAGATATGTTTAATCAAAGTGAAAAAAGACGACTTTGTTGTTAGGTATGTATTTACATGATATAATTTATGGTAACATATTTTTTTCATAAACACAACATGTGCATTATACATAACCTCAAAAAACATAAGGTACCTATTTTCCTATTGAATAATATTTGAGGTTATAATTATAATACTAATCTTTTTATTTGTATTTTTCAGTAAAATAGTATAGTATAAACAAAATAATGCCTTCCCGAAAACGGGGTAACCTATCATCGACTTCTGCTCAAGCCAAACGAGCACGTTTGAGAAGATTGCACGAAAGTCAATCGGTGCGAGAAGAGCGTCTGGCATCGCAGCGTTCTAGAAATGCATCATCTTGGTCTCAAGAGACTTCTTCTGAACACGAATCGCGTCTAAGTGTAAATAGGCGCCGTAACGCCACGTCACGATCTGTACAGAGTGGTGTACAACGTGAGACTCGATTGCGTGGAGACCAGTCTCGCCACGCTGAAGCAAGAATTGCGGAAACTCGGGAACAACGTGCAATCCGATTAAGCTCTGATCGTAGGCGTCACGAAATAACCCGATCTGTAGAGACAAATTGCGAACGAATACAGCGTTTAGCTAATGACCTCAAGCGTCACGAAATCGCACGGTCTCTAGAATCAAGTCAAGATAGAAGACGTTTGTCTGCTGACCGCATCCACCATGAAATCTCGCGTTCTCTAGAAACGCATGCGGTAAGAGAGTCACGTCAGTCTTCTGACCGCATTCGCCACGAAATCTCACGTTCTGTACAAACGTATGAGGAAAAAGAATCCCGTCTGTCTGATGACCGCACCCGCCACAAAATCTCGCGTTCTCTAGAAACGCATGAGGAAAGACAGTCACGTCAGTCTACTGACCGCATTCGCCACGAAATCTCACGTTTTGTAGAGACAAATTGCGAACGAGGACAGCGTTTAGCTGATGACCGCATCCACCACGAAATCTTGCGTTCTCTAGAAACGCATGAGGAAAGAGAGTCACGTCTGTCTACTGACCGCATTCGCCACGAAATCTCACGTTCTGTAGAAACGCACAAGGAAAGAGATTCCCGTCTTTCTAATGATCGCACTCTGCACAAAATCTCACGTTCTGTTGAGAATCGCGAAGAACGAGCATTGCGTTTGTCTGGTGATCGCTTAAAACATGAAATCACACGCTCTTTAGAAACAGTTACAGAAAGAGGCTTGCGTTTGTCTGTTGACCGTAAACGTCATGAAATATCACGAACGTTGGAGACACATGATCAGCATGACTTGCGCTTATCGGCCGCTCGCAGTCACTTCTATGATAGACAGGAAATCACAGCTAATCATTTGGAAGAAGAAAGGATTCGTGTTGAAGAATTGCGTCAAACACAATCCAGTGAGATGCGAATGGTGCAGTTAGAAGAAGACCGGTTGCGCCATGCCGTTCTAAGGCTGCCTGGTAACAATGATGCAGCTTTAATCGTATACGATGAGGAAGAGATTCCCTGGGTAGAAATAGAAAAAAGTGGATTTAACTATGATCCAAAAATTAAATATGCCGATTATACTTATCTTGGCTCATTGAACGAAATATGCGTGCACTGCTGTGCATTGAAATGGCATGGAGAAACCAAAGGGATGTGTTGTTCATCTGGCAAAGTTCATTTACAGAGAACACAAGAACCACCAGAACCTTTGAAAGGATTACTGAATGCAGAACATCCACAATCGAAACACTTTTTGGACAATATACGGGCCTATAACAGCGCATACCAGATGACTTCGTTTGGAGCAAAGCAGATCACTGAGGGGACATTTATGCCTACTTACAAAATACAAGGTCAAGTTTACCATCTAATTGGCTCTTTATTACCGACCGATGTTCCAAGGTTTCTACAAATATATTTCGTAGCTGATTATCAAGACCAAGCAAACGTAAGGCAACAACATATTCCTAATTTAAACTCGAGTTTGGTGTGCAGTCTACAACAAATGCTTCATAGTGTGAATCCATACGTGAAAAGCTTTAAAGTGGCACTTGAATCCGTCCCAGATAATGAGCGCAGTAACTACAAATTTGTAATAACTGCTGATAAGAGGCCAATCGGATCTCATCCGGGTCGCTACAATGCACCAACCACAAATGAAGTTGCTGTCCTGTTAGTCGACCAAGAATGTGACCGGAGGGACATTGTGCTACGTACTCATGAAGATCGACTTCAAAGAATTAGTGAAACTCATCGCGCTTATGATTCGTTGCAGTATCCTTTAATGTTTTGTCGAGGTGAAGATGGCTACAACTTTTCCGTATATAATGTTGATCCTCGCATGGGTGCTCCAAATTTTGATAAAAAAACTTCTGCAATGCAGTTTTATAGTTTCTTAATCCAACTACGCGAGAACGAACATATCTACTTACACCGCTTCCGGGGCCTTTTCAATCAATTTTTAGTGGATGTATATGCAAAAATTGAGACTGAACGATTAATTTTCATCCGCACTAATCAGAGGAAACTACGTGCGGAAAATTACATCGACCTAAGAGATGCCTTACAGCAAGATTCAGATGCAGAAAACTTGGGTAGGATGGTAATTCTGCCCTCCACATTCACTGGTGGGCCCAGATACATGGCCGAACGAACTCAAGATGCGTTTTGCTATGTAAGGAAGTATGGAGGCGCAGATCTGTTTATAACTATGACAACCAATCCAAAATGGCTCGAAATAGCGAACAACTTGCTTGATGGACAGGCTTCTTACGACAGGCATGACTTGATTTCTCGAGTCTTTCACTTAAAACAAAAACAATTAATTGATCTTCTAACAAAAAAAAAGGTATTCGGAGCAGTCCGTTGCTATATGTTTTCAATCGAATGGCAAAAGCGTGGGTTGCCACATTCCCACAACCTTTTGTGGCTCGAAGAGAAGATAAGGCCTACCGAAATTGATCGAGTTATTAGTTCAGAGATACCGGATCCCGACACAGACCCCATTTTACACAAGATTGTCAAAACCAACATGATTCATGGCCCATGTGGTCGATTAAATACCAGTTCACCTTGCATGAAAGAAGGCTGGTGCACGAAGAGGTTTCCAAAAAACTTCATAAATGAAACAATTACTGGTGAAAACGGATACCCATCGTACCGTCGCCGAGCGCCTTGCAATGGCGGTTTCACTGCCGAAGTAAATATGCGCGGCCACAGTGTTTCAGTTGACAACCAATGGGTAGTGCCGTATTCACCGGTTCTTTCACGTGCATTTGAAGCCCACTTGAATGTAGAGTACTGTGCTAGCATTGAATCAATAAAGTATATCTGCAAGTATGTTAATAAGGGAAGCGATCAGGTGACATTTGGTTTACAGAGCACTGATCGTGACGAGGTGACCAAATATCAATCAGGTCGCTATATTAGTACCTCGGAAGCAGTGTGGCGAATACTTGGCTTTTCCATCCATGAGAGACACCCTCCAGTAATGCATTTAGATGTCCATCTGGAAAACGGGCAGCGGGTCTATTTTAATCCTGAAAACGTTAGGGAACGTCTAGAAAATCCTCGCCGTACCACACTCTTGGCATATTTTAGTCTGTGTCAAGTTGACAATTTTTCAAGAACGTTGTTATATAATGAATTGCCGTCGTACTACACATACAATAAGCAAAGAGGAGTATTTAATAGACGACGACGGGGTCAGCCTGTGGAAGGGTTTCCAGGTGTATATCGCGAGCACGCACTAGGACGAGTGTACACGATACACCCAAGTAATAGTGAATGCTATTACTTGCGCCTTTTACTGCACACAGTCCGTGGAGCAACTTCATACACATATTTGAAAACTGTTAATGGTGTTCAGCATTCAAGCTTTCATGGAGCTTGCAGTGCGCTGCGTCTGCTAGATGACGACCAAAATTGGGCCGAAACTCTTGAAGAGGCTGTAGTCAGTGAAACTCCCAGTCGACTGCGGCATTTATTTGCAGTAATGATAGTGTTCTGCGGACTTTCCCATCCTGTGCAGCTATGGGAGAAGTATCAGCGGTATTTATTATAAGACTTTCTTTTCGCGGCTAGGCATGCTGATGGAGATAATGTAGCAGAATCTGATGAGCGTGTTATTAACCGTTGCCTTTGCGCACTTCGAGATATTGTTATTTCAATAAGTGGCAATGCTTTGAGTCATTATGGTCTTCCAGAGCCACAGGAAACCACTGAAATTCGTCGAGTTAATCGAGAGTATGCTGCGGAGACAAATTACAATTTCTCTGAAATGGCTGAAATTGTAAACAATAATATTCGCACCCTTACCGATGAACAAAAGTCTGTATATGACAAAATATTAAGAAGTGTCAACCAACAAGACGGTGAAACATATTTCCTCGACGCACCTGGTGGTACGGGCAAAACCTTTATGACTCGCCTACTGCTAGCTGAAGTGAGAAGACAAGGGAAAATAGCATTAGCTGTCGCCTCTTCGGGTATTGCTGCCACTTTACTCCCTGGAGGTAAAACTGCCCACACTATGTTTAAGATACCCTTGGACCTGGATACAAATGAAACCCCAGTTTGTGCCGTATCGCGAAATAGTGACAAGGCGAAGATCCTTGCAGAGTGCAGCCTAATCGTTTGGGACGAGTGTACGATGGCGCACAAGAAGGCCGTGGAAGCAGTCAATCGCACACTGCAAGATATCAGGCGAAACGATCACATCATGGGCAGGGTAACTGTCTTATTTTGTGGGGATTTCCGTCAGACTCTTCCCGTTATTACCCGAGGAACTAGAGCTGATGAGGTGAGCGCATGTCTCAAGCGCTCCGTGCTCTGGCCCCGGGTACGAAAATTGAGTCT
Source organism: Platycheirus albimanus (assembly GCA_916050605.2). Lineage (NCBI taxonomy): Eukaryota > Metazoa > Arthropoda > Insecta > Diptera > Syrphidae > Platycheirus > Platycheirus albimanus. The sequence goes on along the minus strand of OU696698.1, from coordinate 49,181,421 downwards.
GACGCGGAATATGAGGGCTCACTTAGGTAGCAACCCCCGTGCACAAGAATTTTCGAATATTTTGTTGAAAATCGGCGAAGGTTTATTGCCTGAATCGAATGGATTGGTAACTCTACCAGAGAACCTTTGCAAAACTGTTACTTCGGTGGAGGAACTGATTCATTTCGTTTATGGAGATGTATCCCAAGTAACACGTCGAGACAATTCTTGGCTTTGTGAACGAGCAATACTTACTCCCAAAAACGATCAAGCAGCTGCTATAAATAACAGCGTATTGGAAAAAGTTGAAGGAGACAAGGTGGTATACTGCTCCATAAAGATAGTTGTAGACCGAAACGATGCTACCACTTATCCAGCTGAGTTTCTTAACTCTCTATCTGCACCCGGACTCCCAGCGCATAACATCGTTCTGAAAGTGGGCATTCCGATTATGTTGCTTCGGAACCTAACCCCACCAAGGCTTTGCAATGGAACCCGTCTTAAAGTGATATCACTTAGAAATTATATCATAGAAGCCGAAATAATTACGGGCTGTGGAGCTGGTGAAGTAGTTTTTATACCACGCATACCTCTCATTCCCAACAATTTCCCGTTTCAATTCAAACGCGTGCAGTTTCCTGTGAGCGTATGTTTTGCTATGACTATCAACAAGGCGCAAGGCCAAACACTTCGAGCCGCCGGTGTCGATCTCAGGACGAACTGTTTCTCACACGGACAGCTATATGTTGCTTGCTCACGGGTTTCTAGCTCAGATAATTTAATTATATTGGCTCCTATGAGTAGAACATCGAATATTGTATACAAAGAAATTCTTTAGATTTTTTCTTCATTTTGCACAGAAAATAAACAATATTTACCCACCCTTAGCAAGTCAATTTTATTTGTATGTATTTGATTTTATTTGTATTTGATTTTAAACTATCTCTTCAAAAGAAAAAAGAAAACATTAGATAGGTATGTATACTGGATTTTAAATTCAACGCGTACGAAGTCGCGGGCAAAATCTAGTGGTGCAATAAAAATCATCTTGTCTTAAATGTTGACAAGTGTAAAGCCATGAGTTTTAAACGCAAAGAAACTCCGTTTGTTTTTAACTATATGTTCGACTTATGTCTCTTAGTTGTATTTTGTATGTTCTTATTCGATTTTTAAAGCAAATGCTACACTGATCGATGGCAATCAATTGTTGCGGATCCGTCGAAAAAAAAGGCGTTATTTTTGAATAGGGAATGGACTGCCGGAAGCTGGTGGTGTAGCCGAGGCGATGGCCGGTGCAACATTCACCATCACCATTTCCTGTGGGAAACAGATTCGTTTCACCGCGTCGGCCGCACCATGGTATTCCGACAGGCAAACAGTAGGAGACGTACCTGAATTCCTTTCGATTGCTCCAAGGTGTTGCTGATGTTTTTTTTTTGGCTTGGCTTAATGTTGTTGTTGGAGTTGATTGGTACTTTTGAATGAGGAACGGATGCGATTTATGGTGTGCTGAAAGAAATGAATGATTAGTATTGATGGTGATAATGCATGGGATATGAAAGAGCGTTGTGGTTGAGTGTGGGCTAATGTTAAGGATGTGTATGATGCGCTAAGGAATCTGAAATGTAGAATGAATGTAATATGAGAATTTTTTTGAAGATGATGTACTTGCGAATGATGTGGATGAGCTTGGCCGGAGCGTTTCGTGTTGCGGTGGGTTCTAATTTTGTGCATGCATGGTGATGTTGCTGCGATGAATGCTTTGCTGCTCCTTGCGTATGGTTGTGTTGATGATGATTTGGTTCTGGAGTTGAGAAATTGATGGAACTGTTTGTGTCCTGTAAGAGAGTATGATTAGAAATATATATTTGTATGAAATGGGTGGGATTTAATGTGTGAAAATGTAGTTTAAAGAATATTTACGAGGATTGTTGAAGATGTTTATGCGGTTGCTGCGACTGAAATGTGAAAATGAAATGTGTTTGAATTGTCACATTGACGCAAGCGCTGTCAAAACGAATTTTTTTTGGTATAAAGTAGTCAGGGATGATACTGAGGATGGAAAGGATTTTTTTTTATTAAATTTCCCATTCAGCAAAGTGAATACAAGAGGAATTAGGGAAGAATCAAAAGGTGAGCCGGAGGGACGAGAAGACGAGGGAAAGAACAATTGTCTAAAAAGGGATATTCGGAAGGTGGTTTTAAGATTTGATACAAAGCGATCGAAGCATCGATCTGAAGCCTACGTTTAGGTGCTTCCCAGAAGACAGCAGAAACTGAGGGGGTGTTCTTGGTAGAGTGAGATAGGTTTGAAGCGACAGTTTCGTTGCTGAGAGTTACGGCTCGAAATATTGAAAAGACCCGTAGGGTGGTAAATGTGTGGGTAGAGGCCGAGGATTGGAAGGCTGGAGAAAATTGCTGGACAAAAGCGACGACAAAAAGGTTGTAGCAGCAAGTGTGTTTGGTTGGCATATCCAGTGGCCAAATTAGAGTCGTTGTTTTTTTTTTTTTTTTAAATTTGAACAGAAGTCCTAAAATTTTAATAGGCAGTGCGCGGATTTTACCTTTTTGGCAAGTAAGCCGTCAATAATAAAAGCAACGAGTGACACCTCATCAAATTCAAAACTTGAATTAAGTGAAAAAAAGGGTGAGTGATTAGTTTTTGGTTGGAAGTTTTTTTTATAAATACATACAATTTGATAGGTATAGCTAGGCCCGATTTTGAATTCGGCGGTCACAAACAAAATACAAGAAGTGGCCGCCGACCTTTTCGTTGAGCAGCAAAATTCGCCAAAGAAGGCGGTTTCCTTTTTTTAAAGAAAAAAAAAAACCCCCCTACGGCAAGCGTATATACGCATCATATAAAGAACATCACATCAATGCCCTTGACGACATTATCAAGGGCACGTATTCAACCAAAGGGGTGGCCATATTTGGTATTTTTTTTTTTGATAAAACCTACCCAACAGCAACTAAGAAGCGGAAAGCGGCCTTATTAATAGTTTAGATATTTTCTTGTTATATTTATATTATTTCTCCTTGATTTTTTTGGCGTAATATTTGTTTTTTTTGGTACATTTTAATTAAATGTAGAACAAGATATAATTATAAAAACGAAAAAAAAAAATCTGAAACAGTGGAAGAAAAAAAAAGGAAGGGTGAAACGAATTTTGAAGACTGCCCGTCTGGTGGTATTACCACGAAACCCCAGTATCGAAATCAAAGGTTTCGATCCATAAAGTGTCGATCGTCAGCATACCACTAAATTGAGCTCTTTTTAGGTAGGGTCGGTGACAGACGCGTTTTTCATTTAATTTTAATACCAGCACAAAAAGGTGCACAATTGTAGAAAGGGTTAAGATACAGGGGCGGATTGGTTTACCCGGAGGCCTTATTTGGGGCGCTATATTTTAAATATTTAATTTTTTTTGGTTGATCCCTCATTTTTTTTTGTTCTCTTTTGCTTTTTGTCCTAGGTTTAATAAAAAAAAAAAAAAGAAACAAAAATACGAAAAAAAAAAAGAATTAATATAAGAGATAAGCTTAACAAATTATTTTTACTTTAGCTTAAGTTATTTATTTAGTTTAATGTTAGAGAGTTCTCCATTTTTTTTCTTTGTCAAATTTTAAGTTTTTTTTTGTTCATTTTTGATTTTATGGTTATTTTTTTTATATATTTATATTATATTTATTGAATAGTTTTAAGTCCTTTTTAGTTCTCATTATAGTTTTTTTTCTCGTTCATTCAATATTCATTTTACATTTAGTTTATTTATTTCCATTTTTGTCAGTTTTGTTTATTAAATAAAAAAAAACAATGATTTGTAAATTGCGCCAAACACCTGTCTTTTCTTCGTGAGCTATCTATTAGCCATTATGGCATTTTGAAGAAATTTTCAGGGGGCAATGTGAGGCTGGCGAAGAAGATCCGGTGAAATGATGATGATGACCTGATTGTTGATTCCCATGCTTTCGATGGGGGAGCCCGAAAAACCCGGCTTACGGACTCCAGGAAGGGAGGGTGCAGCAACCCTGCGACAACACCAGCAGGGTCAAAGTGTGGTAGGTCAATGGTGGTGGTAATCTTTAGGTTTTAACTATATTGGTGGTGGTATTTAGTTATTTGTTTTATTTCTTGGTGGTGGTATTATTTTAGTATGGTTTATTTTCTTATTTTGATTTCCTTGGTGGTGGTTTTTTTTTATTATTGCCTTTTTTATTTTTATTTCCTTGGTGGTGGTTTCCTTTCCCCCTCTATCCTTACGGCACGATATATGTTTTTGTTGTTGGCCTTCGTCTGTCCTTGGGACAAGATCCCCCCCTATTCCGGCGAGCTGAGCCGAGCCTCGCAAGCGTGCCATGTCCCTAGGATCAGACAATCTCCCCACTTCCTTTCCACGGTTACCCCTCCTCTCACCTATCCCACTCGTTTTTTTTTCAATTTCTAGTGACGTTTCAATCCCATCTTCCATCCTACTTACCTCTTTTTACCTTTCTGTGACATCCCACTTACCTACTTAACCTTACCAACTTACCTCAAAATTACACTTTCCGGTTCCGCTTCCACATCCTACCTCAGCTCCATATACGAGTTCCTGCTTCCCATATCCATTCTTACTTACCTATCCCAACTATATACCAACTGCCATTTCTTTTGAATATCGGCAGCCCCCATTCCGTTTCCTGCCTGTCATTTCGAATTCCACTTCCTTCCTGTCATTTCTAGATCCGCTTTCTGTCCTTCCTATTTCCAAATTCAAATCCCGTTCCCTTCAAAAAGCTGCCAGCAACAAAATGGCACCCAACGTATTAGTCCTAGTCTATTGTCCTTAATTAGGTCAGTAAACCTGTTCCCGATGTCATAATCAAGCATTCGTAAGTCATGTTCAAGATTGCTCCGAGAATGCTTGAGCATTTGCGACGAAGTGTTTGATGATGCCATCGAGAACAGGCCAAACTGACGTGTGTGTCCTGTAATGTATTAGGTTTTGTTGTCCCCGATGACTCCACCAGGCGAAGCGTAAGTCGTAACCAGGATTGCTTCTGAGAAAGCCTGATTACCCGCGACGCAGAGTTTGGACGTCGTCATCGAGGACAAACAAAAGAAAAAAAAAAAAAAAAAAAATTTTTTGCTTTATTACTGTCGTTGCGCGATGCGAGGGTTACGTAAGTCTTCAATTGGAAGGTCAAACGTACCAATAGAATCGCGACGGAAGCTTCGCATTACGCAACGCAAGTAACGTCTCTCTAGCCCCACATTTGGTCTTGTCGGCGGAGCTAAATCGAAGCGTAAGTCTTGATCAGGATGGTTTAGAATGCCTGATCAAACGCGACGTCGTCGACTGGCTCCGGCGACAACAGCAGATGTCTATTCGTAATGTCTTTATGTCGTGATTTTAAATGTTTAGATCTGCCACACTTTGAATGAACAGAGCAGAAAGAAACGAAACATGGGAATTGATGTCAGGTCAATCTCAGACGACAAACCAACAAACCACCGGAAGTAACCGCCTCACAACACCCCCGACTTAAATGAAAAAAATACATACAAAAGAATAATAATCAAAAATATTTATATCAATAAGTCCATTAAATAAATAAAAGAAATATATCAACTTTAAGTTAATTTAAAACAATTCGCTTTCTTTTATTAGTATATTATAAAGCATTAGTTAGGCATAAGAGAGTAGTGATATTAGTACCTAAGTTATAAGTTATAAGGAGTAAGCTATACGTTGTTTTAGTAGAGTATTTAAATCGTTTTTTTGTCAGGTAGTTTCTAGTTTTGGGTAGTCATATACAGTATAATTCATAAGATAGGAATAAGTTAGTAGTTATAGATATATTAAGCATTAGAATAGTTAGTTTTTATTTCCTTACTCGTTCTCGAGATTTATATATTAAGATACTTAAGATAGGAATAAGTTAGCAGTAAGGTTAATATCTAAATAATATCTAAGATTATAAATTAAAATATTTTATGTATCTCATTTCTGTTTGTTTAATTGAATTTACTTGTTAGTTGTATTTGAAAAAGAAGATTATAGATAAATATTTTTAAATTAAGTGATAGTTACTCTTTTTTTACTAAGTAGCATACCTAGTTTTTTTAAATTATTTTGTCGTTATTGAAGATTTAGTTGTTTTTGAGTGTCTTTCTGTTCCAAAATCCTTCTGATATTGGCGTCCTCTTCTAAATATATATACAGTTGGGGATGAGACCTAGAAAAAAAAACGAAACAAACATTAATAAATTGCTAAAAATAGGAAACAGAAATATCACTCGCTCCTTTTCTAAAAAACTTAGCTTGAAGTTGGTTGAAATGGTACCCATGAGGCGCACTCCAGTTACTAAAGCGCAACCCTCGTCGGCAGAAGTGTCTGGCAACCAGCACCAGCTTCCATCCCAGTCTCCTGCGATGCCTTTTCCACCCGCCAGCAACGACTCTATCGGAGCACCTTCTTTTAGTACTGCTAGCGATGTAGAAAGTGTAGATGGGACAAATGGGGGTGGGCCAGATAATCTGGAAAACACTGTCCTAGATGTCTGTGGCGTCAGTGGGCAAATATCAGGCTCGAATGTATTAGGGTTCCAATTAGAGCAAGTTGGAGGTGAATTTCCAGCACCTTCTACAGCAAACCTGGAAAATAGGAGGAGTAGGTTAGATCTTTTCGGGGGAATCGAAGTAGAGGTCAACCCAGCAGGTCAGAATCCCTATAGGAATACGTACACCTGGGCAGATGAGTACCAGGAACACCTCAGAGACAAGAGGGCCGCATCGGTAGGGATGGTGGACTTCGGTGGAGTCGCGGTTCCAGCTCGAAAAGAGCGCGATTTGAATCCGAGGTTCGAGCCATCTCAACAAGGTGATCCCCAAAACACCAGATGGGGACCAACGGCCGATGAATGGGAGCGATATAAACAATACCGGAGGCAGCAACTTCTAAGAGATGGACTCGAAAGTAATACCGCCGAAGATACAGCCCAGTCCACCGGAGTTGTGCCCAAGGGGGGCGTCAAGACGGCAGCGGCCAAGAAGGATGAAGCAGCATCGGCGACAAGTTCCGCTCATGGCCAAACCGAGGCACCGAAAGAAGTTAATCCAGGTATCTCAAATGAGCTGAGGACCGTTATCAATCTTGCGGTCGTCGAGGCATACGACTCGTATAATAGCACCATGTTGGGAGAAATAACCGAATCTCTCAGGGAAGAAGTACGAAGGAACTTTCTGGAGTTCCTGGGAGACATTAATCGTACGACTCGTCCCGAGCCACCTCTGGAAGCGAGACGGCCAAAACCAAAGATCGACAAAAGCCAAGCAGGGACAAGTTCGGGTCCCAAAACTAACTTTAAAAGCCAACCGCAGCGGGATAATCCTCATGGTCAGCGTGGTCAGTTCGAAAATCCGGACGGACATTCAAACCGACATACGAGCCAGGACTACGAGGGGTCGACCGGGGGGCCAGGTTGGACTATGCTCGAGATGGCTTCAGGAATGCGTGGGATCCTCGCGGTGGGGGCTACCCCCCGTCAGCTCAGCATCACCAAATGAGAGGTCCTATAAAAATAGATAAATGGGGATTAAAATTCGATGGGATGCCGGGTACACTCACCGTGGAGGATTTCATCTTCCGTCTGGAGACACTAGCTTTCCAATATAACTGCACCTGGGTTGAGATTTTGAGAGACTTTCATCTGCTTCTCTCAGGGGTTGCCAGCGAGTGGTATTGGCAATTCCAGCGGTCCAATTATACTCCCGATTGGCCAATGCTTCGGGACGCATTAATGCGCCAGTTTCGGAATTCGAAGTCCGATTTCGAACTTATGAGGGATATAATGGATCGACGGCAAGGCCCTTGGGAGTCCAGCGATGAGTATTTTGCCTCCATAGGAAGGCTGAAGTCTCAACTCAGGATGCAGATACCGGAAGTGGAGCTAGTGCGCATCCTGAAGAAAAATCTTAATGAGCGGATAGGCAAGCTGGTGTATCCTCAGTCGATTTTCTCTTTGGACCATCTGCGGGTGGCTTGCAAAGATGCCGAGACGATGTTCTCCGGGCGGGATCGCGAGGTACCAAGACCTCAGAGGCCACCAGGCAGATACATGGCCAATGAGATAGAGTTGGTAGGCGATGAGCCGGAGCTCCAGGAAGTTCACCTAGCGGCATACCAACATCCAAATGCACGGCCGATGAATGCACGTAAGGTAGGCGAGTCCAGGCCACTCATATGTTTTAATTGTCGGGTTCAAGGACATTCCTTCAAGGATTGTCCTCTGCCACCCAAAGGTTTGTTTTGCTACCGATGCGGTCAAGATGGGGTGATTTGTCCCCAATGCCGGAATTGTCACCCGGAAAACCGTCAACGGAACGCGACATCAGTGGGGGAGTCACGTTCGACGCAGACCCCTCAGAATCAGGAGTAGTTGATAATGTGGAAAAAGAAAAGAAAATTTTAAAAATATTAAGTAGAAAAAAAGAAAATAAAGAAAAAGAATATGGAGTAGAAAATAGAAAAATAGTAATTAGAAAACCCCTGCATGTAAGATGGAGGGAATATAACGCGGCTAGAGATAGGATATTTAATAGTAATATTAGCACCTCAAAGAAAATTCTAAAAACACGAGATAGGTTTAACAGAAGAAAACAAGATAGGAAAAATATTTTGGCTACGGTAATTGGTTCCAACACTGACCCTAGACCGTACGCCAAAATATCAATAAGAGGAAAAGATATGTTTGGATTGTTAGATAGTGGGGCTAGTGTTAGCATATTAGGGAAAAATTGTGAAGCTTTGCTGGAAGAATTGAACATTTCAATAAAAACTTACAATTCGAAAGTGAAAACAGCGGACGGGAAAAACCAGGCGATTATTGGTAAGATTCAAGTTCCAATCCACTACAATAATCGAACACGAGAGATAACCCTGTATTTGGTTCCTAATTTGGATCAGGAACTCTATCTCGGAGTCGACTTTTGGAAGGCCTTCGAAATAGCACCAAACATAGTGAGCTCCGTCTCAATTCCAGAGGAGACCGGAGACCGATTAAACGCTCACCAGCTGTCACCTGATCAGATGTCCAAATTGGAAGCAGTCAAGGTGAAGTTTCTTGATTTCGATCGTCATGGCCTCGGAAAAACGTCATTTATGGAGCATGTCATCGATACGGGAGACGCAATCCCAGTTAAGCAGCGTCACTATCCCGTTTCTCCAGCGGTGCAGGCCATCCTGTACCAAGAGCTAGATCGAATGCTCGAGCTCGGCGTTATCGAGGAAAGTGAGAGTCCTTGGTGCTCTCCAGTCGTTCTTATAAAGAAGCCAGGAGAAAACGGTACCATAAAATATCGTTTTTGCCTGGATTCCCGTAAGGTAAATGCAGTTAGCAAGAAGGACGCCAATCCCCTTCCTCATATCGACGGACTCCTCAGTCGTCTGCCGGATACCTACTTTATAAGTAGTGTAGATCTAAAGGAAGCATTTTGGCAGATACCGTTGGAGAAAGAGAGCAGAGAAAAGACTGCGTTTGCGGTACCGGGAAGACCCTTGTACCAGTTCACGGTCATGCCTTTTGGACTGTGTAATGCAGCACAGAGGTTATGTCGTCTAATGGACAAGGTGATTCCTGCACGATTACGGGATCGCGTTTTCGTGTATCTAGATGATTTGCTGATAATTGCACCGGACTTCGAGACCCATATTGCCCTGCTGGAGGAGGTAGCCGAATGTTTAAGAAAAGCCAATCTCACCATCAACGTCAATAAATCCAAATTTTGCTTTAAAGAGCTTAAATATTTGGGTTTCATCGTTGGTGGTGGGAAAATGAAGGCCGATCCTTCAAAGGTTGAAGCAGTGGTGGATTTTCCAACTCCGAAAAATCCAAGGCAAGTGCGACGGCTACTTGGTCTAGCAGGGTGGTATAGGCGATTTATTAAAGATTTCTCCACCTTAACTGCTCCCCTGACGGACACCCTGAAGAAGAAAAATGCCAAATTTCAAATGACGGAAGAGGCGTTAGAAGCGTTTGATAAACTGAAAATTGCGCTAACAACGGCTCCCGTACTCACACATCCTGACTTCAAGAGGAAATTTTACATCCAGTGTGATGCTTCAGAATCTGGAATTGGGGCGGTGCTCTTCCAAAAGAACGATGAAAACGAAGAGTTCCCGATTTCATATTTTTCCCAAAAACTTAACTCTTGCCAAAGAAACTACAGTGTGACCGAGAAGGAGTGTATGGCAGCGGTCATGGCGGTGAAGAAGTTCAGGCCCTATGTCGAAGGAATGGACTTCACGATCATCACCGACCACTCCAGTCTTAAGTGGTTAATGGGAATGAAAGACCTGAACGGTAGGTTGGCAAGATGGAGTCTCGACCTCCAAGCCTTCGCTTTCGACATAGAGCATCGGAAAGGTACTCTAAATGTCGTGCCAGATACTCTTTCTCGGGCACATTTGGATAGCCTGGAGATGACAACAGTAGTCCCATTAGTAGACCTGGAGTCAGAACAATTTCAATCAGAGGAATACCAAGACCTGATAACGACAATTCAAAATCACCCCGAGGAACTTCCAGATCTGAAGATCGATGAAGGCTTTGTGTATAAACGAGCACTCCCTGCAGGTGGCGATGAATCCCTTATAGATCATACTTGGCGTCTCTGGATTCCTTCGACTCTGACTGAGGACATTATTAAAAACACCCATGAACCTCCGCAAGCTGCTCATGGTGGAATCGCGAAGACACTGCATCGCATAAGGCAATACTTTTACTGGCCGAACATGACGGTTCAAATTCGTCAGTACATTGCCCAATGTGACATATGTAAACAATGTAAGTCTTCGAACCGAATTCTAAGACCCCCCATATGTACCAGTTATAGTACTGATCGTCCATTTCAAAAACTATATATTGATTTTTTGGGACCATATCCGAGGTCTAAAACCGGAAATTCCTTTGTTTTTGTGGTACTAGATCATTTTTCCAAATACATATTCCTAAAGCCTTTACCTTCGGCAAACACTAGTAGCGTAACTAAATTTTTGATAAACGAGATTTTTAATGCATTTGGAGTACCTCAGGTAATCGATTCGGACAATGGAAAGCAGTTTCTGGCAAAAGATTTCCAGAATCTGCTAGAGAGATATGGCATTCGCCACTTTAAAACCGCATTTTATTCGCCTCAGTCGAACGCCTCTGAGAGGGTAAATAAAACATTGTTATCGGCGATCCGTTCGTACCTGAAAGACGATCAACGCGAATGGGATGTTCACCTTAGTGATATAGCCTGTGCGTTGAGGAGTTCTGTACACGCGTCGACCGGTGTCGCCCCATACTTTGCACTCTTTGGTATGAACATGATGACACACGGCAAGAGTTATGAACTAGCTCAAAAGTTGAACGGAATTGAGGATGGTGAACTACTCACCATCCCTAGGCAGAGCCGACTGCAGTGCATTAGAGAGAAAATTAAAGAAACGATACTGAAAGCCAATGAAAAAAGTGCAAAGACCTACAATGTGCGAAGCCGCTCGGTTCGTTATGTCCCGGGACAAGAAGTATTTCGACGAAATTTCGTCTTGAGCGATTCGTCCAAGTACCTTGCCTCGAAACTATGTCCAAAGTTTATTAAGTGTCGAATTGTTAGGTCGATAGGCAAGAACATGTATGAATTAGAAAACTTAAGTGGGAAGAAAATTGGAGTTTTCCATGCAAAAGACCTAAAACAATGAAATCTGTGATAACACTACTAGTACCTGCGTACCATCTCGAAACCATCTCGAAACAACACTTGTTGCATTCGGCAACCAATATTCTTCCTTATGTGCAATACTCCTTTCCCAGAAAGAATAAATAAAAATCCAAAACCACCTCCTAAAACCAAAATAGAGCAACCTTCTTCCAAACGATACCAAACCTACCCTTCAAAAACACAACTTCACCTTCCACCTCCCTATTCTATACAACATTCTACTCTCATAGCAAATAGACAGAAATGACTAGTCTTAACGCAATCCATATACAATCTGTGATCCCATCAAATGGGCAACCAACACCGTAGTGCAATATTAGTAATAGTAATAGTGCAATACGAGTAGGTATACTCACAAAACGATATGTATGTGATATATTTGTGGAAATGTCCAAAATGTACAAACAACCCTTAAATTTCAAGAATATTTAACAAAACACGCAACGTACGTATGTACAAAGGGAACATGTCTATGTATTTGTTGGCAATTGCGTCGTTTGTGCTTTCGTTCTCGTCGAGTAACCTATTTGTAGTCATCTCAGACCTGACCTACACCAATGTGTAGAGGGACAAACTTAAGATTAGCGAGACCTACGTCATTTATTTTTCTGTCTCTAACGAAATCGTTACATCCGATGTCCGTCCGCAATAGATATATCCAAGAATAAAACAAATAAAAATAAATCAAGAACGATTGGGAGAGTGAACCGGAGTAGATACGTATGTACAGGGAGTCTAAAGAGCCAAAACAAACAAAAGATGAAAATTTCATACCTCTTTCATAGGTACATACTCAGATTTGAAAGAAAATTATGTACGCACAAAGTGCAATGTAGGTACCTATGCACTATAAGAAAAAAGGTGGGACGTAAACGAGAAGAAAGGTAGTAATGAATTAGCTGCCATTCTCATTATTTAACGATATACCTACGCGGACTTCGTACAGAATTTAGCGTACCGAACTATGTCTGCGTGCGAAAAGTTTTTTTTTGTTTGATGTTTCTGTGGTGCTTACATATCCATGTCATCTTACATAAAACAATAAGGAATACCTAAACAGAACCGCAAAAAGTTGTCTCCGATGCAACAACCCGCTCGACAAACATTAGTGGTTGAAAACCAAAAACAAAGGAGGAACAACAGAAAGAACCCAAAGCAAAAAAAAAAAACAATAATTGTTCCGCTTACATATTAATTTTGTTTAAATGTTTTTTTTTCTCAACACCCGATACATAGTAGGCGCGATAGAGTAAAACCTTAAACTATGATATACAAATGAAATCATGCATATTTTTAAAAAAAAAATATAATATAGGGTAGAACTTACACTTCCATTAGGAGCAGGTAGGGCTATCGCCACGACGTAAGAAATGGGTGACCAAATGTTGAGGAGGTAGGTAGCAGATCCTAGTTAGAGTAGATTCTCGAGAGACAGCTAAAGAAACAAAATTACAGGTCAGAAATGGCAAATAATAGTAAAAACAGTAACTTACGACAGGCAGGAAGTAGTAAACTAATCCATGTTTTAGGCCCGGCTTGTTGTTGTGGGTGGTCTTCCCCACGGTAGTCCTAGCGATGGTATCCTCTCACCGTTTCTGGATCGGCAGGCACGCTCCAGATCAGGTGCTTTGTTGCGGATCCGTCGAAAAAAAAGGCGTTATTTTTGAATAGGGAATGGACTGCCGGAAGCTGGTGGTGTAGCCGAGGCGATGGCCGGTGCAACATTCACCATCACCATTTCCTGTGGGAAACAGATTCGTTTCACCGCGTCGGCCGCACCATGGTATTCCGACAGGCAAACAGTAGGAGACGTACCTGAATTCCTTTCGATTGCTCCAAGGTGTTGCTGATGTTTTTTTTTTGGCTTGGCTTAATGTTGTTGTTGGAGTTGATTGGTACTTTTGAATGAGGAACGGATGCGATTTATGGTGTGCTGAAAGAAATGAATGATTAGTATTGATGGTGATAATGCATGGGATATGAAAGAGCGTTGTGGTTGAGTGTGGGCTAATGTTAAGGATGTGTATGATGCGCTAAGGAATCTGAAATGTAGAATGAATGTAATATGAGAATTTTTTTGAAGATGATGTACTTGCGAATGATGTGGATGAGCTTGGCCGGAGCGTTTCGTGTTGCGGTGGGTTCTAATTTTGTGCATGCATGGTGATGTTGCTGCGATGAATGCTTTGCTGCTCCTTGCGTATGGTTGTGTTGATGATGATTTGGTTCTGGAGTTGAGAAATTGATGAGAGAGAGTAAGAGAGTATGATTAGAAATATATATTTGTATGAAATGGGTGGGATTTAATGTGTGAAAATGTAGTTTAAAGAATATTTACGAGGATTGTTGAAGATGTTTATGCGGTTGCTGCGACTGAAATGTGAAAATGAAATGTGTTTGAATTGTCACATTGACGCAAGCGCTGTCAAAACGAATTTTTTTTGGTATAAAGTAGTCAGGGATGATACTGAGGATGGAAAGGATTTTTTTTTATTAAATTTCCCATTCAGCAAAGTGAATACAAGAGGAATTAGGGAAGAATCAAAAGGTGAGCCGGAGGGACGAGAAGACGAGGAAAAGAACAATTGTCTAAAAAGGGATATTCGGAAGGTGGTTTTAAGATTTGATACAAAGCGATCGAAGCATCGATCTGAAGCCTACGTTTAGGTGCTTCCCAGAAGACAGCAGAAACTGAGGGGGTGTTCTTGGTAGAGTGAGATAGGTTTGAAGCGACAGTTTCGTTGCTGAGAGTTACGGCTCGAAATATTGAAAAGACCCGTAGGGTGGTAAATGTGTGGGTAGAGGCCGAGGATTGGAAGGCTGGAGAAAATTGCTGGACAAAAGCGACGACAAAAAGGTTGTAGCAGCAAGTGTGTTTGGTTGGCATATCCAGTGGCCAAATTAGAGTCGTTGTTTTTTTTTTAAAAAAAATTTGAACAGAAGTCCTAAAATTTTAATAGGCAGTGCGCGGATTTTACCTTTTTGGCAAGTAAGCCGTCAATAATAAAAGCAACGAGTGACACCTCATCAAATTCAAAACTTGAATTAAGTGAAAAAAAGGGTGAGTGATTAGTTTTTGGTTGGTAGTTTTTTTTATAAATACATACAATTTGATAGGTATAGCTAGGCCCGATTTTGAATTCGGCGGTCACAAACAAAATACAAGAAGTGGCCGCCGACCTTTTCGTTGAGCAGCAAAATTCGCCAAAGAAGGCGGTTTCCTTTTTTTAAAGAAAAAAAAAAACCCCCCTACGGCAAGCGTATATACGCATCATATAAAGAACATCACATCAATGCCCTTGACGACATTATCAAGGGCACGTATTCAACCAAAGGGGTGGCCATATTTGGTATTTTTTTTTTTGATAAAACCTACCCAACAGCAACTAAGAAGCGGAAAGCGGCCTTATTAATAGTTTAGATATTTTCTTGTTATATTTATATTATTTCTCCTTGATTTTTTTGGCGTAATATTTGTTTTTTTTGGTACATTTTAATTAAATGTAGAACAAGATATAATTATAAAAACGAAAAAAAAAAATCTGAAACAGTGGAAGAAAAAAAAAGGAAGGGTGAAACGAATTTTGAAGACTGCCCGTCTGGTGGTATTACCACGAAACCCCAGTATCGAAATCAAAGGTTTCGATCCATAAAGTGTCGATCGTCAGCATACCACTAAATTGAGCTCTTTTTAGGTAGGGTCGGTGACAGACGCGTTTTTCATTTAATTTTAATACCAGCACAAAAAGGTGCACAATTGTAGAAAGGGTTAAGATACAGGGGCGGATTGGTTTACCCGGAGGCCTTATTTGGGGCGCTATATTTTAAATATTTAATTTTTTTTGGTTGATCCCTCATTTTTTTTTGTTCTCTTTTGCTTTTTGTCCTAGGTTTAATAAAAAAAAAAAAAAGAAACAAAAATACGAAAAAAAAAAAGAATTAATATAAGAGATAAGCTTAACAAATTATTTTTACTTTAGCTTAAGTTATTTATTTAGTTTAATGTTAGAGAGTTCTCCATTTTTTTTCTTTGTCAAATTTTAAGTTTTTTTTTGTTCATTTTTGATTTTATGGTTATTTTTTTTATATATTTATATTATATTTATTGAATAGTTTTAAGTCCTTTTTAGTTCTCATTATAGTTTTTTTTCTCGTTCATTCAATATTCATTTTACATTTAGTTTATTTATTTCCATTTTTGTCAGTTTTGTTTATTAAATAAAAAAAAACAGTGATTTGTAAATTGCGCCAAACACCTGTCTTTTCTTCGTGAGCTATCTATTAGCCATTATGGCATTTTGAAGAAATTTTCAGGGGGCAATGTGAGGCTGGCGAAGAAGATCCGGTGAAATGATGATGATGACCTGATTGTTGATTCCCATGCTTTCGATGGGGGAGCCCGAAAAACCCGGCTTACGGACTCCAGGAAGGGAGGGTGCAGCAACCCTGCGACAACACCAGCAGGGTCAAAGTGTGGTAGGTCAATGGTGGTGGTAATCTTTAGGTTTTAACTATATTGGTGGTGGTATTTAGTTATTTGTTTTATTTCTTGGTGGTGGTATTATTTTAGTATGGTTTATTTTCTTATTTTGATTTCCTTGGTGGTGGTTTTTTTTTTATTATTGCCTTTTTTATTTTTATTTCCTTGGTGGTGGTTTCCTTTCCCCCTCTATCCTTACGGCACGATATATGTTTTTGTTGTTGGCCTTCGTCTGTCCTTGGGACAAGATCCCCCCCTATTCCGGCGAGCTGAGCCGAGCCTCGCAAGCGTGCCATGTCCCTAGGATCAGACAATCTCCCCACTTCCTTTCCACGGTTACCCCTCCTCTCACCTATCCCACTCGTTTTTTTTTCAATTTCTAGTGACGTTTCAATCCCATCTTCCATCCTACTTACCTCTTTTTACCTTTCTGTGACATCCCACTTACCTACTTAACCTTACCAACTTACCTCAAAATTACACTTTCCGGTTCCGCTTCCACATCCTACCTCAGCTCCATATACGAGTTCCTGCTTCCCATATCCATTCTTACTTACCTATCCCAACTATATACCAACTGCCATTTCTTTTGAATATCGGCAGCCCCCATTCCGTTTCCTGCCTGTCATTTCGAATTCCACTTCCTTCCTGTCATTTCTAGATCCGCTTTCTGTCCTTCCTATTTCCAAATTCAAATCCCGTTCCCTTCAAAAAGCTGCCAGCAACACAATGCAGAGAATTTTTTTTTTCATAATAATTTTAATTGAACAAATACTTTTTGTTAAAAATGTATTTGTTTATTTTTCTTTTATACGTATTACAGAAAAATGATTAAATACATTTTTAACAAAAAGTACAAGTTCAATTCAAATTTTTATTTGCAAAATAAATTCTTCTCTGAGTTGGTTGCCATCGATCAGTGTAGCATTTGTGTTTTAAATCTGATACCACTATACCAAATTTTCCATTTGAAATTTTTTTCGGTTTGGTTTTCCGTTTCGCTATAACTGGCCCCTTAGGAGTTATTCTTGACCCTAAGTTAACTTTTATTAATTATTTAAATTACATTACAAGATTCTTTTTGTTTCATTTGTGAGACCAATTTTAGAATATGGTTGTGTGGTATGGGCAGGGGCACCTTACTACTCCATTCATTCAACAAGACTTGGAGCAGTTCAGAGAAGATTTTCGCGTTTCTGCCTTCGGTTTCTTCCATGATCACATCATAATACTCTTCCTCCTTTTTCTCAAAGACTCGCTTTAATAAGCCTTCCTTCACTAGCTAATCATAGGAAGTATGTGCAAGTTTGTTTTATTGTTGGAATTATTAATGCTTCAATATCATCTCCATCGGTTCTTGGTCATTTAAACTTCAGTTTTAGTCGTACAAGTATCAGACTACAGCAACCACTATGCCATATATCTAGCAGATCAAACTATGGTGCCAATAGCCCCCTCAATCAATTGATAGCAATATTCAATAAATTTTATTTCTGTATAGACTGTAAATGAAAACATAAAATGTATGAGAATTAAAAATTTGATCTTTAACAGCTTAGCACAGTTGTCTTATTTTATAAGTATTATGTACTTAGTATAAGTTTGTTCGTTAGTATTTAACGAATTAAATAAATAAATAAGACTATTTCACTTGATTATATAAATAAATTATATGACTCCTTACCAGTAGTAGAGCTATGCGGGTCCTGAGACAGGAAGCGGCTCCTGAGACAGGAAGTGACGTCATTAATGAGCAATTAATATGCAGGTCACATGTTGGTGGTTGTTAATGAGGTAATTAATATGCAAGTCACGTGTTAATGCCAGGACCAGGTGCAGCGGTATGTCTTTGATTGTTTAAAGAGAAGGGGGAGACATACATTATGAAGGTCACAAAAGGTCACGTGTTAATGCCAGGACCAGGTGCAGCGGTATGTCTTTGATTGTTTAAAGAGAAGGGGGAGACATACATTATGAAGGTCACAAAAGGTCACGTGTTAATTCCAGGACCAGGTGCAGCGGAATGTGTTTGATCGTTTAAAGAGAAGGTGGAGACTTACATAATGAAGGTCACAGAAGGTCACGTGCTAGTACCAGATGCAGCGGTATTGTTGTGTGTGTGTAAAGCAAAGATGCAAGTTGTTTAAATCAAAGATTTAAGTCACGTACCTGCAGAGGTACCTTTGAATTTAGTTGTCAAAGTAATAAATATGTATTGTCAGCCAATCATGAGTATTGCTATTAAAGAAAAATGAATGGAGAACCATACAATGACTTAAGGACGCAAAGGTTTAGGTCATTAAAAAGCAATAAAGTTTTATTTATTTTTGAATTGTGAACCGTTGGGAAGCCAAGCCATTTAACAAATACATTTTCTCCTTTGCTTTTGAGTATCTTTTCAACAAGGAAAATATTAGGGTATTTTGTTTTTTGTAGTTCTTTCTCATAAAAACATCCACTGATAGGTTGAGAATTAAAATCTTCAAGCAAATATGTTGGTGGATTGGTTAAATTAACTTTTTTTTATCTTTAAAATTTCTGTTGTCCAATTAGGCGTATAGCCTTTCTCAAAAACATGTTTGAATTTGCTTATTCTCACATTGTTTCCAACAGTAAATTTTCCTTGAGGAGCGATTTTGATTCTGTTATAAACTGTTGATAAAAGTTTTTTGGAATTTCCTCGATCCACATCGGCTGGACACATCTTTATTGTTCTATATATTGAGTTATTGTATCCATTCAACAAGTCATCAAGAATTGATATCCATTTGTAATTACCATTGAAACTAAATTCCTTCCACATCTTCTCTTTGATTTTACGATTAAAAAGTTCAACAATTGATGGCTTAAGTGGACTGTAGGTTGAATAATGATTGATTTTATTTGATTTCATCAGATCAAAAATGTTTTATTAAAGAACTCTTTTCCATTATCAGTTTGTAAGTTTTTTGGTTGTCTCGATGATTTCCTAAAAATCAGCTTCATTGCCTCAGTAACAGATGTAGCATTTTTATTTTTCAGGGGGATTGCCCATGCATATTTTGAGAAGGTATCAATGACTGTCAATAGGTATTTGTTGTCATTATTTTCTCTGCGGTAGGGTATCATTTCAACCAAGTCAGCTTGCCACAGATTGTCAAACCCCTTGATAACAACCCTACACCGCTTGAAGTTTTTTCTTGCTGACCTGTGAAGCTCTTCAACAACTTGTCATTTACTCATTTTTTTAAAGAATGAAAGAAAAACAATGTTTCTTATGGTTTTATTTATACAAAAATAGGTGTATAATTAATTATATTTATTTTAATCTATGATACAATAACATTAATTTTTTCAATCTTATCAAACGTTTTTCAATCATGAAACATCCACAAGTATCTGGCCCCTCTTTACACGTATTTGAAGACCAGGAACAGTTAGCAAAATGACAGCCATGATTGGATTTAACTTGATTAACATTTTTATAATTACTAAAAAATGTGGCAGCACTGGTTTTATTTTTTGTGGTCGTGTGTAATTTAAGCTCC
Organism: Platycheirus albimanus; assembly: GCA_916050605.2. Taxonomy (NCBI): domain Eukaryota; kingdom Metazoa; phylum Arthropoda; class Insecta; order Diptera; family Syrphidae; genus Platycheirus; species Platycheirus albimanus. The sequence continues at coordinate 49,161,685 of OU696698.1, read as the reverse complement.
TTTTAAATTATTTAATTTTGCATGCAAATCATTATCTGCAATAAATCATAATATTCCACCGTAATTTTAAAGAAATAGTGATCTGTGTGGTGTTTTCATTTTGTCAATCAGTTGCCGAACTTTATTATTTCATTGTTTTGTGTTTATTTTTTCTTTGGCTTTGGTAAGCGTCATTTTAGTCATCTTTGTTTAATTGCAATTTTGAGCTTTCAAAATTGCATTAGATATATAAACTATTTACTTCCCCTTTCTAAAACTTGTTTTCCCCTCTATTTAAAAAAAAAAAAGAGCTTTTGCAATAATAAAAATTTACTTAGCAAATAGCAACATTTGTAGGGTTTTATTTAAGTCATAAAATCATTTTTTCCTCCATCGTTTAAATTACTTGACAGCGGAAACTGTCTGAGCGCGGTCCTGTAGACGATTTCCTTACCTGGTTAAATACCTGGTGGAGTCCTAAATTTTTTTTTTTCCTTTTTTTTTCTTTTCTTTCTTTTGAAATAAACTATTTTAATTTTTTTTTTCTATTCTTTCTTTTTGTTTATCATAATGATCTGCTCAGCTGAGAAATGTACAGAGCACTCGAATTCAACTCCTCTTTTTGCTTGCTTTGGTCCTTGTGGAAAATTATTCCACGCCAAATGCCTAGGCTCAACAAATAGTTTTATAGATAAAATTCATTCTTCCAAATTTGCTTTTTGGTACTGTAAAACTTGTATTAAGGTATCATTATCACAAGTTTCATTCAAGATGTCATCTCTTAAGGATGAGATTATAAAAATTGCTAAGAACTTTGAAGTTTTATGCGAAAATGTAAACTCAGTTGCAGCTAACTTAATCTCATTTCCTTCCCCAATTGAAACTGCAAACAAATCAACATCAACAGAGCTGTTAGAACCTGACTCTTCTCATCCTTCATCCCTGCCCCCGAGAAATCCCTCTACTTCTTGGCTTACCAAGTCTGCTCTCAAAAAGGGAAAGAAAAGGGGTCGGGAAGGGTCATCGTCATCGAAAACTCCGTCCCCAGACCCAAAGCGTCCAAATTCAAGGAGAGTCTTTCCAATAAGTATGCCACTGCCTCCTCCCCTTCATGAAGTAGATATTACCACTATCAACAACTCTAGTGCCGATATCGATTCACCGGCGGTTGCGGCTCCCACTGTTTTAGCCAGCACTACCCCATCTTACTCTGAACCGAAAAGTGATTCAAGTTGTTCTTATACTAATACTAATGCCAATAAAATCAAAGATTCTGAACCTCCTAAAAAAATAGAATCTGTTCCTAAGCCAAAATTAGTATTTGTATCCCGACTTGACCCTGAACTCCAACCCAATGACATAATTCAACACCTTGTTGTTAATAACTGCATCTCGAGTGCGTCAGCTATAAAATGCAATAAAATAAGTAAGCCTGACAGTTTTGTGTCATCGTTCAGGATAACTACTCCTCCAGCATTTTTCGGTTCTCTCTGCGACAGTAAGTTTTGGCCTCCCGGTACACTTGTCAAAGAATTTGTAGTTCGATCAAAAAATCTCAATAATCGAGTTGCTAAAGTATCGGCTCCAAAAAACTTAATAGGATAACCCTCTTCTACCAAAATGTAAGAGGGATACGCAGCAAAACTGCTGTAGTTTTTAAGAACTCTCAAGCTTTTCCACATGACATCTTTGCTTTTACAGAAACATGGCTCAATAGTTCATTTTTGAACACAGAAATTTTCGACGATGAGTTTTCTGTTTTTAGAAAGGACCGTCATGTGGATAAGCCGAAGGAAGTGGGCGGTGGTGTATTGATTGCTGTTCGCAATTGCATCTCATCTTCCCTTGTCTCTTTACCCTTTAATGTTTCAATTGAACTCATTTGTGTTAAGGTTTCGTTTCAATCAAATGATCTTTTTATTATTAATGTTTATATTCCACCGAAAAGTTCTGCGTCAGTTTTTGCCGAGCTATCGATAATCCTTGATCATATGATTGATATTGCCAGCTTAAATAGCAATATTTTATTGTTGGGTGACTTCAATTTACCTAACATTACTTGGAACCCTTCAGAAGACGAGTCCTATTTAGAAGCTTCCTTAACTTCTTCGCAACAGGAACTTCTGCTTTTGGACAATATAACCTCTACTGACTTACAGCAAGTAAGCTGTATCAATAATTGTAGAAATCGAATTCTCGATTTAGTCTTTTCTTCTGACGCTGTTAGTACGGTAGTGGTAGAATCTACCTCTGCCATTTCTAACGTAGACTCCTACCATCCTCCACTGGATATATTTTTTGATATGAGCAGCAATTTACTCAATAACAGTGATGCCGAAGACTCTTCTTATTCACTGGATTTCCGTAAAGCTGACTTTCAATTACTTTACGACAATTTGGGTGCTTCTAATATTTCGAATATTCATGTTTGCTCTAACATTGACGACGCAGTTACTCAATTCTACGAAATTTTCAATAGCTGTTTGATAAACTCAATTCCTCTTAAGATATCTAAAAATATCAACTCCAGCCATCCGTGGTACACGAAAGAGCTTAAATCTCTACGCAACAAACGGAACAAGGCTTGGAAGTCTTACATTAAAAGTCTTTCAATTTCTGATCAGAATGCGTTCCTTGCACTTTTTGAAGAGTTTAATTTACTTTCCAGAAACCTATGTGCAGCATATGTAAAGGAAATGTAAATTTCGTTGAAGATTGATCCAAAGAGATTTTGGAAGTTTGTAAATTTAAAGAAGAAGTCTGATGGGTATCCAGTGAACTTTGTTTACAAAGATTCGGCTTTGATAAGCTCACCTGAGATATGCAATGCGTTTGCAAAGCATTTCAGTAAGTCCTTTATTGAAAATCTTGTCAATATAGACTTTGATTTCTTTGACTACTCCCGTGATTTCCCCCAAGCCACTTTTAACAACATCCAAATTGATAATGATAAAGTTTTGCATTATCTTTCATTGCTGAAAGATGATTACTCTCCCGGACCTGATGGCATTCCTCCTATAATATTAAAAAAATGTTCCTCCGTTTTAGCTTCTCCGTTGCAATTCCTTTTCAAGCTATCCCTTAAGTCCGGTTAATTTCCTCAAGTATGGAAAGATTCATTCATTAATCCCGTTTTCAAAAAGGGTAATAAGTCCGATATCACCAACTACAGACCGATTTCTAAACTGTCTTCTATTCCAAAGCTTTTCGAACAAGTAGTTTGTGATAGCATAACGTTTTTCTGCAAACATTTAATCTGCCATCAACAACACGGCTTTATGCAGAAGCGATCTACTGTCACAAACTTATTGACCTTTATGAACAAGTGCTCAAAAGCATTAGAGAGTGGGCATGAGCTCGATTGTATCTACACAGATTTCTCAAAAGCTTTTGACAAACTCTCACATGATATCATCATTTTCAAATTGAAAGCTCTAGGTTTCCCTGTAGGATTTGTTAATTGGATATATTCATATCTCCGAAACAGATCATACATAGTTAAGTTCAGAAATTCGTTTTCTAACCCTTTCCCAGCAAAATCAGGAGTCCCGCAAGGCAGCCATCTTGGTCCGTTACTGTTTATACTCGCTATCAATGACGTAACTTCATGTATTAATTCTAGTGAGATCCTTGTTTTCGCTGATGATATGAAAATTTTCAAATCTATTAACTCAGCTAATGACCGCGTAGAATTGCAAGCCGACATCGACAGATTTGCTATCTGGTGTAGCAAGAATTGTTTAAGCCTGAATCCAGCGAAATGTCAGACAATGACATTTTCAAGGAAACGGGTGCCAAGTACACACGGCTATTACATTTCACAACAAGCTTTGCATCGCGTTTTTAGTTTTAAAGATCTGGGAGTTAACTTTAGCCCAGACTTGAGTTTCACGGAACACATCAACTCTATTGTCAAAAAAGCTAATTCCATGTTGGGATTTGTTAAAAGATGGTCGAAGGAATTTCAAAATCCTTATGTAACCCTAGCTTTATATAACTGTCATGTTCGCCCCCATCTAGAATATGCATCACAGGTTTGGTCTCCCATCTACGAAGTTCATAAGTCTAGGATAGAGGCAGTTCAGCGTAATTTTATTCGATTTGCTTTAAAAGGTCTCTCCTGGGCAGATCCATAGAACCTCCCACCTTACGAACACCGGATTCAACTTCTACAGATTCAAACTTTGTCACAAAGGCGTACTAACAATGATGTTATTTTTATTCACCAACTTTTAACGGGATCTTTGGACTCACCCGATCTTCTATCATGTGTAGGTTTTAACTATCGCGGAGGGGCTCATCATCTTCGTAGATTAGAGCTATTGCATTGCCCCCAACACCGTACTAATTATGGCATGAATGAACCTCTTACCCGCATGTGCAAACTTTTCAACTCTAATAAAAGTATTGTTGATTTTAATATGAGTAAATCCTGTCTAAAAAAAACATTTAAAACCAGTGCACCACGCTTATAGTTTATGTTTAGTATGTTCTTAATGTTTTTGTATCTATTTTGTATAAATGTATTTGTTTATTTTTGTGTGCTTGTGTTATGCTATTTGTATATTTTGCTTACTAACAACTAACACCTGCACTAAATGATGTAGCCAGTGAGCACATAATATGTGTTGGCTAATCTCTGATTGTAAGTTAATGCTTGATATAAGCTTCTTACTCTCGAGAACTGATAGTGTATAAAAAAACAAAAAAAAAAAAAAAACAATGAAATGTTTCTTAAAAACTCTTCATAATGTTCTTCAAGCAAGTCAAACTTATGAAGCCTTAAGAAACTCAAAATTTCATTTAAAATTGAAGTTATATTGATATCTGACATGATTTTCGTATCGTTTTGATTAACATATGACAAATGAATTCAAGATTAGTTAAATATGTTTTCTTAAATGAAATTATTTGGTTCCCCTTCTTAATGATTTCCTGCTTTAATTTTTCCTATCTCAAAAAAGGAAATAGTTTCGAAGATCATCTAACAAGTGATCAATGTATTCTTTTAAGACGTTTTCTTTATTTATTTCCAATTCGCCATCTACGTATGATTTATTAACTGCTTGATTATGCAGTGTAGGATTTCCAACATTATCTATATGTCTTCCTTCAATATCAAAGTCACCATTCTCAGTTTATTTAAACCCAACACCAGGAGGCCCTTGAGGACCAACGATTTTCCTTCTTGATTTGCTAGAGCTTCTTCCGAACTTGTCAACACTCATTTTGTTAAGAAATTAAATTTTGTTCACGCAACTCTTCCACTATTGAATTAATTTCATTTGTATTTACCAACTCATTTGGGTTGTCCCAATACACATAATCAACAGGATTGGTTGAGTAGACCATTACAGGTGGATTATTCATGTATGCATTTCCAATTTTGTTTTGTTTACTTCGTGTAATATTTTGAATCAAAGGTTTGATGATTTTCTTATACTTTGTTCCTCCTCTATTACCATTGACTTGCGAGTTGATATCATGATTTCTCAAGTGGGCGCATGTTTTTTGTAATATTTTCTGATACTGTTTTAAATCTTCATTGTTATAAATACCTTTTCGAGGATTTTTATGAAGAATGAGTTCAAGAAGACCCTCAGTTCCATGGAAAATTTCGTTATCAACAATAATATTGTTTTCATCATTAATTTGAAAATTTGATCTCCCTAACTTATTTGAATTTGATTCAGCATCAAAATATGGGCCATAAATCTTATCATGATCTGAATTTGAAATCGGTGTACTTTCATTAAAGCTATTTGTAGGTGTTTTAAATAAAGAGTCGTTATCAACTCTCATTGAATTCGACAGTGAAAAATTAAAATCTTTCTCTGGAGAAATATTTTCATCTTTTTCTGATTCTTCTTCTTCTTCTTCTTCTTCTTCTTCTTCTTCTTCTTCTTCTTCTTCTTCTTCTTCTTCTTCTTCTTCTTCTTCTTCTTCTTCTTCTTCTTCTTCTTCTTCTTCTTCTTCTTCTTCTTCTTCTTCTTCTTCTTCTTCTTCTTCTTCTTCTTCTTCTTCTTCTTCTTCTTCTCCTTCTTCTTCTTCTTCTTCTTCTTCTTCTTCTTGTTCTTCTTCTTCTTCTTCATCTTCTTCTTCTTCTTCTTCTTCTTTTCCTTCTTCTTCATCTTTTTCAGGACTTTTAAACTGAAGGCTTCGTTTAACATCGAGTGATTTTATTTTTTTTTAACTTGTCACTTATGGTAACATTTGTACTTGCTCTATAGGGCAAGTATTGGTTTCGTGCAGAAAAAAAAATCGAGGTTTTAATCAAACATGACATTACGATGATAGAGAAGCCCAAAAAAGTGGTTTTCGCCATACCGTCCGTCGGTCTGTCTGTGCGTCTGTGCGGATGTGCGCTTTTTCACGTCATGCTACAGCCTAAACGGCTTGACGGATTTTCTTCAAACTTGGTGTATAGCAGTTTGAAAAAAACCGTTGTCGAGGCTTTTTTTATTTTGTTTTAGCCCGGCTCAAACTGGTACCTTTCAATTAACGGTTTTTTTCAATTTGGATTTTCTCAAAAACGGCTCTAACGATTTTGATTAAATTTAAAATTTAGCTTACTTTAAGCATTTCTCACAAAACTGCGTTTTTTGTTTTTGCCTCAAATGGTCGTAACGAAAATCAGGTTTTAACGGCTTTTTTTCAAATAGCCACAAGTTCACAACGGCTTGATTGAATCAACTTAAACTTTGTTTGACATAGTTTTTAATAGTGTTCTATAGGATGGCTTAGTAAATTTTTTACTGAAGCCTTTCTAAACGGTGGCTTCCATACAACGAGCCAATGAGTTTTAGCCAACTTTTTTGGTTTTTTCTAATTTTCTCGAAAATGGCTCTAACGATTTTGATTAAACTTTGTGTGTTATATTCTTTTAGTGTTTTTAAGAGAACTGCGTTTTTAGTTTTTGGCTAAAAATGCAAATAACGGAGATCTGCTCTTAACGGCTTTTTTTCAAATGGCCATAAGTTGTCAACGGTTGCATCGAATTTACTCAAACTTTGTTTGGTATAGTTCCTTACAGCTTCCTATCAGATGGCATTGATTTTTTTTCAGTTTCTCTTTTTTAAATGGTGGCTCCTATACAAAGAGCCACTAGATTTTGGCCAATTTTTTCATTTTTCTAATTTACTCAAAAAAGGCTCCCCCATTGATTTTTTTTCAGTTTCTCTTTTTTAAATGGTGGCTCCTATACAAAGAGCCACTAGATTTTGGCCAATTTTTTCATTTTTCTAATTTACTCAAAAAAGGCTCCCCCGATTTTTCTGAAACTTTTTTGGTAACATACATAGAATACTTCAAACAAAACTGCATTTTTAGTTTTTGGCTATACATGATAATAGCGGAAATTGCTTTTAACAGTATTATTTATTAGGCCATAACCCATAAATGGACATTTGTATCATTTATAACACCGAAAAGATAACGTCTTAATTTTAAATATTAAAGGTTTCTTAACGTTACCTCCCGTATATCAAGTTTTCCAGTTTTAGCCAAATTGTTTTGGTTTTTACCAAATTTTTCAAAAAGAATTGTTCTTATTGATCGAAAAGTTTGTTTTCATCGTACTATTGCACCAACAGAGCAAGTACGTGCGACCCAGTCGTGCATTTTATTTCTCACAGTTTTTGCAATTTTCAGTAGGGGTCCTACAATTGGTTTAAACGTATTTTCAATTTGAGTATCTTTAATGTGTTTTCCAGCCTTGAGAAGCATGTACTTTTTCTTTAATGCATTTTTTGTTCTTATAAGATTTTTAAGTGTATTCATACTGGTATCCATATTAATAGAGTTGTTGAATACAGATTAAAATGGAAACAGATGAATGCAGAACAGATAAACAGCTCAAGAGCTGTTTAATACAGATCGGCTAAAACAGAGCTGTGTAATACAGACCGGTTCAATACAGGGTTGTTTGATATAGAGCAGTTTTAAGATAGGTGTATTAACATGAGAAGCAGTTTAACGACTGTATCAGTTTACAAGATAACTGTTTCCTTGAATGATTTTTTGTATCGTCCATTTACAATGCAACTATCTTTATCAATGACAAGGAGTCCATAACATTCTTTCCAGCATTTAATGCAAAGCTCTTTGAATTGTTTGAATGACATATCTGAGTTTATATGATCATTATAAATATGTTTCAAGTTAAGATCATCTTGCTTAAAGAGAATTATATAGTTAGCATTATCTCGAATCAAATGTTTTGGAATATGTGTATATGATTGACACAAGTAGAAGCTATCAACACCGCTATGGCGTCCATTACAGAAATAATCCCTTATGGTATTTTGTTTTTCACATGCTACATCATCAAATATAAAAACTGAATTGGGTTTAGCCTTAGAATGATGCATAACTTCGCAATTCTTTGAGAATTCATAATACTGCATTCCTTTTATAGATTTAATAAGTTTTTTAGGTACATATATTTCGGTTGCAGCGTTGGCGTCTAAAAGAATGTTTAACATAACGTTTGTTTTTCCACAATTAGATGGACCTACAATTATTCCTCGAATGCTATTTGGAAATAATGTTCCATGCTTCTTCTTTTGTTTTTCATTTTCATCAAAGTTTTGTACACAAATTGACTCTTGCTGTCTTATAAACTTCATTTTGTTGAATGAATGTTTTCCATATAAATCGCAATGTTTTATACGCATTATTTCATAATCGTTCCTTGTGTCATATACAGCAGTTATATAATGATTGATTTTAGGGCACATTCAGTTAGTTTGAAGAATTCAAGTCAGGGAAACGGGTTGATTAATTCATTAATAAATAAGCTACCATTCGAGTTACATCTACCATCCTATAACAACGTCTTGCTAGGGGAGACCGTGGAATCAATAAATTAGATGAAGCTTCCCGTGAACATGATATAGCATACAGTGAAAGCAATAATTTGAAATATGGACATACAGCAGACAAAATTTTGGCTGAAAAATCCTGGCAGAGGTTCCGAGCTAAAGATTCAACTTTACCAGAAAAACTTAATAGTCTTTTAGTTACTAACATGATGAAGGCTAAATCTACTCTTGGAATGGGCATAGCATCAAAAACAAAGAGAAAAAGCCGTCAGTGCCCTACAAAAGGGAAAATGAATTTATTCAAAAATGCAATAAAAAAAGCTAAAGTTGCAATAAAAAATCTAAACACTGAAGACACAAAAAAATTAGCTACAATTGCTCTACATGCAGCTAGACAAATCATCAAGAAAAAACGTAGAGACATTACATTACCAAGGGTGATACCAATTCCAAAAGTTGGAGGACTTTTACCATTGCTTCCTATCTTAGCAGGGTTATCTGCTGTAGGTTCTCTTACTGGCGGTGTTGCAGGGATGGCGAAAGCTATAAACGATTCGAAGATCGGAAGACAACAATTGGAAGAAAATAAACGTCACAATAAAGCTATGGAAACAATAAAACTTAAACATGGAAAAGGGCTTTTTTTAAAGCCATATAAAAATGGCTTGGGACTATTTTTAAATCCACAAGAATCAAAAAACTATTAGAAATGCTACCCAGCCACCCCCTCACAAACATAGGTATAATAAATTTTGGTAAAAACTATATCTCAAATTTTCGAGGTGTTTTCATGAGGGATACATTGCCAACCAAACCTTTTAAAATTGAAAGTGGGGTGGTTAATTTAGATAATAATAATGGGTTTGGTACACATTGGGTAGCATATAGCAAAAATTAAAATAATGTGAAATATTTTTATAGCTTTGGTAATTTAAGACCTCCTCAAGAAATAGTAAGATACTTTCATGCAAATAATATTTATTACAATCATAACTGTTTACAACGTTTCAACACATTCAATTGTGGTCACTTATGTTTGGAGTTTCTTGTTAATCAAAATAAATAAATATGCAATACAGTGTAAAATTTGTTTCATTTCTTTTACTTCAATAATGTCGATAACACTTACGCTAAGTGGAAACAAGTCTACTCTCACAACAGAGTACTTTCCACCAATAATATTGAACTCAAATTATGTGTGTGGATTAGTGGATTTCCAAACTTACAACTCTATACCTAACGTAGATGTAATGAACAACTTATTTCATTTAGGTGATGATGTAATAGTACTTCCTGTGGGTTCTTATGAAATTGAAGACATAAATAATTATATCCAAGAAGGACTTAAAGAAAAAAATAATATAGCAAGTGTGAAGATCAAAGCAAATAACAACACATTAAAATGTGAAATATACTCCAATGAAGATATATATTTTTCGAAAGCTTGTTCAATTGGCCGACTGTTAGGATTCGGTAAAAGAAAACTGATAGCAAAACAAATTCATGAATCAGACCTTTACGTTGATATCAATCGTGTTAACACAGTGAGAGTTGAGTGTAACATAATTGATGGAACATATATAAATAGTCAACCTGCGCATATACTGCATCAATTTTCAATTAAAGTTAGTCCGGGGTATAAAATAATAGAGGTTCCTACAAATGTCATTTATTTACCAGTGAACGTAAAGAAGATAAGTTCAATAACAATAAATTTGTTAGATTAAGACGGGAACCTTATTAACTTTCCAGGTGAATTAATTACAATACGATTACACCTTAATCTTCAAAAATGATAGTTTATAATACCCTTGATTCTAATAATTTCTATAAAAGGCAATGTTTGCAAAATTCAACAATCAATACTTCATCAACCCCTAAGATGAAAATACAAACACTAACAGAAGAAAAGCAATCATTTTTATTATCATTAGGATTCATATTGAAAAAAAAATAAGATATGCTGAATATTTTTCAAGATCTAACCTTTGATGAAAGTATTTCAAAATACGAATATCATTCCTATTCACCATATTTAAATAACTTCAATAAAAATGACATCATCCACATCTGCGTGCAACATCAAAATCTCAATATTTTGCCTTCGGAAAGTTACATCTATGTTGAAGGGACTGTATCGAAAACTGATGACTCGGAAGTCGAAAAAACAAAACTTGTAAACAATTGCATAGCATTCCTATTTGATGAAATTCGATATGAACTGAATGCTATTGAAATAGATAGTAATCGCAATGTTGGAATCACAACTTCCATCAAAAATTATATTTCTTTGAGTCAAAATGAAAGCATAATGCTGTATAATGGAGGTTGGTGCCCAAATTCTACATTAAACTTGGATGGATCACACTTTAATTTTTGCATGCCACTAAATAAACTCTTGGGTTTTGCTGAGGATTTCAAAAAAATAATTCCTAACGCTCGACATGATTTAATTCTAACACGTTCTCGTACTGACGAAAATTCACTAATAGCCGATGAAGATGAACAAGCAAAGATAACACTGCTCAAAGTTCAATGGAAAGTGCCACATGTTCATCCAACAGATTCTTTGAAATTGAAACTCTTCAAGTAAATTAATGATAATGAGACTATGAAAATCGCATTTCGTAACTGGGATTTATATGAATATCCAACCTTACCTACTACTGACCATCATATTTGGAATGTTAAGACAACTTTACAAGTTGAGAAACCTAGATACATAATTGTTGCCCTACAAACCAACAAAAGAAATCAGCTGAAAGAAAACCCAACCTATTTTAATCACTGTGATGTTGTCAACCTAAAAGTATGCTTAAATTCCGACGTTTATCCTTATGAAGATCAAAACATATCATTTGAAAAAAAACGCTTTAGTATTCCTTATCAAATGTATACCGATTTCAAAAGAAATTACTATAATTGTCCAGTTGCAGAACCGTTGCTGACAAGAAATCTCTTCAAGTCACAAGCACCTATTTTTGTGATTGATTGCAGACATCAGAATGAAATTTTTAAAACTGGTCCTGTTGATATTCGCTTAGAAATTAAAACAACGAAAGTATTACCCCCAAATGCTTCAGTATATTGTTTGATGTTGCATGATCGTATTGTTTTGTAATAAAACTTTAATAAATTAAACACAATTTTACAAACATGTGTTTTTGTTCACAAGAATTGATGAACTTCAAAACAATCCAAAAAATTACGACAGCCCATGGACACATTCATGCGACGATGAGAAGAAAAAAAAAACTGCAGGCTCGTTTAATAAAAATCTTTGTCAAGAAATTTATTCTTACAATAATAAGTTCTTACGGTGTTGACTCTGTGGTGGTCCAAAAAGAAAGAGGTAGATTTACAATTGATTTAACAAAACAAACGGTATGACAAGTTGAATTTAAGAGAAATATTTTACAGCTTTAGAGTAAGCTTTCCAGTGTAGCAAGAATAGAATACCAAATACAATTAACAGTTAGAGAGCAATTTTCCAATTAACAAACATATGATCGAAGCAGTTAAAGAGCAACTTTCCAGATTTAGTTTTACAGCAAGTCAAATTTTATAGGGTAAAAGTGCTTATGTTTGGCAAAAGTAGAACATATTAATAATAGTTTAACAAAATAACGAATATAATTAGAAAATGATTTTAATAAATTAATATTTAAATAATTAATGAACTGATAACTCAGAATACTGAACATTCAGCCCCCCCTGAAAGACTCCGGTCTTTCAGCAAAAGGAAGTGGGGAAACTTTCACAATTGGGCGAGTGTATTCTCCATGTTTTGTCCGCACTGTGACAACTCTGACTTTACCATCCTTCCCTGGGTGTGTTTTAATGATGCGGCCAAGGATCCACTTGGATGGCGGAAGGTTTGGCTCCTTCAATAGCACGATGTCATCAACGGAGAAATTGGGTTGTGGGTGCTGCCACTTTTGTCTTTGTTGGAGAGATGTCAGATACTCATTATGCCATCTTCTCCAAAATCCTTGAGTGAGTTTCTGTAAAAGATACCAATTAGTGTGAACAGATATTCTTAAATTTACCATCTCAGGTTGGGGAACTGAGGTATATGCTTCCCCAATCATAAAGTGTGCAGGTGAAAGAGCACTGGGCTCAAAGTCCGATGTTTGCCACATTGGCCGAGAATTGAGGAGCGCTTCAATTCTTGTGAGGAGAGTGTACATTTCCTCGTACGTCAAGATGTGCTCTCCTATGACCCTTTTTAAGTGCTGCTTCACAGACTTAACGCCAGCTTCCCAGAGGCCTCCAAAGTGAGGAGCAGATGGTGGGAGAAATCTCCAGGTTATGTTGTCCCTAGCGAGATGGTCAATGACAATGTTTTGATGCTGTTGGCTTAAGAGGCATTGATGCATCTCATCCAGCAAACGTTTCGCACCATGGAAATTGGTACCATTGTCACTCCAAATTTCAGTGGGTTTTCCGCGACGCGCGCAAAACCGATCCAAAGCGAGAAGAAACGCATTCGACGATAAGTCACCAACCAGTTCGAGGTGAATGCCCTTTGTGACGAAGCAAACAAAAAGAGCAATGTATGCTTTTACGAATTTTGGGTTTCGACCGCGCGAAAGTCTAATCGTTATAGGACCGGCATAGTCACATCCGACCTTGCTGAATGGCCGCGAAAATCGAACTCTTTCAGCTGGAAGGTTTCCCATTAATTGCTTTGATGACTCCCGACGTTGCCGAAAACACGAAACGCAATTGTGAACAACCTTGCGCACTAGGTTTCTAAGGCCAACAATATAAAATTCCTTCTTTAATAATGCGATCATGAGTGTTACACCGGGATGTAAATAATGTTCATGAGTATAAAGGACGATAAGTTCAGATACCCGACTCGACTTGCAGAGAATGATGGGGTGTTTTTCACTATATAAAAGTTCAGAGTTCTGTACACGACCACCAACTCTAAGCACACCATCCGAATCAAAAAACGGAGCAAGTTTTAATAGATTATGCTTCTTGGAGAGTTCGTTGCCCTTTTGTAGCGCGACGATTTCCGACGAAAAGGAACACATTTGACTAAACTTTATCAAGACAGTCTTCGCTTTTGAAACCTCTTCTACTGAAAACGGTTCATAATTATGATAACCTTCTGATTGGCAATTAGAGCAAAACCGAAACATCGTTGCTATTATCCTGAGACACTTGTACCATTTTGATGAATATTTTAAAATTGTATGCAAAACGTTTTCCTCGATAACATTTGATATAAGTACCTGCATTTTTGGGTTTCTCCTTTCTTCCAACTGCTCTTCTGGAAACTCTTTCGTACATGGATTTGAATAAGGCCACTGTTCCTTCTCTTGCCACAGCCACGAAGGTCCTTTCCACCACAGCTCATTTGAAGCCAAAAGAGACGGTGGAATGCCACGAGTTGCACAGTCAGCTGGGTTGCTTGCAGATCGGACGTGATTCCAAAGCGTATGTGGAATCGATGACATAATTTCTGATGTCCGGTTTCCGATAAACACCGACCATTTTTTCGGAGGAGATGAAAGCCAGTGGAGCACGATTGAGGAGTCTGTCCAAGCGAAAACTTTCATTTCTTTATCCTGTAAAGATATTTTAAGTTTGTTAATAAGACGGGTTAATAAGAGGGCTCCACAGAGTTCCAGCCTGGGAAGAGACAAAACCTTAATAGGAGAAACCTTACTCTTTGCAGATACCAATGTTACCGAGGTGGTACCGTCCTCGTTCTTGCTCCTACAATACACCACAGCGGCGTATGCGTCCAAAGATGCGTCACAAAACGCATGGAACTCGTAATTTCTTTTATTGGTCCATAGAATCCTGGGAATATGAATAGCTTCGATTTGTGGCAACTCGTTCCGTATAACTTTCCATCGATCTGCCAGCTCCTTTGGAATATCTTCGTCCCAGTCCAACCTTTCCCTCCACAAGTCCTGAAGAAGGATTTTTACAGCAATAACTACTGGAGCGAGAAATCCCATTGGATCAAAAATTCGAGAAGCATCCGACAGTATGCGACGTTTGGTGTATGTAATTGCTGTACTTAGCTTGACCTTGTATGAAAATTGATCTTTGGATGAACACCATTGTAAGCCGAGCACCTTAACGGAATCAAACTCTTCGAATTCTATTGGAGACATCTCACGCTGATCCTCGGGTAATGACAGCAAAAGCGGCCAACAATTTGTTGTCCACTTGCGCAAGTTAAATCCTCCTGTTTTCAGCAGATCTACCAATTCCTTCTGCAAGCGTATGACTTCCTCAATAGTGTCTGCACCAGTAATCACATCATCAACGTAGAAGTCATTTAAGACAATTGGGGACGCTAAAGGATGTGATTCAGCCGAATCTAAAGCCAGTTGCTTTAACGTTCGAACTGCTAAAAACGGAGCACAAGCAGTACCATAAGTAACTGTCAGAAGCCTGAAGTGTTTGACAGGTTTCTCGGGAGTTTCACGCCAAACTATCCTTTGGAAATCACAGTGATCACGTGAAATTCGAATCTGTCGATACATTTTCTCGATGTCTCCCGATATAGTGTACAAATGACGTCGAAAACGAAGACAGACAGAAAATATGTCACGTACGTTGTATGGTGGGACCAACAAGAATCGAATCATTCAAAGACAAAGACTGATTTGTTTTGGCTGACCCATAGAAAACGACCCTTAATTTTGTGGTGCTACTATCATCCTTAAACACCGCATGATGTGGGAGATAATAGGATCTGTATGATGGTTTATATACCTCTGATGCAGAAACTTCCTCCATATGGCCCAACGATAAATATTCATCCATGAATTTCTGATATTGTTCCTTTAAAGCAGAATTTGACGCACACCTTCGTTCGATTGAATGAAAACGTCGAAGCGAAACAGCAAATGAATTCCCAAAATCGACAATTTCTTCAGATTTAAATGGCAACTTTACCATATAGCGACCGTCAGAAAGTCGTTCATGAGTTGAAACAAACAACTCTTCAGCACGCTGGTCATCGATCGAGCGGGTGGGCTCATTAGAGATTTCCTCTAAACGCCAGAATTTCTCGAGATCAAATTCCTGCGAATGATCCAGCTGCGTACAAAAGGTCTCGATACCTGCATCGAGCCCTAGAGAAGTTTGTGCCGACTTTCCCGCAATCACCGTACCAAAAATCGTGGGAATCAAGTTTGGAATGCCACTTATTTCACTATTAGTAGGTCCGGTTATTATATTAAAGACCTTATCTGCCCCAATAAGAACATCAATAGGACCAGGTTTGTAAAAGTTAGGATCGGCTAGTTCATTAGACACAAGATTGCTTATATCGATATTGTCCAATAATAATGCTGGCAACAACGATGTAAGCTTGGAGAGAACATGACAATTCACATCGACAAAACTTGGACCAAATCTGGAAGTCAGCCTTAGTTTTACTATTCCATTGGTAACACCTGCTGAAGTGGAAGCAACTCCAAGGACAGGAATCCGAGAATGACTACGGGGAAGTCCCAAGCGTTGAACAGCCTGTTCAGTGATAAATGAAACTTGGGATCCCGTATCAAGAAGCACACGAACGTTTTGGAACGACCTTTGTCTATCCTGAGCTCTAGCAACAGCAGTAGGAAGTATTGTCTGACAACCAAAACTAGGCTCACACGAATGATGATTAACAACTGACGATGGATCTGGTTTTAAAGACGACGACAACAACGACGACGACGACGACGACGACCGCAACGCGACTGGAGTAGAAGCTGACGATTGAGTTTGACCTGACTTTGAGCGAACAGACGAAGAAGTTGTGTTATTATCCTGATGAACTAAATCATGGTGACGAGATTTACACATCTTGCATCGTTGGTACGAAAAACATCTGTTAGCAGCATGTCCTTGTCGTAAACAGTTAAAACATAAAGAGTTTTTCCTAGCAAAACTCCGACGAGAATCAACATCTAAGGAGAGAAACTTCATACAACTGAGAAGACTATGATCTCCCTTACATTGCAGGCAGCTTTGGGTTGATCCAGCAACATGTGACCTAACTGTATTTTGAACCTTGGTCTTAGGCCTAACAGCTCGACCGGGAGTTGAACATGCTTCCAAACATGCACACCGGTTATGCAAGAACTCCAGAAGTTCATTTATTGTAGCACCTTCCTGTGACCCAAGATGTTCCGCCCAAGCTTGCTTTGTATCTGTGTCAAGCTTTTGTGCTAAGAGAAAAATTAGCCAAGGATCTCGACCATTTGTATCTAAGGCATTTAAACCCCTAATCACCTCGTCGGCACCATCTGTAATCTTTCGCAACAAAGCTACGTTTGGTGAATTAGTTGTTGGCAATGAAAGGAACGAGTGAATGAATGACTGGACTATAAGTTGTGACCTATCAAACCGATTCTCCAACCTTTCCCAAGCTTCAAGATAATTACTGTCAGTAAGCTTCATATGGCTGACAAGATCTGCAGCTGTACCACTCAAGAAAGTCTTGAGATAGTAAAATTTTTGCGATGGAGAGAGCGAAGGATTTGTATCAACAGAACTTAAAAACATGTCCTTAAAAGAAGGCCATTCCTCGTAATCGCCCGAAAAAGTTGACACTGCGATCTTAGGTAGATTAACCGACGACTTGCCTGTGGAGTTCAATTTCTCCAGAAAAACAGCTTGTTGATTAGCTAACTTTTCAGCAATTGATTCCTCAGCAGGTTCCGACGACTGCTGTGTTTTAATAAAGCTCGTGAAAATTGAATGAGCTATAAAATATTTTTTCTCGTATTCATAGAACTCAGGTTCTGGGTCTACGAAGTCCTCGTCTTCAATGTACTCTTACATCTCATCCTGCAGCGAAACGAAATTATCCCAGGCCTCTTCTAACTTTAGCAGACGAATTTGAAGCATTGCATGTGGAGTATTTATATTTACTGAAGTGGCAAAGTCAGCTGCCTTGGTAAGTCTTCCCTTGGCCCGACCACGTTTTGCTTTGACCACATTCATAATATCGCACGCGGTTCAACTTTAATGAAAGCTTCAAAAAAATATCTTTGCGACACGATCTGAAGATATTAAATTGTTCTTCCTTCTGACTGAGAATAAATTGAAAACGAAATTGATTGATTCGCACAATCAATTAAAATATTCCCAGTGAAAATTAACACACCACGAAACCACACCAAAAATGGTTCAATATTATTTGGCGAAGAAGGACCAGTATGTTTTGTAATAAAACTTTAATAAATTAAACACAATTTTACAAACATGTGTTTTTGTTCACAAGAATTGATGAACTTCAAAACAATCCAAAAAATTACGACAGCCCATGGACACATTCATGCGACGATGAGAAGAAAAAAAAACTGTAGGCTCGTTTAATAAAAATGTTTGTCAAGAAATTTATTCTTACAATAATAAGTTCTTACGGTGTTGACTCTGTGGTGGTCCAAAAAGAAAGAGGTAGATTTACAATTGATTTAACAAAACAAACGGTATGACAAGTTGAATTTAAGAGAAATATTTTACAGCTTTAGAGTAAGCTTTCCAGTTTAGCAAGAATAGAATACCAAATACAATTAACAGTTAGAGAGCAATTTTCCAATTAACAAACATATGATCGAAGCAGTTAAAGAGCAACCTTCCAGATTTAGTTTTACAGCAAGTCAAATTTTATAGGGTGAAAGTGCTTATGTTTGGCAAAAGTAGAACATATTAATAATAGTTTAACAAAATAACGAATATAATTAGAAAATGATTTTAATAAATTAATATTTAAATAATTAATGAACTGATAACTCAGAATACTGAACACGTATTATAAATTATAATCCTCTAAGTCAAATAGTATCCCGAAATGTTTAGCTGATTTAGTTAAACACAGCATTTTAACAAGAACAGAACAACATTAACAATGACATTCATAATAGATGTTCAAGGATTTAGAGGACCTAATTACAAGTTTATTGTTAAGGAAATAGCTATTCTACTCAATAGAGATCATCATCACTTTATAATTACACCTCCATTTGATTTTAAGGACTTACCATCATCATTGCAAAGACAAGCCAAATGGGTGTTTAAAAACCATCATGGTTTGCACTGGAATTGCGGCTTCACAAAGTACAATAAAGTTGAAGAATTTCTTCGGGATAATATTTTCAACTGCACCGTTTATGTTAAGGGAAATGAAAAAAAAAGAATGGCTAAATCAACTTCTAAATGAAAACGTTGAAGTTATAAATATCGAAAATATCAATTGTCCTAGCTTCAAAGAACTAAAAAGACTTTTTCCAAATGAAGCAAGATGCCTATCTCATCATAACCAATGCTGCTGCGCTCTCCAAAACGTTTTTTTACTACAAAAGTTTTTAAGCTGTTTTCACAACTTTTCAAATTAAATAAAAAGAACAATTTATGTAATAAAATTTTTTATTTTTTTTTTGTGCTTTAATCATTGATTGTCAGCGAAATCTTTTTGCGAATTTATGAATTCGCTTACAATTTTATAGCAGTTATTATTTTTAGTTTTATTAGCTATTAAAAATAGATTTTCATTATTTATATTCAGATGTGCTATAGCATCATCTGTTAAGTTTTTACAATACAAAAGTTAATATGTTATCAAGTTGCAACAAATTTCTGGAAGACTTTTCTGAAGTTTGTTGGGAGTTTCTCCCACTTCTGGAAGCTCATCAATCTATCAAAAAACCTTCCATAGAGGCAATGTGTGTTGTAGCACACATCATCAAAGCATTAGCCTTGAAGGCTGCTGCTCATGGATTCAACGAGGTACCAGAGGTACATTCTTCATTAATCTTGTTTAAATAAAAAAAAAAAATGTAAAAAAAAAAAAGTTGTATGCTTATTTATTTTCTTGGTCTGTGTCATTTCAAGTTGGACTATAGGTAATTGCTGTTGTTGCTGTTGAAATTGAAACAAACAAAATTTATTTTATAAAATAATGAGTTCTTCTTCGTTTCATAGGATTTTATTTAAAAAGTTCCTTTAAATCTAGCTTTTCAGGTTACACATAATACAGAGGTCCAAATTGTGTTGATTGGTTTATGAATGAACTTTAATCATTATCTTATTACCTTGATTCAGATGTATCCTCGATGTTGCCTATAGAAAATCCTTCTTTAGAACAAGAGAGAGACTTTGAATCAGCAACCACATGTTCAATATGCGAACATGAGATTTTGCAAATGATGTAAAGGTACGAGACCATTGTCATTTTACAGGAGTTTATAGAGGCCCTGCACATATGAGTTGTAATTTAAATTATAAAGATGATTTAACTATACCGATAGTTTTCCATAACCTAAGTGGTTATGATTCACATTTTTTAATAAAAGACATTCATAAAATAGGAGAAGGTTTGGTGAATGTGTTACCAATAAACAAAGAAAAATATATTTAGTTCACAAAACATCTCTCTAAATGTAAAGTCAATTTCAAATTTATTGATTCTTGTAGGTTTTTGAGTAGTAGCTTAGATTCATTATCAGCTCTGTTAAATACTTTCCCAATACTTGAGTCTGAATTTTCAGATCTAACACAATACCGAAAAAATCTTTTATTTATTTAGTTGCGATTTTATTAATAGTTTATTTTAATAGTTTCGAAACGTTTTCTGAGAAGTCTTTACCTGAGAAACATTTATTTTACAATAAATTAAATAAGGAAGATATAAGCAATGAAGAATATTTGCATGCTCAAAATGTGTGGAATCATTTTAATTTACAAAATTTGGGTGAATATTCTAGTTTGTATTTGAAAACTGATGTTCTTTTACTAGCAGATGCTTTTGAACAATTTCGCTCAAACTCCGTCCAAACGCATAAATTAGATCCAGCACATTATTGTTCTCTCCCAGGTTATACATGGGATGCAATGTTGCTATATACCGGTGTGAAACTTGAACTTCTTGATGATATTGACATGCTTATGTTTATTGAAAGAGGGATCCGTGGAGGATTAAGCCAATGCTCTAAAAAGTACTCTGAAGCTAACAATGAATACTTAGAGAATTATGATTCCAATAAACCAAATACGTTTTTAATATATTATGATATAAACAACCAATATGGTTATGCAATGAGTCAGCTATTACCTACATGTAATTTCAAATGGATTGATAACATTGATGATTTCACTAAAGATACTATTTGTTCCATCTCAGATGATTCACTCAAAGGTTATATTTTTGAAGTTGACTTAAGTTATCCTAAAGAGTTAGATGATATGCATAGTGATATACCATTTTGCCCAGAATTAATGTGCCCTCCTGAAACTAAACAAACAAAATTGCTAGCAACTCTGAATGATAAAACCAAGTATGTGATTCATTATAGAAACTTGCGTCAAGCACTTTTACATGGTCCCAAACAAACAAAAATTCACAGAGTTCTCGAATTTGATCAATCTGCATGGCTTAAACCATAAATTGATTTAAATACCAAATTGAGAACTCAAGCTACAAATAAATTAGACATAGAACGTTACAAATTAAATAATAATGCAGTTTTTGGGAAATGCTTAGAAAACGTCAGAAAATACAGCAATGTCAAATTGGTTTCTAGTTGGGAAGGGAGGTATGACTGAAGATATTTTGTGTCACCTTCGCGACAAAGCGAAATTGTTGAACGGTTAGCATAGTGCATCCTGATTGACCATGCAAGTCTAGCAATGCGTAATGCGTACTATGCAGTGAAACAGTTATCTTGTAAACTGATACAGTCGTCAAACTGTTTCTCATGTTAATACACCTACAGTGTTGTTCCTCTACACGTCGACTTTGATTGTCTACCTTTCTACGTAGACAATTGCGTCAACAATGTAGACAATGTCGACAATGTAGACAATGAAGTCGACAACGTCGACAATGTAGACAATGAAGACATTCCATTCCAATCTATCATTCTTGATTGTTCTGTCGCATGTTTTATTTCGAATAAGAAAAGGTGCGTGTTTGATTTAAATTGAATATCTAATAATTCAGTCCTTTGTTGTTGAAATATGCTTTGATGAACTGGATTTATTTTAATAAAATCTAACAACAAATATGTAGCATATTGCAGTTATATTGAGCTTCGTGATCCAGTCTGCACTTTAATAAACAGGTGTCAAGCGGTTGACTGTTCCGTTTGTTGATTAAAGATTGGAACTGTTTTAATAGAAAAATCAACATTTTTAAGATTCTTTATGAAAAAGATATTAAAAAACCAATTTTTTTTGGAATATGGCCTCTATAAAACATCCAAATCTGTCAAATTGAGCAAACAAAAATTTATTCTTATTCCAGCCTCTTCCGCTCAAATCGAAGAGTTTTTTCAAGTATACCAAGAAATCGCTTGACTTTTGAACAATCTTTATTATTCAGTGAGAATTGAGGATAATCAATACAATTGTTTTGATGAAGAAGTCGAAGACGAGTATGCACAGCGCCGGATTTAGCTTTTTTGGGCCCTAGGCCTAAAAGTAAATGGTGCCCCCTATAAATATTTTCTTTTATATTATCAGATTAATAACATATAAAAAAATAAAAAAACAAAAAATAAAGCACGCTGTAGTGAACTCTCTAAAACAAAAACAATCTTATTTGTATAATTTTTATTTATTTTGTGAAATATTGTTTTCTGGATTTCTTAGTAGCAAAGTCTTTTATAATGTCATCAAAATTAATTTCGTGAAGCAAATCACTCTCAATGCAAAGCAAAGATAGTGCGTCAAGCCTTTCCTGCGTCATCATTGTTCGACAAGGATTTTTTAAACGCTTTAATTGAGAGAACGATCTTTCCGCGGAACAATTTGTCACCATCAAACTTAAAAATAAACGTAATGCCGTGTCTACGTTGGGAAAAGCTGATGTTATTTTGTCTTCCCACATTACTTTATATAAATTAGCTTGATTTAAAAATTTCAAAATATTTCCATTTTTATGCAATATATATTCATGGAACTGTACAAGTTCTTCAGCAAGTCGGGAATTTAAATCTTCAGGATATTTTGACACCAAACGCTGGGCACAGGCTTTAACATCGATTTTTTCATTGCTTTTGCAGAAAAATCAAATCGTTCAGAAATTTCGTTGTAGATCTTGCCTCTGGACTCCATTTGTATTAATAATTTATCGATAATAATATAAAAAGCGTTTATTCGAAAATTTTCCTTTGGGCTCAAATGAACTTCGGGAGTATTAACATCGTTATCCATTTTTTTCCGAATACGTTTCCGTGTTACCGTGTAGCTGCCATCAGGTAGAAGATCTTTAGAGCGTATTTCAATACTGTCGAAATGCTCACGCATGTTTTCCAGTTGATCGGCTAATGATTTATACAAATTCGCGCACGTCAGTAATGTTACGTCTTCACTTTGCAAAACTTTGTTGACTTTTTGAAAACTTTGTAAGATATCGTCCCAAATAACAAGCATTAAACGAACTCTAATTTATTCATTTTGTTCTGCAGATCACCCGCTTCCCTTCGAGCATCTCCTTTAAGTGTATTATCTTCAGACATGTCGCTTAAAGTATCTAATAGTCTATTATATGACTTAATTATTGCAGAAATAGCAGCAGCATGAGCTTCCCAAATCCCAACGTGTACCTGAGAGAGATTTTAACACTTTATCATTTTGAAGAACAGATTTTAAAGTTCCCCATCTACTAGTTGATGCAGAAAAAAAATTATATAGCGATTGTACGACAGATAAAAAATCAACTGCGATAAGAAAGCAATCCACAGCACTGCGACCAACAAGATTTAAAGAGTGTGATGCGCAAGGTACAAAGACTGCATATGGGTTTCTCAGAAGAATTTTTTGTTGCATCCCTTTATACTGACCAGACATATTCGGAGCATTATCGTATGTTTGTCCTCAGCATTTTAAAATTGATATGTTATTTTCATTCAGAAACTTTAGTGCTTGATTGGCTATACCATCCCCAGTATGAGAAGTCATCTCCAAAAAAGTTAAGAAACGTTCAATAGGTTTGCCATCTTTAACAATGCCTATAACAATACTCAATTGATCCACATGTGACAACTCTGGCGTAGAATCTACAGACAAGCTAAAATATCCAGAAACATTTATTTGCTGAATGATTTCTTCGTGAACTCTTTTGGCCATTATCTCTATCAATTCTTCATATATAGTTTTAGACAGATACGAAGTTGCTCCTGAGCCCGGATGTCCAAATTTCGAAATATGAGTGGCCAAGAAAGGATCAAACTTCGCTGTTAATTCAAGAAGACCCATAAAGTTTCCATTATTTGATGAATCAAAATTTTCTTCAGAACCTCTAAATGCTAGACCACGTTCAGATGATGTGCAAATAACACCAACCACCCTTTAAGTATATGTTTCCAGTAAGAACACGACTCTTGCACAGTGTTGGCAAGTAAGTTACACGAAGTAAGTTACTCGTTTAGTTACGCGTAACTAATATGAATTAGTTACGCCCAATATTTGGCGTAACTAATGTAACTAATGTAACTAAATGTAACTAACTGTAACTAAATAAAACTAACTCTAAGTTAATAATAAAAAATAAAAAAAATCACATTTCATCCTGAATCCCAATCGACTATTGACAAAATTCTTTTATAAGCAAGTTCAACGGAAACCTGGCAAGGAATACATATTGAAATTACTATACTTTTTCCTGATGAAAAGGAAATCTAATAAAATATTGTATTCTTGGAGCATACAATAGATTTTTACTTACATTTGAAGTTTTCCTTTCTTTCTTGAGACTCCTGGACATTTCTTTGTTTATTGAGATTTATTTTTGTATGGTAAATTCAGATTTAATCTCAGATTTGGTCTCAAATTTCAGATTTAGCTCGCCCAAAGGAAATCAAACGAGATCTATTTTGTTTTATTATTTTGTAATTTTTCTTTGCAGAAATATAGTAATTTAAAAATGTATTCCTTGCTAGGTTGGCGTTGCCACAGCTGTCAGCTGGCCCAGCTTTGCCCTAAAACAGTGTAGTCAATCGTCATTCGATCGGGTTTGTATACGGAACTTCTAAATTTCAATTTAACATACAATGTGAGTTTTTGTATTTGAAAAATTCTATTAGTTATAGTTAGTTACATTTAGTTACAATAAGTTACATTAGTTACATAAGTTACATTAGTTACGTGTAACTAATTAAAATTTCAAAGTTACGCGTAACTATCCAACACTGCTCTTGCATTTGTTTTTCCAAATCTGTCTGAATTCCGAAGCGGGATCTACGTGTAATGTAATGCATCATAGCCTCTTTATGACTCTGAGATTTTTCATGATTATCTATTGCACACAAATATTTCCAATCAGAAAAACCTTCACGATTTATGAAAGTTAAACCTGGCCTATTGTGTTCACAAAATAGCTTACAATAAAAGCAGAATAATGCTCCTGTTGAGAGGGAATACAAAAGCCATTCACGTTGATAGGTCTCGCTATTTGCTTTTTTACCAATAAAATAAGAGGACTGACAAACTCTAGTCTTACCATCTGCGTATGTTCGTCGAGATTTAAAAAAAGGACCATCATGATTATTGCATTTACTAGGTCCGGATGCGATCCAATATTCGATATCATCTGCGGAAAATTTAGTCCATAGTGCAGGATCCAGATTTTTATTTACATCATCATTTTCCAATGTTCTGCTGTTCGATCCAGAAAAATCATCAACTCCCTTTTCATGAGTAGCTTGATTATCGATATTCGATGTGTCACCGAAAATTAATGACTGACTTGGTATTTCTTCTACAGAATCAGAAACCTCAACATTTTGATTTTCTTCGAGTGGTGTAAAAAAGTTTGAAATCTTTTGGTTTTTTGTCCAAGATTTTTGCTCCTTTTGTTCTTGTTCCTTAGCTTGCTTCCGATTTTGAGCTCCACTTAACTGAAATCGATTCATTGTGCCTAGTCATATTCACCGGTAAAAAAGTAAAAATGAATTACGAATAAATGAGATTTGGTAGGTACATTTATTCGCATACAAAAAAAAACCAAAACTGGAAAGCAAGGAATGGTGGGCAGACTAGACTATTATTTAAGAACAGAAATAAATGTGTTTGTATGTGTATTGTTTGGTTGAAAATGATTTATAAATTTATTTCTATTTGTAAATACTTGAGTGTTCCAACTTTTGGTAGAGAAGATTATGTTTGATTTAAATTTTGTGGTGCCCCCTCTGTCGTGATGCCCTAGGCCTGGGCCTTATTGGCCTAAGGGTAAATCCAAGGCTGAGTATGAATAAGACATTTTATTGTATAATTTTGAAGTAAGCATTTCCAATAGAAGTGGTTTTTTTTTTTAATAAATACAAAATGCAGAGTGGAAGACTAAAATAATACAAATTTGTTTTGTTTTCATGATTTAGAAGACAAAAAAAGTTGGAAAATTGAAAAAAATTGATTGTCTACATTGTCTACATTGACATGTAGACAATGATGAATTGTCTACGTTGAATTGTCTACACGTAGACAATTGTGTAGTCTACATGTTTTGTCTACATGAAACAACACTGTACACCTATCTTAAAACTGCTCTATATCAAACAACCCTGTATTGAACTGGTCTGTATTGAACTGCCCTGTTTAAGCTGATCTGTATTAAACAGCTCTGTTTTAGCTGATCTGTATTAAACAGTTCTTAAGCTGTTTATCTGTTCGGCATTCACCTGTTCCCATTATAACCTGTATTCAACCACTCTATAGATATGGATACCAGAATGAATACACTTAAAAATCTTATAAGACCAAAAAATGTATTAAAGAAAAAGTAAATGCTTCTCAAGGATGGAAAACGTATTAAAGATACTTTAATTGAAAATACGTTTAAGTCAATTGTAGAACGAGAACCCTTACTGAAAATTGCAAAAACTGTTAGAAAAAATGCAACCATTAATAACAAGTTAAAAAAATAAAATCACTCGATGTTAAACGAAGCCTTCGAAGCAGAAGAAGAAGAAGAAGAAGAAGATCTTCTTCTTCTTCTTCTTCATCTTCTTCATCTTCTTCTTCTTCTTCTTCTACTTCTTCTTCTTCTTCTTCTTCTTCTTCTTCTTCTTCTTCTTCTTCTTCTTCTTCTTCTTCTTCTTCTTCTTCTTCTTCTTCTTCTTCTTCTTCTTCTTCTTCTTCTTCTTCTTCTTCTTCTTCCTCTTCTTCTTCTTCTTCTTCTTCTTCTTCTGCTTCGAAGGGAGATCAAATTTTCAAATTAATAATGAAAACAATATTATTGTGGATAACGAAATGTTTAATGGAACTGAGGGTCTTCTTGAACTCATTCTTCATAAAAATCCTCGAAAAGGTATTTATAACAATGAAGATTTAAAACAGTATCAGAAAATATTACAAGAAACATGCGCCCACTTGAGAAATCATGATATCAACTTGCAAGTCAATGGTAATAGAGGAACAAAGTATAAGAAAATCATCAAACCTTTGATTCAAAATATAACACGAAGTAAACAAAACAAAATTGGAAATGCATACATGAATAATCCACCTGTAATGGTCTACTCAACCAATCCTGTTGATTATGTGTATTGTAACAACCCAAATGAGTTGGTAAATAGGTTGAGACTGTTAATAGCATCTGAAAAATCAGGACATAACAATCATACAAATGAAATTAATTCAATAGTGGAAGAGTTGCGTGAACAAAATTTAATTTATTAACAAAATGAGTGTTGACAAGTTCGGAAGAAGCTCTAGCAAATCACAAAGGAAAATCGTTGGTCCTCAAGGGCCTCCTGGTGTTGGGTTTAAACAAACTGAGAATGGTGACTTTGGTATTGAAGGAAGACATATAGATAATGTTGGAAATCCTACACTGCATAATCAAGCAGTTAATAAATCATACGTAAATGGCGAATTGGAAAATAAAGAAAACGTCTTAAAAGAATACATTGATCACTTGTTAGATGATCTTCGAAACTATTTCCTTCTTCAGATAGGAAAAATTAAAGCAGGAAATCATTAAGAAGGGGAACCAAATAATTTCGTATAAGAAAACATATTTAACTAATCTTGAATTCATTTGTCATATGTTAATTAAAACGATACGACAATCATGTCAGATATCAATATAACTTCAATTTTAAATGAAATTTTGAGTTTCTTAAAGCTTCATAAGTTTGACTTGCTTGAAGAACATTATGAAGAGTTTTTAAGAAACATTTAATTTTTTAGTAATTAAAGTTGAAAGTTGATCAAGTTAAATCCAATCATGGCTGTCATTTTACTAACTGTTCCTGGTCTTCAAATACGTGTAAAGAGGGGCCAGATACTTGTGGATGTTTCATGATTGAAAAACGTTTGATAAGATTGAAAAAATTAATGTTATTGTATCATAGATTAAAATAAATATAATTAATTATACACCTATTTTTGTATAAATAAAACCATAAGAAACATTGTTTTTCTTTCATTCTTTTAAAAAATGAGTAAACGACAAGTTGTTGAAGAGCTTCACAGGTCAGCAAGAAAAAACTTCAAGCGGCGTAGGGTTGTTATCAAGGGGTTTGACGATCTGTGGCAAGCTGACTTGGATGAAATGATACCCTACCGCAGAGAAAATAATGACAACAAATACCTATTGACAGTCATTGATACCTTCTCAAAATATGCATGGGCAATCCCCCTGAAAAATAAAAACGCTACATCTGTTACTGAGGCAATGAAGTTGATTTTTAATAAATCATCACGACAACCAAAAAACTTACAAACTGATGATGGAAAAGAGTTCTTTAATAAAACATTTTTTGATCTGATGAAATCAAATAAAATCAATCATTATTCAACCTACAGTCCACTTAAGGCATCAATTGTTGAACGTTTTAATCGTACAATCAAAGAGGAGATGTGGAAGGAATTTAGTTTCAATGGTAATTACAAATGGATATCAATTCTTGATGACTTGTTGAATGGATACAATAACTCAATACATAGAACAATAAAGATGTGTCCAGCCGATGTGGATCGAGGAAATTCCAAAAAACTTTTATCAACAGTTTATAACAGAATCAAAATCGCTCCTCAAGGAAAATTTACTGTTGGAAACAATGTGAGAATAAGCAAATTCAAACATGTTTTTGAGAAAGGCTATACGCCTAATTGAACAACAGAAATTTTTAAGATAAAAAAAGTTAATTTAACCAATCCACCAACATATTTGCTTGAAGATTTTAATTCTCAACCTATCAGTGGATGTTTTTATGAGAAAGAACTACAAAAAACAAAATACCCTAATATTTTCCTTGTTGAAAAGATAGTCAAAAGCAAAGGAGAAAATGTATTTGTTAAATGGCTTGGCTTCCCAACGGTTCACAATTCATGGATTAATAAATCACAACTCTTAAGAAAAATAAAAAATAAATAAAATTTTATTGCTTTTTAATGACCTAAACCTTTGCGTCCTTAAGTCATTGTATGGTTCTCCATTAATTTTTCTTTAATAGCAATACTCATGATTGGCTGACAATACATATTTATTACTTTGACAACTAAATTCAAAGGTACCTCTGCAGATACGTGACTTAAATCTTTGATTTAAACAACACACACACAACCATACCGCTGCATCTGGTACTAGCACGTGACCTTCTGTGACCTTCATTATGTGAGTCTCCACCTTCTCTTTAAACGATCAAACACATTCCGCTGCACCTGGTCCTGGAATTAACACGTGACCTTTTGTGACCTTCATAATGTATGTCTCCCCCTTCTCTTTAAACAATCAAAGACATACCGCTGCACCTGGTCCTGGCATTAACACGTGACCTTTTGTGACCTTCATAATGTATGTCTCCCCCTTATCTTTAAACAATCAAAGACATACCGCTGCACCTGGTCCTGGCATTAACACGTGACTTGCATATTAATTACCTCATTAACAACCACCAACATGTGACCTGCATATTAATTGCTCATTAATGACGTCGGGTTGGGTTCGATATCCCGCTTTTTATAATCCCGTTTCTTAAAATCCCGATCTTGAAATCCCGCTTTTTATAATCCCGCTTTTTATTATCCCGCTTTTTTAAAATCCCGCTTTTTAAAATCCCGTCTGTTATAATCCCGTTTTTTACTATCCCGTTTCTTATTATCCCGCTTTTGCAATCAAAAGTAGTTGTTTTATTTTAAAAAATCGCGCGATTTTTTAAAATAAAACAACTACTTTTGATTGCAAAAGCGGGATAATAAGAAAATTTAAATAAATTAAGCAATGAGTAATTTTTTTAAATGCATTTTATTTTAACAATGAATATGACAATCTTCAATAAATTACAAGAAAAAAGTATAAAGTAATGCGATATTATTCAAAAACTTTAAACCATTAACAAATTTTTTTATTTTATTAGTTTTGTATATTATAAGCAATGCGACGCAAAAAACCTGTTTTACTCATATTTTTTTCTATTTCCCATTTTTTTTTTTACGGCGCGTGACTTTATAACATTAGCTTATTTTATAAAAAAACGGGATTAGCGGGATTTGTCGGGATTTTAAAAAGCGGGATTATAATAGATCGGGATTTTGAACAAGCGGGATTTTAGAAGACGGGATTTTAAAAAAGCAGTATTTTAGCAGACGGGATTTTAATACTTTTTTTTCGGGATTTTTTAAAAGCGGGATTTTAAAAAGCGGGATTCCGATACGCTCCCAATGACGTCACTTCCTGTCTCAGGACCCGCATAGCTCTACTACTCTTACCCAACAGGACGTACGACGCACCTAATAGTCAATAGATTGAATGAACAAATTTAGTAGAAACTGCCCGGCGAACCAGTCAAATACAAATCACTTCACACAGTGATGGTTGAAGAACAAGCAGTCAACTATCCAACCTAATTTTTAAATTCGATGGAGCCACCAGGAATGCCACCACTATGTATATTAACATTAAAAGTTGGATCGTCGGTGATGCTCATTCGAAACTTGAATGCCCCAAAACGGTGCAACGGAACCAGACTGACGGGCAAAAAATTCACACCAAATTTGTTCGCGGCAACGATAATCAAACAAATTTTTTATCCGCTAGCATTGAAATAAAATAAATAAATTTAATTTCTCATTCAATAAAAAGTTGTTCCTTGGACGTAGCAGGCTTTTAACATTATTTGGTTAATTTTTACTTGCTCTATAGGGCAAGTATTGGTTTCGGGCAGAAAAAAAAATCGAGGTTTTAATCAAACATGACATTACGATGATAGAGAAGCCCAAAAAAATGGTTTACGCCATACCGTCCGTCGATCTGTCTGTGCGTCTGTGCGGATGTGCGGATGTGCGCTTTTTCGCGTCATGCTACAGCCTAAACGGCTTGACGGATTTTCTTCAAAATTGGTATATAGCAGTTTGAAGAAAAACCGTTGTCGAGGTTTTTTTATTTTGTTTTAGCCCGGCTCAAACAGGTACCTTTCAAGTAACGGTTTTTTTCAATTTGGATTTTCTCGAAAACGGCTCTAACGATTTTGATTAAACTCAAAATTAAGCTTACTTTAAGCATTTCTAACAAATCTGCGTTTTTTGTTTTTGGCTCAAATAGTCCTAACGAAAATCAGGTTTTAACTGCTTTTTTCAAATAGCCATAAGTTCACAACGGCTTGATTGAATTGACTCAAATTTCGTTTGACATAGTTTTTCATAGTGTTCTATAGGATGGTTTAGTAAATTTTTCACTGAAGCCTTTCTAAACGGTGGCTTCCATACAACGAGCCGTTGAGTTTTAGCCAACTTTTTTTGGTTTTTTCTAATTTTCTCGAAAATGGTTCTAACGATTTTGATTAAACTTTGTGTGTTATATTCCTTTACTGTTTTGAAGAGAACAGCGTTTTTAGTTTTTGGCTAAAAATGCAAGTAACGGAGATCTGCTATTAACGGCTTTTTTTCAAATGGCTATAAGTTGTCAACGGTTGCATCGAATTTACTCAAACTTTGTTTGCTATAGTTCCTTACAGCTTCCAATCAGATGGCATTGATTTTTTTTCATTTTGTCTTTTTTAAATGGTGGCTCCAATACAAAGAGCCACTAGATTTTGGCCAATTTTTTCATTTTTTCTAATTTACTCAAAAAAGGCTCCCCCGATTTTTATGAAACTTTTTATGTAACATACATAGAATACTTCAAACAAAACTGCATTTTTAGTTTTTGGCTATACATGATAATAGCGGAAATTGCTTTTAACAGTATTATTAATTTGGCCATAAGTGGACATTTGTATCATTTGTAACACCCAAAAGATAACGTCTTGTTTTAAATATTAAAGGTTTCTTAACGTTAGCTCCCATATATCGAGTTTTCCAGTTTTAGCCAAATTTTTTTGGTTTTTACCAAATTTTTCAAAAATGAATTGTTCTTATTGATCGAAAAGTTTGTTTTCATCGTACTATTGCACCAACAGAGCAAGTACGTGCGACTCAGTCGTGCATTTTATTTTTTTGGTTTTTTTCATAAATTTTTTTAGCGGTTTGAAACATCAGCAAAAACTCCGCAATAGCTGATCGGGTGGAAGACGAAAGTAAAATGCAGGCTTTTAACTTGTTTTTTAAATTTTTTTTTTGGTTTCTTCATACATTTTTTAGGGGTTTGAAACATCAGCGAAAATTCCGAGATGGCCGATCGAGTGGAGGACAAAAAAATGCATGCTTTTAACATATTGTTGGTTCAGTTTTTTACTTGCGATTATAGGTACTATAAGGCAAGTTATGGATTCGTGCAGAAAAAAAAATTTGAGATAACAATCACACATGACATTACGATGATTGAGAAGTCGAAAAAAGTGGGTCTGGGAATTCCGTCCGTCTGTCTGTCTGTCTGTCTGTCTGTCTGTCTGTCTGTCTGCCTGTCTGTCTGTTCGCGCCTCTGGAGGCTGAACGGGTTGGCCGATTTGCTTCAAATTTGGTATTTAGGATTTATTTGGCCGTCGCTCGGAATGTATTTTTTATTTTTGCTCTAGGTCCAAAAATAACGGCACCTGCCATACAATCTTGAAGACAAAAATTGATTTTCTCAAAAACGGCTCTAACGATTTTGATAAAACTTTCAGAATGCTATTTTTGCAAGAAAATCTATCTTTTGGTTTGAAATTTTTTTTCAAAATTTGTCTAATAACGGTACCTCTCATAGAACCAATATTTCCAAATCAAATTTTCTCGTAAACTATACATTCGATTTATATAAAATTTTGACCACAAGAAGTCATTCATAATTTTATTAATATGGCATTTCAAAATTTTCAAAAACTTTTTTTTTTGATTTTTTATAATTTTTTTCAAAAAAAATTTTGGTTTTCGAAATATGTTGGAAACGGGTACATTGATTTTTTTAAAAATTATTTTTCAAATGTAAACTACAGATTGCCATATATTTGCATACTCAAATAAATTTCAAAATATTTTTTGAAAAAGTTTTTCAAAAATAACCTTTTAAAAAAAAAACTGGTCCAACGATTTTCAATATTTTTTTTTCCTAGATTGTTTTTCAGTGTTGGATTTAAAATTAATTGGAGCATAGTATTCTGAGACCAAAAATAATACTTAAATACGCAAAATTTTGAAAAAAGTTAGTTTTAAATTTTTTTTTAAATTTTTGAGTTTGAAAATTAATATTTTGAAAACGGTTCAATAAAATAACTTCATTTAAAATTACAATAAAATAATAAGTTTTTGACTTCACAAAAAGGTATAGCATGGCATTGTAGGAGTTACCGTTATTTTTGAATAATTTGTTTTCCAATTTAAGTCATGTTTTTAAAAAATAGCCCCCCTGGCTAAACGGAGGGGAATAGACCCTCCTCCCATGCGATTTTTGTCTTGTCTCAACCCAACCCGGTTTGAAATATTAGCAAAAACTCCGCAGTGGCTGATCGGGTGGAAGACGAAAGTAAAATGCAGGCTTTTAACTTTTTGTCTTAAATTTTGTGTACAATTATTGGCTTCATGAAGCAATGCACATTTTTGTGAGGTATAAAATAGATCTATAGTTAAAGGTGAATAGATATTATTATTATTAGATCTATTATTATATTTTTGGGGTTTCCCATCATCGTGGCCATGTTTCGATAGAATTTATGGAATTTGAAAAATTAAATAAAAACTTACCTTCCAAATTAAAATTCAACACACAAAAAATGCCATATAATTTGTGTGTTATATATGATATATATAATATAATAATTTGGAAAAAAATATCGATTAAACGTTCATTAATGAAACAGGGCAATTTGTCTTTCATTTTTTTATCTCATCACGGTATCTTAAAAAATAAAAAGGTAAGGATAGTAGAATCTTTAACTCAAAATAACAGTTAGTTAAAAACTGTTAAGAATTACTGTTACTGCAAAATAACCGTAACTCTTATAACAGTTATCCACAAATAACCGTTTAGGCCATCACTAATTCTCTGAGTTGGTTGCCATCGATCAGTGTAGCATTTGTGTTTTAAATCTGATAATACTATACCAATTTTTTTCGGTTTGGTTTTCCGTTTCGCTATAACTGGCCCCTTAGGAGTTATTCTATACCCTAAGTTAACTTTTATTAATCATTTAAATTACATAGCCAAAAAAGCTAATAAAGTCCTAGGATTCATTAAGAGATTCGGCCGCGAGTTCCGCGACCCATATGTTCTCAAGATTCTTTTTGTTTCATTTGTGAGACCAATCTTAGAATATGGTTGTGTGGTGTGGGCAGGGGCACCTTACTACTCCATTCATTCAACAAGACTTGGAACAGTTCAGAGAAGATTTTCGCGTTTCTGCCTTCAGTTTCTTCCATGGTCACATCATAATACTCTTCCTCCTTTTTCTCAAAGACTCGCTTTAATAAGCCTTCCTTCACTAACTAATCATAGGAAGTACTTGCAAGTTTGTTTTATTGTTGGAATTATTAATGGTTCAATATCATCTCCATCGGTTCTTGGTCATTTAAACTTCAGTTTTAGTCGTACAAGTATCAGACTACAGCAACCACTGTGCCATATATTTAGCAGATCAAACTATGGCGTCAATAGTCCCCTCAATCAATTGATAGCAATATTCAATAAATTTTATTTTTGTATAGACTCTGTAAATGAAAACATAAAATGTATGAGAATTAAAAATTTGATCTTTAACAGCTTAGCACAGTTGTTTTAGTTTATAAGTATTATGTACTTAGTATAAGTGTGTTCGTTAGTATTTAACGAATTAAATAAATAAATGAGACTATTTCATTTGATTATATAAAGAAATTATATGACTCCTTACCCAACAGGACGTACGAGGTACCTAATAGTCAATAGATTGAATGAACAAATTTAGTAGAAACTGCCCGGCGAACCAGTCAAATACAAATCACTTGACACAGTGATGGTTGAAGAACAAGCAGTCAACTATCCAACCTAATTTTTAAATTCGATGGAGCCACCAGGAATGCCACCACTATGTATATTAACATTAAAAGTTGGATCGTCGGTGATGCTCATTCGAAACTTGAATGCCCCAAAACGGTGCAACGGAACCAGACTGACGGGCAAAAAATTCACACCAAATTTGTTCGCGGCAACGATAATCAAACAAATTTTTTATCCGCTAGCATTGAAATAAAATAAATAAATTTAATTTCTCATTCAATAAAAAGTTGTTCCTTGGACGTAGCAGGCTTTTAACATTATTTGGTTAATTTTTACTTGCTCTATAGGGCAAGTATTGGTTTCGTGCAGAAAAAAAAAATCGAGGTTTTAATCAAACATGACATTACGATAATAGAGAAGCCCAAAAAAGTGGTTTACGCCATACCGTCCGTCGATCTGTCTGTGCGTCTGTGCGGATGTGCGGATGTGCGCTTTTTCACGTCATGCTACAGCCTAAACGGCTTGACGGATTTTCTTCAAAATTGGTATATAGCAGTTTGAAGAAAAACCATTGTCGAGCTTTTTTTTATTTTGTTTTAGCCCGGCTCAAACAGGTACCTTTCAAGTAGCGGTTTTTTTCAATTTGGATTTTCTCGAAAACGGCTCTAACGATTTTGATTAAACTCAAAATTAAGCTTACTTTAAGCATTTCTAACAAATCTGCGTTTTTTGTTTTTGGCTCAAATTGTCCTAACGAAAATCAGGTTTTAACGGCTTTTTTCAAATAGCCATAAGTTCACAACGGCTTGATTGAATTGACTCAAATTTCGTTTGACATAGTTTTTCATAGTGTTCTATAGGATGGTTTAGTAAATTTTTCACTGAAGCCTTTCTAAACGGTGGCTTCCATACAACGAGCCGTTGAGTTTTAGCCAACTTTTTTTGGTTTTTTCTAATTTTCTCGAAAATGGTTCTAACGATTTTGATTAAACTTTGTGTGTTATATTCCTTTACTGTTTTGAAGGGAACAGCGTTTTTAGTTTTTGGCTAAAAATGCAAGTAACGGAGATCTGCTATTAACGGCTTTTTTTCAAATGGCTATAAGTTGTCAACGGTTGCATCGAATTTACTCAAACTTTGTTTGCTATAGTTCCTTACAGCTTCCAATCAGATGGCATTGATTTTTTTTCATTTTGTCTTTTTTAAATGGTGGCTCCAATACAAAGAGCCACTAGATTTTGGCCAATTTTTTCTAATTTACTCAAAAAAGGCTCCCCCGATTTTTATGAAACTTTTTATGTAACATACATAGAATACTTCAAACAAAACTGCATTTTTAGTTTTTGGCTATACATGATAATAGCGGAAATTGCTTTTAACAGTATTATTAATTTGGCCATAAGTGGACATTTGTATCATTTGTAACACCCAAAAGATAACGTCTTGTTTTAAATATTAAAGGTTTCTTATCGTTAGCTCCCATATATCGAGTTTTCCAGTTTTAGCCAAATTTGTTTGGTTTTTACCAAATTTTTCAAAAATGAATTGTTCTTATTGATCGAAAAGTTTGTTTTCATCGTACTATTGCACCAACAGAGCAAGTACGTGCGACTCAGTCGTGCATTTAATTTTTTTGGTTTTTTTCACAAATTTGTTTAGCGGTTTGAAACATCAGCAAAAACTCCGCAATAGCTGATCGGGTGGAAGACGAAAGTAAAATGCAGGCTTTTAACTTGTTTTTTAATTTTTTTTTTGGTTTCTTCATACATTTTTTAGGGGTTTGAAACATCAGCGAAAATTCCGGGATGGCCGATCGAGTGGAGGACAAAAAAATGCATGCTTTTAACATATTGTTGGTTCAGTTTTTTTATAAAATTTTTAGCTTTTGGTTTTCCTATATACAGGGTGATTCACGAGTGTTGTGCCAATAAGCTAGAGCGTGTAGGTTGGGTTGAGACAAGACAAAAATCGCATGGGAGGGGGGTCTATTCCCCTCCGTTTAGCCAGGGGGGCTATTTTCTAAAAACATGACTTAAATTGGAAAACAAATTATTCAAAAATAACGGTAACTCCTACAATGCCATGCTATACCTTTTTGTGAAGTCAAAAACTTATTATTTTATTGTAATTTTAAATGAAGTTATTTTATTGAACCGTTTTCAAAATATTAATTTTCAAACTCAAAAATTTAAAAAAAATTTTAAAACTAACTTTTTTCAAAATTTTGCGTATTTAAGTATTATTTTTGGTCTCAGAATACTTTGCTCCAATTAATTTTAAATACAACGCTGAAAACCGTTTGGTTTAATGACTTTCTGTTGCCAAGATATTGAAAAATAACCGAATCACTTCTTCACAAAAACAAGAAAATCTAGCCTTACGGGATGGCGCATGTATCATTTAGCCAATTTTTTCGTATTTTTGTGAAGAAGTAGGTTCGGTTATTTTCCAATATCTTGGCAACAAAAAGTCATAAAACCAAACGGTTTTCAGTGTTGGATTTAAAATTAATAGGAGCATAGAATTCTGAGAACAAAAATAATACTTGAAAATTTAGAATGAAACAACAACAACTTGTGTGTGCTACCACCAAGTTCAAAGGCTGGAGTTATAGCTATTTCACGGGGACCAACCCGATCATCAGACTCCTTTAGTGGTGCTTAATCGCTTTTATGTTCAATTTAATTTTTGAAGAACTTTTGCCCGAGCTGGGCTTGAACAAGCGACCTAGCGTGTGAGGAGCTAGTGCACTACGCACTACGCCACCGCACCCACATGAAAGTTGTAAGCCAATTACAGGTTTTTTCGTTCTATCGAACTATACTGAACCGATTAGCATTTTTCTAAGCACACACAAGTAATTGTTGTTGTTTTATCAGGTTCTTTCTATTATCTGCTCTCTTTTTCATAAGCCAACGATTTCGATTGGATTCGTATGAGGAGGGAAATGAGGCGAAAGAGTTGACACTGGTCAAGATTTAATTTTTACAATTTTAAGGAGGTTTTTTGTATGAAATTTTATACTCGCAGTTAAGGCAGCTGCTTGCCGAATTTACAATTGAAAATTTAGAATGAAACAACAACAACTTGTATGTGCTACCACCAAGTTCAAAGGCTGGAGTTATAGCTATTTCACGGGAACCAACCCGATCATCAGACTCCTTTAGTGGTGCTTAATCGCTTTTATGTTCATTTAATTTTTGAAGAACTTTTGCCCGAGCTGGGCTTGAACAAGCGACCTAGCGTGTGAGGAGCTAGTGCACTACGCACTACGCCACCGCACGCACATGAAAGTTGTAAGCCAATTACAGGTTTTTTCGTTCTATCGAACTATACTGAACCGATTAGCATTTTTCTAAGCACACACAAGTAATTGTTGTTGTTTTATTCAGGTTCTTTCTATTATCTGCTCTCTTTTTCATAAGCCAACGATTTCGATTGGATTCGTATGAGGAGGGAGATGAGGCGAAAGAGTTGACACTGGTCAAGATTTAATTTTTACAATTTTAAGGAGGTTTTTTGTATGAAATTTTATACTCGCAGTTAAGGCAGCTGCTTGCCGAATTTACAATTGAAAATTTAGAATGAAACAACAACAACTTGTGTGTGCTACCACCAAGTTCAAAGGCTGGAGTTATAGCTATTTCACGGGGACCAACCCGATCATCAGACTCCTTTAGTGGTGCTTTATCGCTTTTATGTTCAATTTAATTTTTGAAGAACTTTTGCCCGAGCTGGGCTTGAACAAGCGACCTAGCGTGTGAGGAGCTAGTGCACTACGCACTACGCCACCGCACCCACATGAAAGTTGTAAGCCAATTACAGGTTTTTTCGTTCTATCGAACTATACTGAACCGATTAGCATTTTTCTAAGCACACACAAGTAATTGTTGTTGTTTTATCAGGTTCTTTCTATTATCTGCTCTCTTTTTCATAAGCCAACGATTTCGATTGGATTCGTATGAGGAGGGAAATGAGGCGAAAGAGTTGACACTGGTCAAGATTTAATTTTTACAATTTTAAGGAGGTTTTTTGTATGAAATTTTATACTCGCAGTTAAGGCAGCTGCTTGCCGAATTTACAATTGAAAATTTAGAATGAAACAACAACAACTTGTATGTGCTACCACCAAGTTCAAAGGCTGGAGTTATAGCTATTTCACGGGGACCAACCCGATCATCAGACTCCTTTAGTGGTGCTTAATCGCTTTTATGTTCAATTTAATTTTTGAAGAACTTTTGCCCGAGCTGGGCTTGAACAAGCGACCTAGCGTGTGAGGAGCTAGTGCACTACGCACTACGTCACCGCACCCACATGAAAGTTGTAAGCCAATTACAGGTTTTTTCGTTCTATCGAACTATACTGAACCGATTAGCATTTTTCTAAGCACACACAAGTAATTGTTGTTGTTTTATTCAGGTTCTTTCTATTATCTGCTCTCTTTTTCATAAGCCAACGATTTCGATTGGATTCGTATGAGGATGGAGATGATAAATAATACTTAATTACGTAAAATTTTGAAAAAATTAGTTTTAAAATTATTATTTAAATTTTTTTTTTTTAATATTGAGTTTGAAAATTAAAAGAAATAATATGACTCCTTACCCAACAGGACGTACGAGGTAATAGTGCACCGTGTTGGCACAATACATTATTTATTCTTTTGTAAACAAGTTACTTATTTATGGATAACAATTATTTTTACGTTATGCGGCATTTTCAAGTAGAGGTTTTAATCAAATGTCGCAAAAAAGTGGATTTTTCATATTTAATTCTTTAAAAAGTTGTTTAAATGTAATTCATTGAATTACCACCTTTACTTTCATTTCTTTTCACTTATAATTATATAAAATTTCATTTGTAAGAAATTAGTTTAAAAAGGTTTATTTTATTAGCTGATATTCAGCTCCAAAAATAAGAAGCATAAAGGGCGCTGATCAGTTTTTCGGCAGTGTATATAACTGTTTCAAAAACGCAGTAATTCTCCATTCAAGTAAAGTTATTATACAACATTAATGGAAACTTATTATAAACAAAACTAAGTTTTAACAAATCGGTTTTTGAATGTTGAACAAGATAACAGAAATATATTAGAAAAACAAACCATACAAATAACGAACAAAATGCTACCCAAAAAACATTCTCGTAACGTCCAATCCAATTTAAGCAAAAATATAAAAAGTAAATCATTCAAACTTTTTTTTATATACAAATACATTTTCCGTTATTTAAGTTTATTGTGTTCATTTGTGATCTGCTTTTCTCTGCCTATTTTTTTTACATCAACAAATAATATTTTAATTAATACTCTTGCTTTGGTATTTTTTTTTTTTAAACTGGATTCTGTATTTTATTTGCAAACTTGAAGTCATCTCTCATTAAGTTCTCCTTGCTATTGTGATGGGAATGGTAGTCCGATTGAATGATGGCAAGAGCTGTTTTGGGGAAGAATACATATTGTTATTTAGAATTTCATGTAAAATACTTTCAGGAAGAATGGGAGCGTTGTATTAAAAAATTTCAGAAATGTTTATAATTAATTAATCTTATTTTAGTTTTGTATCGCTGTATTTAATTTGCCCTGATTTATTTAATTATTTTTTGTTTGAATACAGACTATAATTCATTGGTTAAAGTAAGGTACACTAGCTTCTAACATCATATCATTATTATAAAAGTGAAAGTAAGGGTGTTTGTTTGTAAAGCTTTCTTACCTAAACCACAGAACCAATTTTAAAAATTCTTTCATTAATAGAAATCTATGTACATTATCTGTGAGTAACATAGGGTATACACTTTTTTTATTTCAATAAAATATCCCTACGAAAATTACACTAATATAACGAAAAGAATCAAATATTTTCTTTACAAAGCTCTTATTTGACGTGCGCTGCCATTTTTTGTTTTTTTTTTTTTGTTGTTTTATTTATTTATTTCTTCAAACAGAGTACAAAGCTTCTATAGACTACTTAAATTTAAAAAAAAAAAAAAAAAAAAAAATAATAATATTAATATTAAAAATTAAACATAGATGTAGGATTTAAAGTCAGCTTTTCAATTAATTAAATTTATTAAACGTAATTATTCATTTAAGAACTTAGATTGAAATAAAAGTATAGTACAAAATATTATTCAACTGATTGTGAATTAAAATTAGTTTAGTGGTATTTATGATGCGCGGTGTAGATATGAAAAGAAAGCGAGCTCTGGGTTGCATTTGTCTTTTATAGGTCGGTTGACAGCTGACGGAATGGAACATGGTGAAGTAGTTCATAAGTTTTACTGAACTATGAGTAGTGCCAAATCGATCCTACAAACTCGGCCATCCTGCAGTTCGGCGTCTCGATGAAATCTCAAATCGGTCATTTTAATCAAATTGGTCGCATCTGGTAGTTTAGATCATCTTGGATATGGTTGCCGACTCTAGTAATTATCTTTTTATAGTCATCTTTGCTGGTAATTTTCATCTCTGCTAGCAATTAATGCTAATCTCTAATGAAAGGGGACTATGGTATGTTCTTCGTCTCATCAATTGGTCTTCTCTGGCGGTGTTAGTCGCCTTAGTTGTAGTAGTTGTCATCTCTGATGGTGGTAGTTGTCTCTGGTGGGAAAACAATTATTATCATATTTGGTGTTCTCTGGGTAGTCTTCTTCTCTATGGTAATCGTCTCTTGCACATTGGTGAATTGATCGTGTTGGACATCTATCTGTAGTACAGTATTTGGTAGGTTTGTTCTATTAGATTTGGTTAGGTAGGTCTAGGTACACCTTAAGATCAACGTCTTAAATCTGTAAAAAAGAGATCATGTTAGTTCATAGTTCATTTCAAACGAAAAAAAAGATTGAAATATTTAATCATAATCTTCGTCGTCGTCGGTAAAGTCTGCGAAGCCTATCCATGGTTTCATGTTATCGGCACTGCTGCATGTTTTTCTTGGTCCTTCTGTTTCTCCGACTTTTTGCACATCGTAACGATTGTTCGGTCCAACGCTCAATACTCTATAAGGGCCATAAAATTTATTTGTAATTTTGATAGCATTTCCAAACTGAGTTCGTCTTATAGCAACCAAATCTCCTGGTTGATACTGTTGAGCGGGTTTTCTGTTCTTATTAAAAGTTCGTCGATTCTCCTGCTGTACAATCGCAATTGGGGTCCTGGTATCGTCTCTTAAATCGTTTCTCTCCTCGTCAAAGTCTTCTATTATCTCTGCTGCAATTACTTCTGCAATCCTGACGTCATCTTTGTTGCGCATTCTTAGTCCAAACATAACTTCAAAGGGACTTCTTCATATGCTTCGGTTTAGGGTGCTGTTAAGAAAAATTTGAACTTTGTTAGTATAATTATACCAACGATCAGGTTTATCAAAAGACAGTTTGGTTAAGATGGGTATGATGCTTCGATGCATTCTCTCAACTTGGCCATTGCCACGTGGAACGCCTGTTGTGATGAGAGTATGTTGAATATTTTGTTCCTTGCAGTAATCAGTAAAAATTTTGGATGTGAAGGCAGATCCCCGATCCGTTATAAAACGATGTGGGTTCCCAAAAATGGAACTTTGGAATTCCAGTTTTTTCAAGACTTCGGATGTGCATAAGCTTTTGACGGGATATATCCAAACAAACTTACTGAAGCCATCAAGTAAGGATATACTTGTATTGGTTTGAGGTAGCAGTTAGTGGTCCCACATGGTCCAGATGGTAGGTATGCAAAGGTCGATTTTCTTTTGGAATTGGATTTAAGTATC
Organism: Platycheirus albimanus; assembly: GCA_916050605.2. Classification (NCBI taxonomy): domain Eukaryota; kingdom Metazoa; phylum Arthropoda; class Insecta; order Diptera; family Syrphidae; genus Platycheirus; species Platycheirus albimanus. The sequence continues at coordinate 49,118,837 of OU696698.1, read as the reverse complement.
CCTCCGCCTTTCCCATCTTCCTCTCTGCCAGGATGCACTGAATACAGGTCTGTCTACAATTTTCTGATTTTTCTCGTAGATTTGAGATCGAATATTCTCTTCTTATTATATCCTCCATCTTCCTAGCTCCAAAGTGGCCGTTGTCATGCACGCTTTTTATTAACTCTTTCTGCAATCCTGTGGGTACGCAAAGAAGTTTTTCTCCTTGAACGTTTTCATCATAGAGGATTCCGTTGTCTGAAATGAAGTTTTTATATGGATTACTTTCAAGTATTTTTAAAATAATTTCTATCCTTTCATCTTTCTTTTGCATAGCTTTAATCCTGTCTATTAACTCGCTTCCTACTACCATAACTATGGAATTTCGGCTCAAAGCGTCTACGTGCTTTATTCTAGTCCCATCTCTGTGTTCCAAAATGTAGTCATATTCCTGAAGTAATAGTGCCCATCCTGCGATTCTCGGTGCAAGGTCCTTCTCTTCCGTCGTCATCTTAAAAGCAGTACAATCAGTTACAATCTGAAATTGAAGACCTAGTAGGTAGATTCGTAACTTTTTTAAGGCATTAACTATGGCTAAAACTTCAAGCTCATAGCTACTATACTTCAAATGAGATTGGCTTGTTTTTTTTTGCTGTAGTAAACAACCGGATGGAATAAGGAATCGTCGCTCGACTTTTGCATTAAAATTGCACCAAATCCAAATTTAGATGCATCCGTATGCAACTCAGTTTCAGCTTTAGGATTGTAAATCATCAAAGTTGGTTTATCTAATAAGTGCTTCTTTATATTCAAAAATGCTTCTCTGTGGACATCTTTGAATTCAAACTTGTTTTCCTTTCGTAGAAGGTCACTTAAAGGTCTAGCTAAAATACCAAAGTTAGGAATACATTTTCTAAAATACCCCGCTAAACCTAGAAAGCATTGAACACCTTTCGAGTTCTTGGGTTCAGGAAAACATTTAACGGCTTTAATTTTATGCTCAGAAGGACTCAAATGACCATTTTCTATAATGTATCCTAGATATTCTATTTTGGTACACATTAACTGACACTTCTTCCAATTAAAACGAAGTCCATTTTTGGATGCTAACTCAAGAACTCTTCGAAGATTAATCAGCGCGTCGTCATAGTTCTTAGCGCGTATAATGATATCGTCAATATAAATTGAAACGATTTTTTCTTTGATCAGTGGCTTAAAAACGGTATCGATAAATTTTTGGAAAATTATCGGAGATACGCAGAGCCCAAATGGCATGACTAAAAATTGATATTGGTCGTCTGGAGTGACGAATGAAGTGTATTTTCTGCTTTCCTCCTCTGCTACCGCAACGTGAGAAAATCCATTCTATTGGTCAGGAGTACTAAAAACAGACACGCCACTTAATTCCTCTATTTGGTCTTCAATCAGGGGGAGAGGGTGATGATTCCGAACTTTCTGCTTGTTTAACCTCCTAAAGTCAACACATAACCTTTTGGTTCCATTTTTTTATTAGCTAGAACAATGGGACTTGCGAATTCTGAATTACTCTGCCGAATTATGCCCTTTGCATCCATTCATTTATCTGAGAATCGACCACTGCTTTTTCAAGGGGTGCTAATCTCTTAGGCTTTTCATATATTTCCCCCCTCTTAAAATGATGTTCATTTCGTAGGTTCCAGCTACACCTTCATCCACGTTATATCGCCTTACCAAATCTTCCACCTGCTGTCTGTAAGAGTTATTTTGAACATTCAAAGTAAGACTATCTTCGGTTACTTGAAAACATTCTAAAAACGACTTCATCTTCTTAATCTCAATGTTATTTGCACTAACGACTAACTCGGTATCTTCCAGCACATTTCTTCCTGTTGTCATTGGCATAGAAAAATATTTTTCCGATATGACTTGCACCTTTATAGCTTTGAATAGCTGTCCATCGATAATTAAAGTTGTCTCAAAAGAACCTAATGTCTCTACCGCAGCTGCAGACAAACCTCTCAACATCATGGGTCTACCAGTTAAAAGTGGAGATACTACTTTTTTGTACTTGTCAGCCCTCAGTAAAATAACATCACTCCCTGTGTCTAACAATCCGCTGATGGGTCCGACAGCGTTAGATATGAAAATGCTCTTAAACGACCCTTTGGAACAGCCTTCAGATACATTCGCAGATGATTCTGCCTGAATCATTACTCCCTGGACAGTCTGGAGCTTTATGTCCAAACTTCCTACATTTAAAACATTTTGGCCCCTCCGCCTTCTTTTTACACTCATTAGACTTATGCCCTTTTGCTCCACAATTATAGCACACTGAAATTGAACTTGAGGGTGTTACACGTATTTTTTTCCCGTCTGACATAGTACCGAAATTTGACGAGAACGGAGTAACATTTCTACTTGAATATGATTTATAAACTTCTAATTTTGTTTTGAACTCTTTCAAATTTGATGCACCGTATAATATGATTTTATTTGTCTTTGAATCAGATATTCCATCAATGACATATTCAATGATTGACTTCTCATCTATTTGACCACGTGCACCTAATTCTTTCATCTTCAAAAAATACTGTGAAACTGTCTCATCTTTCTCCTGCCTCCTATTAGCAAGCTCGCTATGAATCTTGGCACTAGACATGTGCTCTGCGAACTCCTCTAACAAGAAACCTTTTAAGAGTGAATAGCAAGTTTTGCCGACCCATTAAGAAGCCTTTTTGCAAACAACAACCTTTCTAACTCTGTCCATTCCATGACTGAAGCCGCGCCTTCAATTTCGTCTACCTAACACTTAATTGCATAGTCATCATCGCCACTAAATTCTTGCAACGCATTGGATACATCTTGAAATGAAGCTGCTCCTCTACTCCTTTTCTTCAAAAAATCAACCTCTCTCTGCAACATTGAAATTTCAACATCGCGTGCCAGCCCATTTTCTTTTTCTACCACTTTACTCTTTCTATCGTCGAGCTCTTTTCTTCTCCTTTCCAAATCATACAGCATATACGAAATATCCACTGAACTATTGTTCATTGCTGTACTATTGCGATTGTACAAATTGTGTCCGTTCACATAGATATGACTCGATCCATTTTAACATCCCAGCAGGAAATTCGGCGTCAATGAAAATTTTTGCTGAATTCCTCAATGAATTCAGTAGCAGTATAAGTAGAAAAATTAAATGCAATGATAAAGTCAGTGAAAAGTAATGCAACGTTTCCTCAGTTCATGACTCGAAACCCATCATCTGCTTTTGTGATTGGGACACATAAGAAAACAACTGTCTTTTGTACGGAATTGAAATAGTTATTTTATTAAAGAAAAATATGCGGTGATTCACATAAGGAAAAGTCATGCATAAGTTCATCAGTTCGTTGCCTTAATCCACTTTTCTGTTTGATGAGAATACATCATGTTTTTCATCACCCAAGCTGATGAATAACCAACTTCTGAGGAAGTAGTGATTTCATTAATGAATGTTCATCGAGAATGTAAGCATGTGCTTCTTGGCCTAGGACACCCCCATGTTAAATTCCTCAAAGGAATCAGCAGAAAAGAAGCTGTTGCAACTCCCATTTCCTCAAGGAAAAAGCAGGTTATTCCTCAATGAATTTTATGAAATTTCCCACTGGGATATTAGAATGAAAACCATACCGTTGTACATAGTTAAAATATGGTGATCAACCCTATCAAATGCCTTCGCGAAATCAGTGTAAATAACCTCACACTGTAAACGTTTTTCAAGCGAAGTAAGCACAAGGTTCGAAAAGATTGCGAGGTGAAATTACTTCTTTTACTGAGTAAATAATTTTGTATAAATTATTTTCTCAAACACTTTCAGAATAGTTGTAATTTTACAAATTGGTTGATAGTTTGTTCTATCGTTTTTGGAACCTGCTTTGTGAATAGGAATTAAGAAAGAACTTTTTAAGACATCGAGGAATATACCCAGCTCAAGAGAACGGTTAAATATGATACTCAGAGGCAAAGCAATTGCATCAGCACAATTCTTTAAAACTATAGAGTTTAAAGCATTAAGTTCTTCAGCTACTTCATTAAAGTCATTACTCAGACTGCCAATGTTAATTGAGTTCGAGAAGCAGCTATAATAAAAAGGTTTTGTATCATTTAATCGAGGGACGTAGACCGAGCAAAAAGGTTGCAAACTGTTCAAGATCAGATGAAGTAACTTTAAATAATGCATAGTATTGGGAATGCCTACTGATTTGTTTTTGCAATTTATGAAACTCCAGAAACATTTAGGATTATTTTTGATATTTTCTTCTATATTAAAAATAGAGTGACTAGGAAAATTTATTGAGAAAGTCAAATCTTTTTTGAAACCGTCTATTGTTACGGTAAAATTTACCGTAACAAAAACTATTCTTTTCAGATCGCTTTTCTTGTTCCTTCCGCTCCCTTCTTTTCTTAAAATAAAGATGGTTTTCTAAGTACGATAACATTAACCGCTAAAAAACTACGAAGGGTCGTAGAACAGTTGCAGCATATGGCCAAGTGCCCAACATAACATACTTTCCCTGTACCCATCAATTCCCTAAAACCTTAACAGAAATCCCCGAATTTTAAAAATCGCGAGGTAGCAAGCATCCTTCCTTCAAATAATTTATTTTTGGTTCTGCCATGGATTCCTCGTTAGTTTTGTTTAGTTATTTTGGAGGGGAAACTGCGTCTAATCGAAATTGAGTTTTTCAGCTTTGACATTTTTACTTGCGATTATAGGTACTATAAAGGGCCAGTTATAGCGATACGGAAAACCAAACCGGAAAATTTTTTTAGATGGAAAATTTTATATGTTATAAATCGATTTTAAACACAAATGCTACAATGATCGATGCTAAATAACTCAGAGAATTTTTTTTGCTAATAAAAGTTTCAATTGAACTAATATTTTTTGTTAAAAATGTATTTATTCATTTTTATGGTTAAATTTGGTTTTTCGCCCCCCAAAATGGAACAAATAGTCTTTCCTGTTTCAATCCAATTGTTTTCGGTTTCCACTGGAAGGTGAGCTGTCAAAATATTGTTTTCGTTGTAAATTCTGCCATGAAAAGTTTTTCGTTGCAATTTTTCAACAAAATATCAAAAGTCAGACTGAGACAGAGGCACTGACCACTGACTTCTGTTTGACATTTATCAAGGAAGTTGTTTATTCACACGCACCGAGCCACCAGTGTCGCCAACAACGCAGTGTGGTAATGATTTGTAATGTGATTTTTTTGGTATATGCAGATTTGTGGAAAAAGAATTCTTTTTAGAAATGTGATTAAAGTTTTTAAATAATAATAAATACAAATACAGACGGTTCAAGTGAAAATTAATTTTGGATTCATAAATAAATATTTAATATGTATTCATTTAGGAGAAACATACAAATATAGTTTAATTAATTTAATTTAATTAATGAATTCATTAATGTATATTTGCGCGAGTGAACAAATAAATGAGAATTAAAATCATTAGTTTTCTTATATTTTTATAGTTTATATATTAAGAACGTCAGAAGAACACAATTAACACAATAACAAAAACAGTTCAAATCTGTTCTATGTGATTTTTTCTTGGAAATGTAGATTTGATCTGATTTCTTGTCCAAAAGAAATTGAAACAGATTTGGTCTAGTTTTGTAATTGTGTTTCTTTTGACGTTCTTATAATATATAAACTATAAAATATAAAAAAACTAATGATTTTAATTCACATTTATTTGTTCACTTGCGCAAAAGTACATTAATCAATTCATTACACTCCTGTATATATTTAAAAACTTTAATCGCTTTTCTACACAAAAAATTTTCCACAATAAATTTCACAGAATTAAAAAAAAACAGATTTGACGCTTGAGAAATGTCAAATTATTGACAATTTCAACCATTTTAATTGTTGTTGTTGCTTGCCATGGTATTCTAGAGATTAGTTTTTCGTCGATAGATGGCGCACCTCAAGTGGTAATACTATAGTTTATATATACAATGCAAAATCCCGCCATCGATATCCCCGGTCACTGTTTGTCTGAAAGCGAGAAAAAAAAGGCCAAGTAGCTGCCTTCCAGATATGTTGAAAATCTGGAAGGACACTTCTTGATTATCGAGAATCATCAATGCAAGACTGGGTCGGTTTGAGCTATTGGAAAAAAAATCACTAGTTAAAATGTTTTTTAGAAAAAATGAAATAAGCCATCTAATTTCATCTAGTGTTTAAAATTTTAAGGAACTTTTTTTTTAAAATCGTTCAACCAGTTTTTTTCAAAAAACATTTTTTTTTTGAAAAACTTCGAAATAATACTCCAAATATTTTTTGAACATGCCAACTTCTAGGAATTCGTAGTTTTTATCAGAAAAAAAAAATTTAAAACAAATAGATCAGACCGTTTTTGGAAAAAACAAAATTTTTATTTTAACTCAAAAAAAACTTTTTTGAAAAATTTAATAATTTATATTAGTTCGTCTATAAAAAGGCTCTTATGTTTAAAATTTAATCGAAATCCGTCAAGTGGATTACGAGAAAATCTGATTTCAAAAAACCGGTCCTATCGGAGGTACCGTTATAAGACTTCCTGAAAAATCTATTCAAACCAAAACATAAAGTTTGCACTGAAAACATTATTCAGGAAGTTTTATCAAAATCTTAGTAGCCGTTTTTGAGAAAAATCAATTAAAAATCGTATGTCAGGTACCGTTAGTTTTAGAGCTAGGTTTCCAACCACTCACTCAAAGACCTCGCAACTTGCTCGCATGTCTTCTTACGTAGTGAGACTACACATTCGCCCGAAAGACCCTACACTGGACTCTTTCAAATTATTGAACGCATTTCGGATAGAGTATATCAGATCAATCAGAAGGGCAAAATCATCAACGTTTCCATTGAGAGTCTTAAGCCAGCCTATTTGGAATGCGTTTACCCTGACCAGACCGCTGAGACTCAATCAACTTTTCCAAGTAGTTATGAAAACAGTCAACGAACTCCGTCGACTTCTCAACAATTCCAGAATACGCAGCCAAAACAAACTCGAACACAAATTCACATCAGAGAGCAAAACTATTCTATTGCAAGCAATCCTCAGAACCACCAAAACACGAATCCACTAAATTTGCCCGAAAATTCAACTTCTCCAATTGCAAATTTTCAACCAATTAAGACTTATACCAATAAAAATAAAAAAACTGTTACATTTTATTTAAAGTAAATTATTTTATGTGTATTCAATGTTCTTTTCTTCTCTAAGAAATAATTTGCTCTTTGAAATTCCCAAAAAATGTTTTCCTTTAATATGACTTGTTTCTGGACTGTCAAATGAAATGTTTATTTCTTAAAAAATATTAACGTCAATATTTTGTAATTCTTAGGGGGGAGTACTGTAGGAATATAAATGTCAGGTCTGAAAAGAAGCGAGATGGAAGACGTTCAAATTAACGAAGAGTTGTCGCGGCATCAGGCAGACAGATGTTCAGTTTTGGATGAAGTGCGCGTTCGGACAAAGAAATTCCTAAAAATATTAAAATAATTATCTTGTATAATAAATTAAGTATCTACCTATAATAAAGATTGTTAAATAGATATTGTTGTGTGTCGACTATTATTTGACTAGCTGAAAACCCGTCGAAAACGACGGTTATTTAAATGGCGTCTACTTTTATTAAGGTTCACATAGTTCGCACTGAAAGGTGTCAGACAGTAATAAGGATGGTAACCATTGACTTTTCTTAAAAAAATAGATGAAATCACATCAACTCCCCCTGAGGAACAGATTTTTTTTTAAGGCGAAAATCTCAAAAGACACTATGTATAGTCCTCCAATTCCTACAATAGTAGTTTGATATTTTAACGCCACTAAAAACACCTTAAGCCAATCCTACTAAATGAGTTATCTATCTCGAAGATGATTAAGTACCAGTTGTACAGTAGCGGTTCAGCACTGAATCTCGCTTTCAACTTCTTAATTAGTTAGTCAACTTTATTTAATCCACCGAAATCTTAAAATACACTTGAACCACCGTCTTAACATTAATTATCCAAACACGAACCTAGGTAAATCGTTTTTAAATTTTGATCCGAGGATAAACTACGATTGTACCTACAACTGGCCCTTAGTAACTATGTAGTCACTGAAAGTGTAAGACTTTGTGTAAGCCTACAATTATGTGCAATCAGCTGAATATTTCCTTATGAACTATATTTTTGGTAAAACACATCTTTTTAATTAATTAATTAATTAATTAGGTAATCTACATATACATACCTTTATATACAACTTTAAACGGAACGGAAAGGAATTTTATGAATTTTTCATGCTAAATATTGTTTAGTCTAGGGATGGTTCCAGTGAAGGTTTGGTACCGATCGGATGGAAGACAAAAATAAAATACAATTTTGGTAATTTGTTTTGATTTTTTCATAAATTTTTTAAAAGGTTTGAAACATCAGCGAAAAGTCCACATTGGCCGATCGGGTGGAAAAAAATAAAATCCAGGCTTTTAAGATTTTTTTGTTATTTTTTTTGATTTTTTCATACATTTTTTAGCGGTTTGAAACATCAGCGAAAATTCCGTAAGGGCCGATCGGGTCGAAGACAAACAAATGTAGGCTTTAACCAAAAATATTGTTTATCCGCTAGCATTGAGATGAAATCAATAAATAAATAAATTTTGTAACACTATAAATAAGTTCTTTTTTTGGGCGTAGTAACGCGCGCCAGGTACCGCTACTGCCTAATAAAAAACGTTGATTATTCAAACAAAAACAAATACGAAAATCAAATTATCTAAAGCAACGTTCCAAATAAAAAGACTTAAAATAAGATGTTCCAATAGACTCTTTGAATAACTTTTATTAAGACAGCATGAACACAATTTAATTGCAAATCGCTTGGTTTTCCAATAAAAACTAAAATTTTACACTCTTATGAAAAGACACAGAAAAGTGTTGCTGCTGTGTTGAACAAATCCATTATCTATCATACGCACATCAGAAAAATATAGATAATATCCGGCAGATGTCATTTTTTTTCTATGTGCGTATGATACGGCATTATTATGGACATAATTGTATCGGGTTGTAAACTTTGGCATAGCTACTATACGGCAGATGTCGTGCTTTTTCTATGTGTGTGGCGACACTGTGTCGACAGTTGCGCCCCTACAAATCAATGGAAATTCCAAACCAAGCTTGCCAAACGAAATTTACATATACTCACACTAATTACCAAACACCAAGTTCCCGAACAAGCGTTGTTTGGTCGTTTTGAAAAATAACCAACGTTCCAGAAGCATCTTTCGAAAATGTTCAAATCATCCTCGGCAGTGAACGTGTAAAGTCAAACTCTATTTACTTGTGCGAAAATAAATATCTTTTTACTTGTTCTATATTGAAGTTAAAGTGTTAATAAAACCAAAGTATTTGTTTATATATTTATAATAAATCAAAGACATTTTATATGTGAAGAAATTGTTGAAGTGTTTTCTTGTTATTTGTTGTGTTTTGTTTTTGACAGAACAGTGGCCTACTCAGTTGCTGTCACAAATATAGTTGGTGTCATAAAGACACCACAAATTGGTGACCCCGACGTGATATCAACTGAGTATCTACAAACAAAAGACAATAACTACACACAACTTAGTCCATCTTCTTGCCAAAATGGCCACCATCAGAACGCCAGCAAAGACCGGTCAAGCAGAAGACCCAGTCGATGACACCGAAGGAGCAGCCGACAAACTGAATGAAAGTCTGTTGGATTTAAACAACCCTCCTCTAAACGACACATTCCAATATCCATCTTCTGGTGTTGGAACTTTGCCTGGCTTGTATCAAAACGCAGAATCCCAAAAAATAATGCCGACAACTTCGTTTTTTGCTCCGCGTTACAACAATGTGCAGCAGCAGGAGTATGTATACGCTGTAAATCTTCATCTTCCGCAATTTTCACCGGAATCCCCAGACCTATGGTTCGCGATAGCGGAAGCGGACTTTACAGCGAACAGGATATCCAGTGACGCACAGAAATACAATCAGCTCTTAAAAGCCCTGCCACTGCACATTGCGAGTCAATTGATCGACATCGTAAACAACACCCCGGCAAGCGACAAGTACAAGACACTAAAAACTGCTATTCTCGAGCGTTTCTCTGAGTCACGAGAGAAACAAATTCAGAAGCTTCTGAGAGAAAAGGTGCTCGGAAACAAAAAACCTTCTCAGCTTCTACGAGAAATGAGAGAGTTAGCAAAAAACTCGGTCAGTGATGAGGTTCTTCACCAGCTGTGGACAGAACGGCTTCCTGAAAAAATACGTCCGTTACTTGTGGTCTCAGACAACCTGAAGGACCTGAAGGCATTGGCAGAAACTGCAGATCGCATCATGGATGCATTGGGTGGTGCGTCTGTTATGGCTGTCCACTCAAGAGGCATCATGCCGTCAACAACGCCTCAGACAGCAGCATTTCCGTCCAACAACCACGAGATTCATCGACTGGAACGGCAAATTCAAGAGCTGCACGTCACAGTAAAAGCGTTCCAAAACGAGCTGCAGAGTATGCATCTTGCACAACAGCAAACTCAGAACCAGCTCTTGGAAATGCAGCTTCGGCAACAACATCAAACTTTCGGAGCGCCGCCACAGAGACAAAGCCAGCAGCAGGAGCAATATTTCCAAGCTCGTCGTTCCAGAGGCAGGTCAATCACACCCAATCGCAATGGTATCTGCTACTACCACAACAGATGGGGAAACGAAGCACGACACTGCACAAAACCCTGCAAGTTCCCATCAAACACCAACAATAATCAGGAAAACTAACTGCGCTGTCACTGATTGGAGCAGTTGGTGACGACAGCATAGCCACTTCACCACAAAAGGAAATCCGTCTGCACATACATGACCACACAACCAATAAAACTTTCCTAATAGACTCCGGATCAATAGTTTCCATCATTCCAACCAGTTTTCTCCGCAATAGACCCGAAGCAAATCATCTAACACTATACGCAGCAAATTCAACACCCATATCAACCTACGGATGCAAAATTTTGAAATTGGACCTAAACCTTCGAAGAAGTTTTCCCTGGCCGTTCATAATTGCAGACGTCCAAACCGCAATTATTGGCGCAGACTTTTTATCCAATTTTAATCTTCTTGTGGACCTAAAACACCAGCGACTCATCGATCCACTCACCCAACTTTCAACCAAAGGCGAATCACTGGCGACCAGCACCTACAACATCTCAACTATAGACAACTCTCTTCCACAACAATATGCCGAACTCCTAAAACAATTTATCAACATAACAAAGCCTTCATCCAGTCCGAACCTTAACAACATTCAATACGCTCACCGCATCATCACAAAAGGTCCTCCAGTATCAACTCGCCCATACAAGATAGCAGGAGAGAAATCAATAGCAGCAAAAGCCCAAATCACCGAAATGCTTGAACAGGGCATCATCAGACCTTCCAGTAGCCCGTATGCAAGTCCCATTCATCTAGCGAAGAAAAAGAACAACGAATGGCGACTCTGTGGAGACTACAGACTGCTCAACGCCAACACTGAAGCTGATATGTACAATCCTCCACTCGTACAAAACCTTTTCCTCCGCTTGAATGGTACTTGCATCTTCACTAAGCTTGACATGGACAGAGCTTACTATCAAGTACCGATGCATCCTGACGACATCCACAAAACAGCCATCATAACACCTTGGGGACTCTTCGAATATTTAGTGATGCCATTCGGTCTACGAAATGCCACTCAGACGTTCCAAAGATTCATGGACTCCATTTTTAGAGACCTTGAGTTCGTCTTTGTGTACATCGATGACATCCTCATCATGTCAAAGGACGAAAAAGAACACCACCAACACCTGCGTACAGTATTCGAACGTTTAACGGCCTCATCACTAAGCATCAACCTCAAGAAGTGTATGTTTGGCCAACGAGAGGTAAATTTTCTTGGGTACATGATAAATGCCCAAGGTTATGCACCAATCCACGAGCGAGTCGATGCCATCATCAATTACACCAAACCAGAGACCATCGAGGAACTGAGACGTTTTCTTGGCATAACAAATTACTACAGACGATGTATACCTCAAGCTGCACATTCACAAATCCCACTCAACAACTACCTGAAAAAATCAATCAAAAGAGACAAGACAAAAATAATATGGACCGAAGAAGCAACAAAAGCCTTCGAAGAATGCAAGAACAAAATTGCAACAACAACACTTCTTGCATATCCGTCACTTAACGCTGCGATGACACTAACCACCGACGCTTCATCAACCGCTATTGGTGCCAAGCTGGAACAATTTGTCAATGATGACTGGCAGCCACTTGGATTCTTCTCAAGGTAGCTCAGCCCAGCAGAACAACGCTACAGCACCTACGACCGTGAGCTACTTGCCATCTTCGCCTCCATAAAGTTCTTCCACCATCTCCTAGAATGTCGCAGCTTCAACATCAAAACTGACCATAGGCCTCTGATATACGCCTTCAAACAAAAGCATGATAAAGCTTCAGATCGAAGAATCAGACAACTAGACTACATCTCACAATTTACTACAGACATAGTCTATGTAAAGGGTGAAGACAACGTAGTAGCAGACGCCTTATCACGGGTAAACACAATCAGCATGCCGACCATACTAAGCCCAGAGACGATAAGGAACGAACAGCTCAACGATGAACATCTCCGTGACCTGATTGCCAATCCAGCATCGCTTCATCTCCATGAACTGCAAGCAGAACCAAATATTAAAATATACTGCGACGTCTCAACAGGAATAGTCAGACCATACATTCCACTGTCACTTCGAAGAACAGCATTCGAAATCATGCACAACACCGCACATCCCAGTGGCAGAACTACGTCACGTCTCTTGAGAGAGAAATTTATATGGCCTGGAATCCGGAAAGACGCAGTACAATGGTCTCGAGAATGCATAGCATGTCAGAGAGCCAAGGTACACCGTCACAACAAAGTTCAACCTGAACACATTACCGTTCCAGATTCCAGATTCAACCACCTGCATATCGACATCATTTTTCTCCCGATGGTCAAAGAGTATCAATATTGCCTCACGATGATAGATCGGTTTTCAAGATGGCCAGTAGCAGTTCCCATCAAAGACATGACCGCAGACACTGTCGCTACAAATCTTTTCGACCATTGGATCTCTCACTACGGTTCTCCTGTCACAATTACATCCGACCAAGGAACACAGTTCGAGTCAGCTCTCTTTCACGCTCTCACAAACCTGGTAGGAAGCAAAAAGACAAGAACAACGCCATACCACCCACAATCCAACGGCATAGTAGAGCGAATGCACAGGACATTGAAAGCAGCACTCATGTGTTCACCGAAACCCTGGATCGATATTCTTCCAACAGTACTGCTCGGACTAAGAACATCTTTCAAGGAAGACATCCAATCTACTCCAGCAGAGATGTTATTTGGAACCTGCTTAAGAATACCGGGATCGTTCTTTGTTTCATCAGATATGTTGCCAGATTCTTCCACTTTCATCCTGAAACACAGAGAGTACATGAATGGAATCCGACCAACACCAACAGCTCACCACACCAAATCAAGGATATTCATTTTGAAGGACATCAACAACTGCTCTCATGTTTGGTTGCGCTGCGACCATGTTAAAGCTCCACTGGAACCACCATACCAAGGTCCATATAAAGTCCTTGAAAGAACATCTGACAGAGTCTATAAGATACTTGTCAATGGTCAAGCAAAACATATATCTATCGAGAGACTGAAACCATGTTACATAAACAAAACCGATGATAACTACGCTGAAGACTCTTCTCCATCCACCAGTCAGCAAATCCAGCCACATCTTTGGGGTTCAACGATGGATCCACCGCAACGCACGTACCAGCAGAGTCAAAGAAGATCCGTGCATTTTCATCTCCCTGACGAAAGATGAAACCCACTCGGGGGGGAGTGACTGTGGCGACACTGTGTCGACAGTTGCGCCCCTACAAATCAATGGAAATTCCAAACCAAGCTTGCCAAACGAAATTTACATATACTCACACTAATTACCAAACACCAAGTTCCCGAACAAGCGTTGTTTGGTCGTTTTGAAAAATAACCAACGTTCCAGAAGCATCTTTCGAAAATGTTCAAATCATCCTCGGCAGTGAACGTGTAAAGTCAAACTCTATTTACTTGTGCGAAAATAAATATCTTTTTACTTGTTCTATATTGAAGTTAAAGTGTTAATAAAACCAAAGTATTTGTTTATATATTTATAATAAATCAAAGACATTTTATATGTGAAGAAATTGTTGAAGTGTTTTCTTGTTATTTGTTGTGTTTTGTTTTTGACAGAACAGTGGCCTACTCAGTTGCTGTCACAAATATAGTTGGTGTCATAAAGACACCACATGTGCATTGATGTGGATTTATAAAGCATAGCAAAAACAAAGCTACTACCCACTAGGGGTCTCTGAAAATGAAAACATAGCACCATTTGATTCGATTCGATTGGATTCGAAAAAACATTGCATACAACCGGCTATTATTATATAGGGAATAACCGTGCCGGTTGAATAAACTATAAACTATGTTACGATACACTTTCCGCGAATTGAATTTTATTGACAATCTAATAATTATAATTATTCGAACTTAAACACCGCGAACAACAAACAAACAAATTAAAATATAAACAAAACGAGACGAATAAGAAATTTGCGCAACCGGCGCACCGAGAATTGAAATCGATAATGATTAATGATTATGGAATAGAAACGTCAAAACAAAGAGAGTAAGAGCGACACAAAAAAAAAAGTGTATCAAAACAAGTTTTGTATTTTTTTTAATACAACCACCTTCCGACTGCTCAGCGAGGGGTGGGTTCGAAAAATTTAGACGCGATAAAAACGATATTAAAAAAATATGTGAAATATGTGTGTGGAAGACAATAAAAAAAAATGAATTAGAATTAAATGCGAGTACAGGGTGTACTCGTTTAGAAGTGGGCGCCAGGAAACTTTAATGGTAGTTTGCCTTACCAAATGGAAGCTGAAAAATCTTCAAGTTTGAAAGAATTAAACGAGAGAATTATTATTCCCAATGGGAAGTTGAATTATTTTATTGATTGGAAGTTATTGGTCTGGGAAACCTTGGCAGAAGGCCTGGACGAAAACCCAGAGTCTTTTCAACAAAAAGAAAAAGCAAGAACAATAGTTTTTCGAGATTAGCAGAAGGCTAATTCTCGAAAATAAAATAGAAGCAAATAATAAAAAGAAGCAAACAAAGGGGTGTGAATATTCAGCGAAGGCCTACTTTAACGACAATTTATTTGCCCCACACAGGGTCACAAACAAATCGAATTAACAAAAGAAACAAATCAAACAAACAATTAACAAGCTAAAATTTCTGGAAACCGCCAGACACAGAAATACTTAGCTTTTCAAACAATCTCCAACAACGATTTTCTTCTCAAATGCTTTCACAACTGTAACTTGATTTTATCAATCGATTTTCTTCTATATTTCACTAGCTTCCTTTCAAATTTCGATAAAAAAAATGTAGTTTTTCACTTCTCTTTAAATAGGTCTCAAAATTTCTGCTTATCTTTAACAAATCCAAAATTGAATTGTCATCCAAAATGGAGGCTTGGCTTGTCCACTTCGCCCCGACCATATAGCCATCCTCTTCGGATCTTTTGCGTGGTGGTGTTCTTGTCTCAGTCATGCAGCAGCATCTCGCCCATCTATGCAGAGACGTGCGACTGAGAGCGGTGAAACCATTGCACGCGATCCTATGCGTTGAGGATGCGATCCTCGTAGGCTCAGTGGACGTGTTCAGCCGTATACCGTCAATTATATTTAATTTTAAAAGGCAAGTGAAAAACTACGACACCACGCGCAAAGTCCCCAGCCCAAACCGGCCCAAACTAATTACTATGAGAAGAATATTTTTGTTGGAGAGAATCCTAACCATTTTCCAACTAAAATGGTGGGAATTATAAACAAGAATAATCTAAATTCCATAGACCTTCGCGCAGATAATATTTACGGAGAAAACACATCATTGCTATCTTTCTTTGATATCAGACACTTTACGGTGGGCACTCGGCCATTCTAAATTTACGGTGGTGTGACTATAATTCACACTTTGTTGTGTTGTTGTGGGCTCCTCTTTCGAACTCGTTGGAAAGCTTCATCACTTTCTTCACTATGCGTGCGAGTCTCCAGCCCGTCCGCTGGCTCAACACGATAGACTGATGCGTGTGAGTCTCCAGCTCATCCGCTGGCTCAGCACGATTACATTAGAATACGTTGCGGGCAAGTCTCCAGCTCGTCCGCTGGCTCAACCCGATGGAAAATAACCTGCTTAGTTATCCTCTCTGAGTCACTCTCAAAACTCCCAGAGGACAACGGACTCAAAATGTGGGTCGAAAAATAGGAATGGATAGGATGGAGCGGAAACAAATATCGAGAGTTGAACCGTGCCAAAAGCGCACGATTTGACCAGGTTTTAAGAACCAAAAGAATGATTTTTGTTGCGGTAAATCTTACCGTAACAAATACCACCCTTACCTACCAAAAAAGGAAATTGGCTTTCAGATAAGAAAGCGAAGTAAAAGGGATAAAAAGAGAGGTAAACAACACAACCAAATGGAATACACTATAGCACAACACATCTACATCTCAATCGCTCTGGGCGAGAGTTAATGCACATCACAGAGCTGTGAAGCTCTCAGTAACTCTTAGCGCAGCTAGTCCTTGCTACGCGACTAAGTATCGGAGTTTTCCGAGGAATCGTTGTAGTACGGCTTCAGATCTTTGACGTTCCAGGTTCCTCGAAAGGTACCTTTTTCGTCCTTAAGCTCGTACGTCCATGGAGACACGCGTTTCTTAATAAGAAACGGACCTAAAAATTTAGGCGCTAATTTTGCCGTGTAGTAGTTTGCTGCATCAGACAAACTGAAATTACGTCGCCAAACCAATTCGTTTGGAAGATACTGTACATCCCTTCGTCTAAGGTTGTACCTTTTCGCCGCCATCTTGGATGCTGACTCTAACTTTTTCCCTATCTCTTCCCTAAGCAACCTAAACCTTTCCCTAGTGTCATCCGTACTATCACTCCTAACATCCGGAATGGTGGTTAAGGGTTTGCCAAAAGTCACCATCCCTCGACCAAAATTCGCGTAGTACGACGACACGCCTAGAACTTCGTGATGTGACGTGCGTATACAACACGCCACCTTTGCTAACTGTGCATCCCAAGACCTATGGTTTTCTGAAACGTACGCCCTAAGAGTATTCTTGATGATTTGATTAATCCTTTCTGAAGGATTAGCCTGTGGGTGGTAATTCGCCGTAAACCTAATTGTGGAACCATAATTATCACACAAAGACTTCAGTTCTCTACTCTTGAACTGCGGACCATTATCACAAACAACACATTTTGGAACGCCAAACAACAAGAAGACATTGTCTTCCAACTCCTTACAAACCGACTTCGCCGTTGCAGATCTCAACGGGAACAACAATGGAAATTTGGTAAAGTAATCGACGACCGTTAGAATGTAGACAAAACCCCTACTCGATTTTGGAAGTGGACCTACCAAATCAATACAGATCATCTCCCACGGATCGGTTACCCCTTTCCTCTCCGTCATCAACCCAGCTGGTTTTTCATTAATAGGTTTCACACTTTGGTATATCTTACAGTTCCTAACATATCTAGTTATATCTGACCTCATTTTTGGCCAATAAAATTTATCTCCTATCCTACAAAAAGTTTTCTTAACCCCCATATGCCCTGCTAACGGATGGTCGTGATTTTCTTCTAAGATCTTTTTCCTATCATTCTTTGCTACTACTAACTTCCACTCACTATTACTATCGTGAACTACTACATGATTTGCCTTAACAAACTTAAACAATTTTCCCTGTTCTACTCTCCAGGCTGGAAAAGACAATGGTTTCTTTTCCACCTCTCCTATCATCTTTTCTATCCAAGGATCTTTTGTAGGCTCTGAAATCCCAGATAAAACTGGTACGCTCCTAGAGAGCATATCCGGCACTACATGATCCTTCCCTTTGCGGTGAACAATGTTGAAATCGAACTGCTGCATACGTACAGCCCATCGAGCCAGCCGACCTGCTGGGTCTTTCAACTTGCTCAACCATATAAGAGAGTAGTGATCGGTAATGACCGTAAACTTCACACCCTCTAAATATGGCCGTAACTTTTCTATCGCCCACAGAACAGCCAAGCACTCTTTTTCTGTGGTCGAATAGTTACGCTCGCAACGATTAAGTGATCTGCTCAAATAGCAAATCACTTTCTCGCCATCGTCAAAATTTTGACTAAGAACCGCACCAATCCCAAAGTCCGAAGCATCCGTCTGAACGACAAATGGCTTCGTGAAATCCGGGCACGTTAGAATGGGTGCCGCTACCAAACATTCCTTAGCTTTTCTAAAGCTGTCCTCCCATTCCTTACTCCAATCAAATTTCCTATTCTTCTTCGTCAATTCAGACAACGGTTTCACCAAACTAGCAAAGTTTGGAATGAATCTCCTATACCAGGATACCGTGCCGATGAAGCTCCTAACTTCCTTCACATTTTTAGGTGATGGAATTCCTAACATACTCTCTATCTTTTCTGGGTCCATGTGGAGACCGTTTCTGTCAACAACATAGCCCAAAAATTTTAGAGAAGGCCTAACAAAATGACATTTTTCCCTACCTACTTTTAAACCTGCTTTTATTAATCTATCAAAAACATCATTCAAAATTTCCATATGCTTCTCAAAAGTGTCTGTCACGATGATGATGTCATCGAGATAGACGAGGACATATGGTTCTAACTCAGGTCCAAGGACCGTATCTATAAAACGTTGCCAAGTTGCGGGTGCATTATGCAAACCGAACGGCATCCTCAAAAAATGAAATAGTCCCCGACCTGGAACTGTAAATGCAGTATACTTCTGCGAATCCTTCTCAACTGGAATCTGCCAATAAGCAGACTTAATGTCCAGTGAGCTTAAAAACCTAGCGTTATTTAACTTATCTAAGATGGCCGTAATATATGGGAGGGGGTAGGCGTCCCTATCTGTTACCTCATTCAACTTCCTATAATCTACACAAAACCTATACGTGCCATCTTTCTTCTTAATCATGACAATGGGTGAAGCCCATGGACTGTCAGATTTTTCAATGACTCCGTCTCGGAGCATCTCTTCTAATTCCCTATCTATAAACTTTTGAATAGCTGGCGACACCGGATAGTACCGCTGTTTAATCGGCTCAGCTTTTGTCCTAATTTTGTGCGACACCATCTGTGTGCACCCTAACCCCTCTGGCATTTCTTTAAAAAGCTTTTCTAAAGAACTATCTAACTCTTTTTGTTGTGTCTCTGTCAATTCTGTTAAATGTTCCGCCACGGACATCGAAGCCAAAGAGCTTTGGTTCGAAAACGTCCATTCCCTCGATTTTAAATCCGGGACCACACCCGATAGAGCCCAAAAATCTGCTCCTAAAATCAACCTATGAGGAAGGCGGGGAATAACGAGACACTCTACTAATAGAACTTTCTCTTTAACCCTAATTGGAAGTGATATAACTCCCTCTACTCCTATACCTGCACCATCCGCTAAAGTAACTTTATCTATGCTAGTTTTGCCTAACTCTAAGCCTAAATCTTTCAAAATTTCCCACCCGTCCCTACAAATAATTGTGCGTGAAGCACCTGAATCTAAAAGACCTAACATTTGAATACCAAAAATTTCAACGCCTAAATATGGCCGTTGATCTCTACCACTCTGCTGTAGTGTGAAACCCAAATGAATTGCCGACTGGTTACCAGTAGGCAACCTGAAAGAATTTAACGACGCTCTCGTCCTACTGACCCGAGAGTGCGTCTCGCATTTCCCGACTGGTTATTCGAAACCATGTTTCTCGACTGTTGATTATTTTGACCGAAGTTCCTACAACAATTTGGGCAGTTACTTCGAGTAACTCCCTGCCTACCACAACCATAACAACGCCTAGGAGCGGAACACCTATTTGCAAAATGGCCTGATCCATTGCAATTAAAGCATCTCATAGTTGGTCTTCCATCACCAACTTGAGAATTTCGAATGGGTGGGCTCGATGATTGAGCCTGAAAGCGAACCTGACGACTGGTTTCGTTGTTCTCAGAAACAACCGAAACTGTAGGAGCATCAATACCTACGTATGCTAGATCCGGTTCTAGCAACGTCCTATTTCTAACACTGGGGGGTGGAACATAAGATTCTACATTAGCCCTAACTGCCTCTAAATTACGCCCTAGCAAAACTAAATCAGAAACACAACTAGGATTCGCCAATCCAAGTTGGGTCTGATAGAACGGTGTCAAATTCTTTTGAATAATTGACAGCTTCCTCCGTTCCAAAATTGGTTCTGAAAGCCTGCCAAACAAATTCTGCATCGTCGCCACATAGACACCGATGGACTCATCCTTGCCTTGTGTGCGACGCCTAATCTCATCTAATAACGAATCGTCGTAATTCGGTGGTAAGAACTCCAGCTTCAACTCTCTGATAAGTTCTTGTCACGAATTAACCGAGACCCTAATTGCCCTATACCAAATAAGAGCTTTCCCAGTAAATAAATCTACTGCTGCCCTAAAAACTTGACCTTCTGTCACCCCTCTTGCTAAACGGATCTCCTCTACTCTCTCAAGAAATGAGTTCACTGAGGCACCACAACGCTCACCAGTGAACTTCACCTCCCACTTCGATAAATTTTCAAATTTTTCCGGATTAACTATAACTCTTTCTACACTATCTCTCCTATCATTTTCTTTGTTGTTGGTTGTTGTTTTCCTAGACCCTACATCTACTTCCTCAATATTTCCAGAAACCCCAGTTGAGGTTCCCGCCGGCTTCTTCTTTTGAGGTTCGGTTGAACTCTCATCTTCATCTTCAGAACAACTTTCTTCTACTTCTTGTTCTTGACTATCTTCTAACTCTGCCAATGCCAAAACAAGTTTGCTTTTCAACTTGTTCCTAGCTTTGACCTCATCTTCTCCTATTGGCTGGGATCTACCTACTCTACCTAATCCAAACTCAACTTTTGCCAAAATTTTTAAATATTCTTTTGATTTCCTTGATTTAGGGGGATTCACTAGCAACTGACCTATCTCAACTAATTTCAATTCTACTGCCTTTTGATCCTGTTCAAAAGTGAACGGATACATGGCAGGGACCCACGATTTCCTCTTTTCTAATAACCTAGAACACCTAAGAGATTTTCTCATCTCATCTACTGTCCCTACGTCCAAACCCCTACACTCCATTTCATATGCTAACTCATCTTTCTCTAATCTATTAATGTCCATCTTGACTATTGAAAAAAAAACTGAATTAAAAAAAAAACAAAACCTAAAATTAAACTTTTCCTCAAAATGAAAAATGAAAATGAAACTTAAAAAAAGTTCACAGTAATAAAAAAAAGAGAAAAAAAAAAGACTCAAAAAAGAATTATCAATAAAAGAAAGGAGAAAAAAAAAACTTAAACAAAACTCAAAAAAAATAAAGAGCACAAAAAAAATTCTTTTAAACGAGAAAAAAAATAAGACTTTCGAAATTATACAAAAAACACTTTCTTTAAAAAAATACTATTTTTTTTTTCAACAAAACAAATGTCTAAAATGGTACCACTTTTTTTTAAAGTGGCAACCTCGAAACAAAATTTAATTTGTGTCGTTAAAATAATTTAATACGAGCGAAAGAGACAAACGTATGTCAATTTGCTCGTGCCACAAATTCGATTAAATTGAAAAGAAATTAAAATTCTAATCAACACAAAAACAACAGAAAAAAAAAAAAAAAAAAGAGGAAACAAAATATGTCCCCCAAAAAGAATTTACAAAAAAAAATTTAAATGAAACGCAAAATAATCTCACTCTATGCACATGTATGTATGTGCATTCCTTTGGACATCAATCCACACCAAAACACTATTCCGTTGCACCTTTTTGTACACACCTGGAGAAAAAGAAAATTTCAGGCAGTAAAAAAACACTTTATAAATTTTAGATACAAAAAAAGAGATGATACCAAGAAATCACTTATCTCAATCACAACACAAAAGAAAATATGAAGCCACAGGTATTTCCCTAAATCTGCTTCCACACAGACAACAAGAAAAAAAAACTACAATGCCCCAAGTTGGGTGGCCAATTTGTTACGATACACTTTCCGCGAATTGAATTTTATTGACAATCTAATAATTATAATTATTCGAACTTAAACACCGCGAACAACAAACAAACAAATTAAAATATAAACAAAACGAGACGAATAAGAAATTTGCGCAACCGGCGCACCGAGAATTGAAATCGATAATGATTAATGATTATGGAATAGAAACGTCAAAACAAAGAGAGTAAGAGCGACACAAAAAAAAAGTGTATCAAAACAAGTTTTGTATTTTTTTTAATACAACCACCTTCCGACTGCTCAGCGAGGGGTGGGTTCGAAAAATTTAGACGCGATAAAATCGATATTAAAAAAATATGTGTGTGGAAGACAATAAAAAAAATGAATTAGAATTAAATGCGAGTACAGGGTGTACTCGTTTAGAAGTGGGCGCCAGGAATTTTTAATGGTAGTTTGCCTTACCAAATGGAAGCTGAAAAATCTTCAAGTTTGAAAGAATTAAACGAGAGAATTATTATTCCCAATGGGAAGTTGAATTATTTTATTGATTGGAAGTTATTGGTCTGGGAAACCTTGGCAGAAGGCCTGGACGAAAACCCAGAGTCTTTTCAACAAAAAGAAAAAGCAAGAACAATAGTTTTTCGAGATTAGCAGAAGGCTAATTCTCGAAAATAAAATAGAAGCAAATAATAAAAAGAAGCAAACAAAGGGGTGTGTCAAATGGACACAAAGAAAGATCGCAATGGTAAAGAACGTTACAAGGTCAAAAATAAAGGTCACGGGTCCCACAATCTTGGGAGGGAAGCGAATATTCAGCGAAGGCCTACTTTAACGACAATTTATTTGCCCCACACAGGGTCACAAACAAATCGAATTAACAAAAGAAACAAATCAAACAAACAATTAACAAGCTAAAATTTCTGGAAACCGCCAGACACAGAAATACTTAGCTTTTCAAACAATCTCCAACAACGATTTTCTTCTCAAATGCTTTCACAACTGTAACTTGATTTTATCAATCGATTTTCTTCTATATTTCACTAGCTTCCTTTCAAATTTCGATAAAAAAAATGTAGTTTTTCACTTCTCTTTAAATAGGTCTCAAAATTTCTGCTTATCTTTAACAAATCCAAAATTGAATTGTCATCCAAAATGGAGGCTTGGCTTGTCCACTTCGCCCCGACCATATAGCCATCCTCTTCGGATCTTTTGCGTGGTGGTGTTCTTGTCTCAGTCATGCAGCAGCATCTCGCCCATCTATGCAGAGACGTGCGACTGAGAGCGGTGAAACCATTGCACGCGATCCTATGCGTTGAGGATGCGATCCTCGTAGGCTCAGTGGACGTGTTCAGCCGTATACCGTCAATTATATTTAATTTTAAAAGGCAAGTGAAAAACTACGACACCACGCGCAAAGTCCCCAGCCCAAACCGGCCCAAACTAATTACTATGAGAAGAATATTTTTGGTGGAGAGAATCCTAACCATTTTCCAACTAAAATGGTGGGAATTATAAACAAGAATAATCTAAATTCCATAGACCTTCGCGCAGATAATATTTACGGAGAAAACACATCATTGCTATCTTTCTTTGATATCAGACACTTTACGGTGGGCACTCGGCCATTCTAAATTTACGGTGGTGTGACTATAATTCACACTTTGTTGTGTTGTTGTGGGCTCCTCTTTCGAACTCGTTGGAAAGCTTCATCACTTTCTTCACTATGCGTGCGAGTCTCCAGCCCGTCCGCTGGCTCAACACGATAGACTGATGCGTGTGAGTCTCCAGCTCATCCGCTGGCTCAGCACGATTACATTAGAATACGTTGCGGGCAAGTCTCCAGCTCGTCCGCTGGCTCAACCCGATGGAAAATAACCTGCTTAGTTATCCTCTCTGAGTCACTCTCAAAACTCCCAGAGGACAACGGACTCAAAATGTGGGTCGAAAAATAGGAATGGATAGGATGGAGCGGAAACAAATATCGAGAGTTGAACCGTGCCAAAAGCCAAAAGATTTGACCAGGTTTTAAGAACCAAAAGAATGATTTTTGTTGCGGTAAATCTTACCGTAACAACTATATATACTTGGTGTAGAGAGAATAGTAATTCCCTACACCAATTATGCATGGACCTAATATGTATGGACTGCTAGGAGCTAACTTCACGTTGGTTCCAAAAAAGCGTTCTTTGCTCACGACGTCAAAAATGGAAACAAAGAAAAACAAAGAGACATGTACATTTAAACAAGGATTTAGGCAATTAAATCCAAATATAATTGCCTTTGTACTAATGATGGTTGCAATGTTATAGTTGTCATTATTAATGGCACAAAATCTGCAACCTCTTGGTGAACTGCGTTTTTGTTCATTTGATAAATTAATACAACGATGATGGGTAATTCCTGCAATACTCTCAGTGAAATAAATAAAAACACGTTTAAGGAAATTGAAAAAAAAATGTGTCTGTCAAACAATGAAAACAATTTTCTTGTAGCGAAATATTTCACATATTGAGCAAACAGCGGTAGTGTTGTTGGAGACACGATTTTCACAGATATTGTATAGAAACGAAAACCAACTAGCAGTCCATACTTATTAGGTCCATGCAATTATGTATCATGAACGACAAAACGGAAATGAGTTTCCATAGGCTGCCGCAGCTATTTGCTAAGAGGGTGGCAGTACCTGTATGTCTGGTAGGACTTTATTTTGAAGTTGCATTTACCACCGTCCAGACATAAAAAAAGAAATTTCTACAGTTTTTCTTACTAAGTGAATTTTTTTTTCATATAAATTTAACTAAAACACCATAAATCTATTGGGAATACGATAAAAAGGTAAGAATTAATTCTAATTAGATTAAATTGCACATTGTTCATGCGTTTCATGGGCTTAGCATTTTAATCTAATAAAATTTAATGATTTTCTGGGAATGGCGTCACTAAGATTTTTTTTGTGTGTGAAGATTCTGAGGAGTGTGGTACGAGGGAAAAGGAATTTCAGCATTGCTGCACAAGACCCAACCTCGAAATTGGTTGACGAGGGTGGAAATTTAAGGTCGCATGAAAATTTCACACTGGCACATGCGCCACAAAACAGATGGCATCTACATCGTACAGGCCATCCACGTGGGATACCGCATCGTAGTTATTTTTATGCAATTTTGCTTGGGGTTTCTGATTCGACGCAAGCCCCCAACGAGAATTTATACGGATTATCCCATTGTTCCTGCACCTGTAATATAAAACGTACATTTTAAGAAATAAATTGACATACCAGGTAACCCTGTATATTATATATATATATTTCTTTTATCGTGTCCGAATATATTTGTGCAAGAGAAGACCCATTAAGCTAATAGCATATAACTGCTCCAGTTAAGTTAGAACATTACCCCTCGTCCATTGTAGCATGTCACGATAATCCCACGGACGGTGGTACCTTTATTTTAGTTATATTTTTAGAAAGATAAAGAGAATTATAATACGAAATAGAACGAGAAATAGAATTTGTTATAATTATTCATACTTAAATTTTTTGAAATATTACTCTTAAGGAGATAAATATTGAATATTATTTTACAATCGAAACGTTAAAGCTTATACATAGTATACTTACCCCAGGTGAATTTATATGGTGGTACTATAACCATTGAAACTCTATTACAGGGTGTTTCGTATCCTAAAGGATTGATTAAAAGAATCCTCCAGTTAAAGTAAACTCACTTCGAGTATTCAGTGTATGTTAAATTCACACTTTTTGAACTTTTTGATTTAACTTTTTTTTTGTTTGGTCACTTGTTAATTTTTTTATGTCACTGAAACTTGAGTGATTAAGAGGTCCAAATACGCAATACCTACCATACGGCGATCTCAGAACGTTATTACGTTAGATAGATCGTACAATACGATACAATATATTAAACAATTAAACGTACATATAGACCTGTGTGATGATATTATCTAGAGTAGGCATATGTAAATACTAGTATAACTAATCATTTACATATATACAAATATTTTTTCTTCATTATTGAATAATCATATGTGAATGTGAAGAAGTATATTTGCTTGAGCAATAAATAGCTACTCAAAGGACAATAATCTGACGTCGCGTTTTCTGCCTTTATCGCTTGTTTGTCCTACACATTCCAGGTAAACCTTTCTTTCGGGTACCGTGTACGGAAAACCAACTGTATAGTCGGCGTACATTAGGTGAGGTTACAAACTTGTATCTACTCACACGCAAGTTCGTGAATCACACGAGATTCAATCGGTCTGTAGAATCGGTATTGATCTTCCAGAATACTTTATAGTAAGCACTCACTCTTTGTCTTTATTTGTTGTCGTCTTTTGTTTGTATGTCAATTTTTCTTTTATATTAATTTTGCACTGTTTAATTTTAGTTGCACTTCACCTTAGTAGATACACATTCTACGTTTTTCTTTTAATTTTATACGGATTACTCACTAAATTATTAGCATATCGCCGCGTTTAACGTACTATAAAGAATCTTTGTTTTCTGAATCGGTAACTTTTGCGAAGATAAGTTGATTATCGGGCTATTGGTCATTAGACTCACACGTCGGTGTTTGTAGTAACACGCCTTTCGGTATAGATCGGTCAAAATCAAATTTTTTTTGGAAGCCTTTCGTACAGTACACAGAGTCCATTACATTTAAGAAAAGATTAACACTATATATATACTATATTTTGTACTTCAACTATATTGATTAAATAAATTTACTTAACCACCTTTGAAGTTACAGCAATCCAGCAGTGCGTAGTCCTGAGTAAGCAACGAGGCTATGATTCCTAACGTGAATCTCCTTGTAGGTAATATTTGATTAATTATTTGATATTACATTATATTGAATCATATTTGAATATTGGGTACTATATATTTTATTCATACTGCTATCTTGTTTTGATTTTTTTTTGATTATTGGGAATGAAGTTGTATCATTTGTTGTATCGTCCGATTTCGAACTCGAATCTTTTTGAACAATTGAGGAATGAAGGGTTATACGTTTGCTCTTTTGATTACGAATTATTTTTGTTTGTCTCCGTGTACGGTCCGCGTTTAATATTCGTTTATACACAAGTATAAATCGGTATTATACTTGAACAGAATTTTCTTCACCGGCTAACATAATTTTTGAATATCAGCCGGTACATTTAATATCTTTGAGATTACGATTCTCCAACTTTATGCTCCTTTGAGAGCGTGAAGAAGCTCTAGTAAGAATATTTACTACAGTTATTTTAATCTTCTGATAAATTTGAATGTTG